>JARWLC010000013.1:11740803-12340803 GCA_033318265.1 Phyllotis vaccarum
CCAGCATTCTTGGGACAAATAGGGCATCCAATACCAGATCTAGAAGATCATACAGTATTAGATAATAACGTAAATTCAAAAGAAAATACATAAGTTCCAAAAAAAATCACAAAACTAATATTTTGACAGACTTCAATAAATGAACAAAGACCAAAATTGAAAAGACAGATAGATAATATTTATATCTAGGGTTTAGTCAACATGGGGGCTGATGTTTAAATCATAACCCCACAATCATGGCATCCAAGATGGCCTTTACAGGCAGTGGATATCCAATATCTGGGTATTGGAACAATATCTCAGGTGAAACAGAGTGTGAGATGGCTTGAATGCATAGGACCAGAAGGTCAAAAAGGACGGTTGAAGCCATATATGGCTGACATAGCAGTGAATCTGTGGGGTCATGACCTTCTAATGCAATGGAAGATCCATATTAAAATCCCTCCCAGTTCCGATATCAACCGGAGGCTCAATTATGTTTCCAAAAATGATGCTTTAAGGTGCTATGAAGAAAATTCACCAGCCATTCAGGTTGTACAAAAGAATTGCCCTATAGCCACAGAACCTAAAAGGACACTCACAGCACTGCCTTTGAAATGGTTAACAGAAAAGCCTATTTGGGTTCAACAGTGGTCTTTGATGAGAAAAAACTTCAGGCTTTGGAACAGTTGGTTCAGGAGCAGTTACAGACTCAGCATATCGAAAAATCAACCAGTCCATGGAATTCTCCTGTTTCTGTTTTCAAGAAAAAATCTGGAAAATTGAGGATGGTGATGGATCTAAGAGCAATTAATAAAGTGATTCAACCTATGGGCTCTTTGCAATCTGGTATTCCCCTGCCTTCTCTGCTACATAAGGGATGGCCTATTGCAGTTAATGATTTGAAGGATTTTTTTTTTACCATACCTTTACAGGAATATGACTAAGAGAAATTTGATTTCACAGTGCTTACTCTTAATTCAGGACCAGTTAAGAGATACCATGGAGAGTCCTTCCCCAAGGAATGCTGAATAGTCCCACCTTATGCCAATATTTTGTACAACCACTAGAAATACTGTGAAAGTGCTTCCAACAATCTATAATTTACCATTGTATGGATGATATTTTGTTGGCAGACCCAAACCCAAAATCATTAGAAACATCGTTTGAAGAATTAAAGAAAATATTGTCTGATTGGGGACTACAAATTGCTCCAGAAAAAGTACAGACGGGAGATTCTATCAATTATTTAGTATATAAAATAGGTTTACAGAAAATTAGGCCACTAATAGTGAAATTTAATAGAGATAAATTGAGGACTGTTAACGATTTTTAAAACCATACAGGATATTGTTCATCTATGGCCCATTATTGGTATGAAAAACTATGACCTAGTTAATCTGTTCAAGAATTTGGATGGTGAAAAGGATTTTAATAGTACAAGAGAATTCTCTGATGAAGCCAAGAAAGAATTAGAGTTGGAGGAAAAGAAACTTCAAGAAGCACATGTAGATCCTGTGGATCCAGACCTAGATTGCATACTGGTTATTCTACCCTCTAGACAATCTCCAACAAGAATCTTAATGCAAAGAGAAAGCATTGTATTAGAATGGATATTTCTGCCACATAGGCCAAGCAAGAAGCTGAAAACATATATCAAAAAAAATTCTGATCTGATTTTTAAAGGTATATTCAGACTTCACCAATTGGCTAGAAAGGACCCTGCAGAAATTGTAGTGCCTTTGACTAATGAAGAAATTCATTGATTATGGGAATACACTGAACTTTGGCAAAAGGCATGTAGTGATTTTTTAGGAGAGTTTAATAATAAATAACCTCGAAATAAGAGAATTCAATTTATAAGGGAAACTAATTGGATCTTTCCTTATGTGGTACAGGATAAACCCATTTCTGGAGCTCATACATTTTATAGTGATGTGAACAACTTAGGAAAGCCTGGTTACAAATCAGAAAACTTACTTAAGGTGGCTCAGAGCCCTTATAACTCTGTTCAGAAGTCAGAACTATATGCAATTATTATGGTGTTTTTGGATTTCACAGAGCCTCTCAACATAATTACTGACTGTCAATATGCAGAAGAGTTGTTTTACATATTGAAACTGCTGCCTTCATTACTGACTTGACCTTAATGTTCATACAACTACAAGATGTCATTAGAGATAGGATACATCCTATGAACATAACACATATCAGGGTTCACATGGGTCTCCCAGGCCCTCTAGCACAGGGTAATGATGAAATAGATTGGTTGCTAATAGGAAACGTGCGAGAGGCCACAGAATTTCATGAGAAACATCATGTTAACAGCAAAGGACAAAAGAAGAGTTTTTCCATCACTTGGCATCAAGCAAATGAAATAGTAAGGAATTGTAACACTGGCTCTTTCTATAACCAACCAACTTTATTTGCAGGAAGTAATTCTAAGGGCACACAGAGAAATAAGATCTGGCAAATGGATGTGTTTCACTTCCCAGAGTTTGGAAAGATGAAATATGTACATCATACTATCAATACTTACTCTGGAATGCAATGGGCGACTGCCCTGAGTTCTGAAAATGCTGATGCTGTACTTACTCTCCTTTTGGAAGCCATGGCCATAATGGGAATTAATACTCAGATTAAGACTGACAATGCTCCAGCTTATGTTTCCCAAAAAATGAAGCTGATTATTGGACACTATAATATAAAGTATATTATGAGGATACCACACAATCCTACAGGACAGGCAGTTGTGGAGAGAGATGTCACTGCACATTGAAAGAGATGCTTTATAAACAGAAGAAACAAATGAGAACACCCAGGGATGTAGGGGTATTGTGCTGTTTCATGGTAAATAATTGTCCCACCTACTGGTTTTAAAAAAAGAGCTGATGGACAAAGGCAGGCAGGAAATGTGGGTGGGGCTACAAGACTAAAAACTGAGAACAAGAAGCACAGAGCAGAACGCCAGAGAGAAGCTGAAAGAAGCAGCAGACAACCATGTTGCTGTGAGAAAAGGTACTGAGCCCCATGGGTGAACAGGATGAGTCATGGTTTATATGAAGGGTAGAGAGCTAGCAAATTACATGCCTAGGCCTTAGGCCAATCAGCCAAAAACTATTGAAAGCATCTGTGTTTCTCTGTGGGACTGTGGGACTATGCCTCTGCAGGTCTGCGGGTCTGCGGGGTCATGGGTCTGTGGTCTGCGGCTCTGTGGTCTGTGGTTCTTAAACCTTGAGGTTAGGCTGAAAGTCCGGGCCAGAAACCTCATACTACACAGGGAGAGGTTGCACAGTGCCTTATTGACTTTAAATTTTCTTAATGCTGATGAAAAGGGAACATCAGCTGCTGAGAGACATTGGGTAATAGAGAAACTTCTGAGAAAAATCAACCCATCTACTTCAAGGATGTGTTGACTTCAGAGTGGTAGCCGGGGTATGTGCTTCGGTGGGGTAGGGGTTTTGCTTTTGTTTCAACAGGGAAAGAAAAGATATGTGTACTGACAAAACTAATGAAAGTCTGCTTTGAAAAGGAGTCCCTTCCCGAGGAGGAGAGGTAATTGCTCATCCTTGATATGACAAATGGATACATGGTAAGGAAAACACATTTAACAAACCTGGGTCAGGGTCTCAATTTTGTCTTTACAGGAAAATGGATACAACTGTTTTTAAGACATTGACTAGACATTGAATAGTTACTCACCTGGGATCCAGGAGAGATCGATGATGAAGGAATGTAAATGATGGACTAGGAGACCAACTGATACACATATGTACTACTGGGTAATCTCTCAATTCTTACTGCTTCACATGTTGCATCTACACCTCAAAAAAAAGTGGTCCTGATTTGACTATTAATAGGGCTGGATTTGGATTGAGAGCAAGTGGCTTTCTCCCTCTCTAAACCCAAGCAAATTGGTAAAGAAAATGTGAAGAATTCTGTCTTGTATCAGAAAAGCCACCTGGTGTGAGAAAGAAGACAGAATGTTTAGGGACCATTATTATTGTGACTTCATCTTAAACCTTGTTTCTCTCTGTATCTGTACCTTTCAAACATCCTGTATGCATACAATCTCCTGAAGTCATAGAAGATATGAATATCTTTTTTGAGTATCAATAATGCTTAAATTTTCCATTTTAAGTAACATTTCTTCCTATGAGCTATCTATAAAGAATCTGGAACAAGATGGGGCCCCCACTGCAACAACTCCTACTAGTGAAACAAGAATAAAAGGGAGAGTATGAGAGAGCAAGTAAGAGACAGGAGACAGACAGAGGCAAAAATAGAAAAATTAAGGACCTGGTGGGCACCAATTAATGATTGTTTTCAGAAAATAGATTATTCAAAAATGGCTGCAAGATAGCTCTTTATGATTATCCTCCAGATCATACTTTTAATTAGAATTCCAGATGGAGTTAACCACTATTCTGAGAATGGTTATAGATGTATATAGTCAGTGCATTAAGTTCTAACCATTGTTTTAGCTTTTACAGGATCCCAAAGAGATGCCATCACCTTTAAGTCAGCAGGAAGCAACCTTATGAAAGACTACGCCCCCTTTCCCAACAAGTTTTTAGCTCTGAGGGTTGTGGGTAATTATTATTCTAATAGACTAGTTATAAGTTAAAATTGGGTGAAGGACAGAACTATAATATAGCATCAAAGATCTCTTTTGAAGAAGAGAAAGAGGATAGATATGATAGATAAAGATAGATTGTTCTACCTACCTATACACCATTCTAGCTGAATATACGGGCTAAGCTAAAGACAAGTTGCACTGGCATAGATATTTGTATATTGATACAAATGTGAAATCATTCTATATGTTTAATTGTGATAATTTGTACATTTGTACAAAGTTCAATCTGAAACTGCTTTATATAACCAAAGCAACTTGTACTTCGATATAAATCTGAATCTGTAACTATTATGTAAAATTGATTCTGTAATTGCTGTATTTTATATATGCTTATACCTATGTTTAAAATATTTGCACATTATTGTCATGTACACTATGCAATTACTACCTTCATTTAACTATACTAGATATAATGTATGATTGCACTAGTTATGATATATGCACAAGATGCTTTATATACCTCTGTTTAGATGATATATGTGTATATATATGTCTAAAATGCTGTGGCCACTTTACATGGTAATATACCCCTGGATAATATTTGATAGTCATACTAAAAGTCATTGTTCAGAGATTATACACCTCTTATATAGGTATGGTAATTTTTAGTACAGGGTTTATTCCTTAAGACGATAAAAACTGCAGTCAACATTATTTAAGGTACCATATTCCAGTCATCTCAGATACAAGTTAGAATATCATAGATAGACAGGACTCTTCAGTCACTTCATAGATGCAGAGAATATGGCATTTAACATTTGAAATTCGGCCATGAAAGACACAACAACTCCTGGTGTCACTGCTCCTTTCCTGAGATGGTGTTGAGCATCGAGGATACTCCTTTGGAGTTTGTCCTTTTGGCAGAGAATGGCCGGTTGGGTAAGGAACTGCCCTTACCTTGATTGCTGACAGTACACACATGATGTCCAAGGTGTTTGAACAAGTTGATGGATGGAGACTGATGAAACCTGTATGGACAGGATAAGACAGTCCCTCCAAAATTGCCCTGCTTGTGGAAAGATCTGTCAGATACCATAGGCCTGTAGCCAATATGATAGATGCTCCAACAGCGCACAAAAACAGAGGTGAACGTCCAGGTAGCTGTGTTGCTGTCCTCTCCCATATTTTGGAAGCCACTACTTCCATTTACTTCTGACTTCCAAGTGGTACATCTTTCTTCTCAGGTCTTGAAGGGGTTGAAGTATAGGTATTTAAGGTTACTACCTCATAATAAGTTCTATTGTACATAGTCTTAGTTTAGAACCTTCTTAGTTAGACAAAAGTGGGAAATGTGGTGGGATTCAGGTGTCAGCTGATAAGGTCCTCAGATGCTCCTGGGCTCCTGGATGGGGTATGGCCAACCTGGAGGGCGTGTCACCAACCCCATTGAGAAGAGGCTGCTGGGACCCTGGGTGCTCTGTTGTTCTTGGTTCCTGGCTGTTGGAGAGACCAGTTTGGAATTCATTGTCCATAGCTCATCCATCACTGGGATACTCCAGTCCAAGTTCAGGTGCCACTATAGGCTGTTACCTGTATCGTGAGTGTTGATTTATATTTTAATAAATATTAATCTTGGACTGGTGCCTTGTAAGTCAAACTCTGCCTACATAGATTGGTCATAGTATTGCTGAAAATTGCCTTTATTATATTACAGAATATTCCTATTATATTACAGAATATTCCTTGCATTCCCTATTTACTTCAGGATTTTTATCACAAAGAGGTGCTTGACTTTATAAAAAGGGGTTATCTATTTAATGAAAGGATTATGTGGTTTTTGTCTTTCAGTCTTTTTATATGATAGCTTTCAATTTATATATGTCAAAACATTCCCTGTATTTCTGGGAGAAAACCTACTTGATCTTAGTGGATATTCTTTTTAATGTGTGGTTGAATTAAGTTTTCTAGTGCTTTATTGAGAATTTTTCCATGTATGTGTATAAAGGCAACTGATCTGATAATTATCTTTCTTTGTTGAGTTTTTATGTAGTTTTGGGTATCAGGGTAACTATGACCTCTTGAAAATGAATTTGTCAGTGTTCTATCTGTTTCTACATGGGCCTGTGTCCACTTATTTGAATTTTTTTCATCTATTTTTACTGAGGTAAAATTTATCATTATGCTAATGTGTGTTTAATGGATACAACATCAGTATGGATTCTCTTTTCAAATCTAATCTTAGTCTATGTCTTTTTATTGGGTAATTGAGATCATTCACATTGTAAGATATAAATGAGTGATGTTTGTTGATTCCTATTATTTTGTTATGATGTGAGTTTTTGTTTTCCTTCTCCTTTGATTTTCTCTACTAAGATGATCCCATGTTTCCAGAGAACAGTTTTCCTTCTAGTGCCTGAATTTTTAAATAGATACTTCATTAATTTTTTTGTTATTTCTTTGTCTGTTGTTATTTTAAGTTTTTCTGGGCTTAGTAGTCTGGGCTTAGATCTGTGGTCTCTTAGATGCTGTCGAATATCTGCTCAGATCCTTCTGCTTTTGGAGTCCCTGGTGAAATGTCAGATGATATTCTAATAAGTCTGCCTTCATGTGTTAGTTGTTTTCTTTCCCTTGCAATTTTTAATATTCTTTCTTTTTCGTTCTGTTTGGTGTTTTGATTATTATGTGCTGAGGGAATTTCTTTCAATCCAGTCTATTTGGAATTTCATTTTTTTTTTTTGTGATCTGACTGGCATCACCTGCTTCAGATTAAATAATTTTTTCTATTATTTTGTTGAAAGTATTACTATACCTTTGACTTGGATTTCTTCTCTTCCCTCTATTTCTGTATTTACTAGAATTGTCTAAGATTTTCCGAATGTTTTGCTCCTAGATCTTTTTAGATGTAACATTTTCTTTGATCTGTGTCTCTATTTCCTCTATATTATTATCAATGCCTGTTTTTTCTTTTATCTTTTGTATTATGTTAGTGAGGATTGCCTCTGTTTTTACTTTTCGAGTTCCTAAATTTTTCCTTTTCCCTAAGCTTGTGTTTTCCTTATCAACTCTGTTTTTACTTTTGTTTCTTAACTTGTTCTTTTTTATTGCACTGTTTTTCATTAATAGATTCATTAATATCTTTTTAAAGGACTTCTAACATATTCAAAAGGGCTATTTTGAAACCATCATTTGTTTCCATCTGTATTACATTTTCAGGGTATACTATAGTAATATTGCTGAACTCCAGTGGAGATAGTGGGGGTTGCTGCTGAGCTCTAGTGGTGATAGTGGAGACATGATGTTATGGCTGTAATTTTACTTATATTCTGGTATCTAGAGATTTGAGTTAGGATGATTATATTTATAGGTGCCAATATCTGGTTTCCTTTTTATTAAATAGGTAATTCACTACTTGGTTTCTTTTGCCCTCTCTGGTATTTAAAAAAGTGTTGCCTAAAATTCATATAGATGTGACCATTGGGGGTCTTGGGCAGAATATATTTCTATGTATTAGAAGCTGACATGTAGGAATTGGGGTGAGCTAAATAAGAAGAGTAGAGAGAGTCCACAACTGTGAGGAAAACAGGTTGGGTCCTAGAAATCAAAGTAGCTCCTTGGGAATGTGTATTAAAAGGATGGAGAGGTCATAGCAGGTGGTCTTCTACTTAAATGGAAATAAGAATAGAATAATAAAATTTATTGAAGAGGAGGAAAGGTGAAGATCAAATTGTCAATTTGTTTCCCTAACCAACATGGTATGACTTATTTAATTTCTTAATGTGATATAATTAGTTTTATACATTTTATTTCAAAGATACAACTTAATCCATCTTTAAGATTACAAAAAAACCCTATTGTGTATATATAACACATTTTTTCCCATTGATGTGATTTTGGAAACCAAATTTATTCTATAACTCACCTCTTATGAGTAGTACTACAAGAAGTACTTTTAATGTTGGCTTGGACTTCTTTAAGACAACATTTATGAGTATAAGAATAGCTTTTATGGATAAATGTTTATTTTTTGTTTAAGAAACTAACTGAAAAGTTTCTGGACCCTAGGATTATGCTTATCTGCTGATGCAGCAATCCAAATCAAACTGAATCAAAATAAATTAAATATTAAAAATCCAGGTTTAATAAAAAAATTTTCTTGGATATTTTTCTGCTATCAGAAAGGAGACAGGAAAAACACTGAAATACTGCATGGTCATTCTTTGGGGGTGCATTTAAATCCCCTGTAGCTGTGGTGTTGAACACCTCTGGTGGTAGAAAGAGCTACTATTTGTCAGGTTTTCTGAGATCAGGTAGGAGAGAGAGAGAGAGAGAGAGAGAGAGAGAGAGAGAGAGAGAGAGAGAGAGAGAGAGAGAGAGAAGGAGAACTGAGGTGAAACTTCCACCTTCCAGACTTTCTGGGCATATAAATGTCTGTTCATGTATGGCTACTTTCTGCATAAATGAAATGCTATAGGTGTGGTCTCAGGAGTTAATGAGCTCATACTCAGTGGGAGGAGTAGGTTAAGAATCATAGAGTTAGCTTCCATTTTGGAGACCTTAGGAATTTGTTTTAAGTACACTGAAAAGTTGCCCAATTAATCTTGAAGTAATGGTACCGATATTGATGTCCCAGAAACTTGACACCTGACTGAAAAACTGGCATTATAGTATAAATTCCTATCCATCAGAGCTTGGGATATTTACGTGGTAGCTGTTTGAGGAGTAGTCTCAAACACCCAGGGAATGTGGGGCAGGCTAATGGGCAGTTGGGTCTACAGTTATGGATGCAGAGAGATAGCTATCAGCATGTGAATAAGGAAGAAACATCAGAAAAAGGATAGAAGAATGTATCTGACCAGTGGAAGAGTTTAGGCCAAGAGAAGAAATGATAATTGAGAAGGAAGGGTTTTTTTTTTTTTTTTTGGCTCAAGCCTGTAGAAAAGCATGGAATATCACGGAGGAGGTAAGGGCTATGGGGAGAAGGGAGGGAAGAGCTAACCTGAGTAAAATGGAGAACTTGCTGAGCTGTTGTTTGATGAGCCCATTGGCCCACTCAAACTTTCCTAAGGATTATGGACAGTAGAAGATATAGAACTTCCAGGAAATATTGAAGGTTTCCATCACTAGCTCCAAGACTCTGGAAGTGATGGCTGGTCTAGTGTCCTTGTGTATGGTCTGTCGTACAAATATAGGAATGATGTGGTCCAGGAGTATCTGAGCTACCATATATGCTGTTTTTCTGGAGGTTGGAAAGACATCCATCTATCCTGTAATGGTATCAACAATAGTTAGAAGATAATGAAGTTTTTTATGTGTGGGTATATATTTGAAATCAACCTACCAATCTTTTCCAGTTGATATTTTTGAAGCTGATTAAGAAGTTGACATTTCTGGAGTGCATTCTATGGGTTGGTCTTGGTGCATGTCTGGCAGAAGGAGTGAACCTTTGAAATATGGGGTCAAAGATGGATGGTGTCAATTAGAGGCTCTAAAAATGAAACAAAGCTATGGGGCCCATGTTTAAGATCTGGTAGATGTCTGAAATTATGGACAGTGTCTTGTCTTGAGTGAGGATGAGGAGTTTTTTTTAAGAAGAACTACCAATTCTTTGTCTGCATGGCTATAGTAGATTTATGGTGTTATATTGTAAATAATTGTCCTGCCTATGAGTTTAATAAAAAACACTGATTGGCCAAAGGCAGACAGGAAGCGTGGGCAGGTCTACCAGACTAAGAAAACTCTGGGAACAGGAAGAACAGAGCAGAATGCCAGAGAGAAGCCAGAAGAAGCAGAGGACAACTATGCTGCTCTGAGAAAAGGTACCAAGCTACCTATGTGGGAGTATGGGAGATGTTTCCATTTCCTGATATTTTCTTGAAACTCTTGATCCAATAAATTAAAGTTCTTGTGATATAGATCTTTCACTACTTTGGTGAGAGTTACCCCACGATATTTAATACTATTTGGAACCATTATATAGGGTGATGTTTCCTTGATTTCTTTTTTTCAGCCCTTTTATCAGTTATGTATAGGAGGGCTATTGTATTTTTATTTTTATTATTTTGGTTAATCTTGTACCCTGCTACATTGCTGAAGGTGTTTGTTAGCATTCAGAGTTACTTGATAGAATTTTGGGGGTTACTTATGTATACAATATTGTCATCTGTAAATAAAGATAGTTTGGCTTCTTCCTTTTCAATCTGTATCACCTTAATGTCATTTTTTTCTCTTACTGCTTTAGCTAAAACTTTGATAACTATATTGAGTAGATAAAGAAAGAGAGGATAAACTTATCTTGCTCCAAATTTTAATGGGATAGCTTTGATTTTCTCTATATTTATTTTGATGTTTGGTGTTATTAGCTTGGTATATATTGCCTTTTGTAGGGGTATTATGTTGTTCCATTGTAAATAATTGTCCCACCCACTGGTTTAATAAAAAGCACTGATTGGCCAAAGGCAGGCAGGAAGTGTGGGCAGGGCTACCAGATTAATAAACTCTGAGAACATAAGCACAGAGCAGAATGCCATAGAGAAGCTGGAAGAAGCAGAGGACAACTATGCTGCTATGAGAAAAGGTACCAAGCACCATGGCTGAAAAGGATGAGTCATGGGTTAGATGAAGGGTAGAGAGTTAGCAAGCTATATGTCTAGGCCTTAGACCAATCAGCCTAAAACTATTGAAAGTATCTGTGTGTCTCTGTGGGACTGTGGGACTGTGGGACTGCATGTCTGTGGGTCCTAATCCTTGAGGTTAGGCCTGAAAGTCTGGGCCAGAAACCTCTTACTAAAGCCTTTATTATGTTTAAGTATTTTTCCTTTATTTTCTCTCTCTCTGGGACTTTTCTCATGAAGGAATGTTGGATTTTGTCACAGACTTTTTCAACATTTAAGGAGATGATCATGTATTTATTTTGTTCTTTCAGGTTGTTTATATGATAGTTGACATCGACAATTTTTCATATGTTGAACCATCCCTGCATCTCTGAGATGAAGTCTACTTGATCATAGTGTATAAATTTTTGTTATGTTCAATTTGGTTTGCCAACATTTTATTAAGTATATTTTTATTAATGTTCATGAGGGAGACAGGTCTGTAATTCTCTTTTTGTTGCATTTTTGAGTGGTTTGGGTTGCAGTATGACTGTAGGCTCATAAAAAGAGTTTGGAAATGTTCCTTCAGTTTCTATTGTATGGAACACATTGAGGAATATTGATATTAGTTCTTTTTAGAATGTCTGGTAGAATTCTGCATGGAATCTGTCTGGTCTTGTGTTTGTTTATGTTTAGAAGACTTATAATAACAGCTTCAATTTCTTGAAGACCTATAACTTTGAAGTTATATGTCTATTTACGTTGTTTATCTGGTGTTGTTTTAATTTTGGTAGTGGTTCATGTCTAGAAAGCTGTCCCTATCTTTTAGGTTTTCCAAAAGTGTTGAGTACAGTTTTTAAATTAATGTCCTAATGATTCTCTGTATTTCCTGGGTGTCTGTTCTTATGTCCCCCTTTGCATTTCTTATCCTGTTAATTTGATTCTCATTCTCTCTCTCTCTCTCTCTCTCTCTCTCTCTCTCTCTCTCTCTCTCTCTCTCTCTCTCTTTCTCTCTCTCTCTCTCTTCTCTGCATTTTTAGTTTATATAAGATTTATATTTCTTGTTAGCTTTCTCAAAGAACCAACTATTTGATTCATTGCTTCTTTACATTGTTCTCTGTTGCAGTGGGGTTTTCTAGGTCCCAGGCAGCCAGAGGTCTGAGACCCTGCTGTGCCAGACCTCTTAGCTGCCCAGCTGCCCACTCAGGCCCCCAGAAATGACTCAGACACTTATATTAACTTGATGCCTATGGCTCAGGCAGTTGGCTAGCTAGTTCTTACATCTTAAATAAACCCGTTTCTATTAATCTATTTGCCATGTGGCCTGTGGCTCACCTATGTTCCTTACATGTTGCTCCTTTGGGCTTCAGCCCAGTCTGCTTCTGACTCCGCCCTTCCTTTCATATCTATTCTGACTCCTCCTCCTACTCCTTCTATGGTGCCTGTCATGACCCAAAACAGCTCCTTTATTTAAAGATTGAGATTCACAGCATACAGAAAGGCATTCCCACATCACTTCCCCCTTTCTGTCTAATCAAAAAGGAAGGTTTCAATTTTAACATAGCAAAATTACATACAACAAAATAGCTATCAAGCAAGAATTACAGTTACAACATCTAGTCTATATGTATTTAGCAATATTAAAGAAAATACTCTATCATCTCCCTTATCATTATGAATCTAAAGGCTCATATCCAATATACCTTTCAAATGACTAAAAAAAAATAGTACCTATAATTATCTAATCTTCAACTATATCAAAGACCACAGAAGGATATATTTACCCAAGTAAACCAGAAGTGCAAGTGACTTCTAAAATCTAGAAAGGACAGAGATGACACCTATCTGCCTGGACAGTCACCCAAAGTTCCTGTATAAAGTTGGGGCATCCATCTTCAGCCTACAGGCCCAGAGTCTCTTTTCATTTCAGTGAAGCAGGAAATCTGCTCTGCCTATTCTGGCACAGTTCATCAGTAGCTTCTCCTGAAGAAGAGACCTGAAGAATGTCTGACATGTTTTCTCTGTAAAGCAGGAACCTGAATGATCATTTCAACTTGCTCTGCCAAAGTTCAGAGGTTATCTTCCTATGGAACCTGCATGTCCCGTTTAAACACCATACTGTCAAGCAGTCAATATATGAACAGATTCTTGTCCAGGGGCTAACCATTGCCACAAAGAGAGTATACTCCATATGGAGTGTCTTCAATGCCCATTTTTCTCTTGAAGAAGATTGGTGCTGCCAGGAGAGGACCTGTTTCACTGTCCAGAAAAGTCTAAGTTCTTAAAACATTTTAAATGCCATATTCTGTAGGTCTTAGAAGTATTTGAAGATTACCTACCTAATTGAAATACATTTTTGTAAACCTAAAAATCCTAACTAACCTAACTATAAGTTTGATTATCAAAGGTGACTATTAACCTTCATTTCTTAATTATACGTTACAATTTTAAATCAGTGACATGAACATCATACCGTAAACTAGAATAGAAAAATACATACAACATAACAAAATAGACCTTAAATTTGTATCAATAAACCAAAATTCATACCAATGTAAAACATTCTGAGATTAATAGCTGATTTCCTGAATTAAGTAAATTCAGTAATCTAATTTTTAAAAATTCATTCATATACCATATCACCTTTTTCTTCTCAGAAAGAGATTAACTATAACCATTAACCATTTATAATGTAAACAAACATTTAGAAACAATATTTGTGGAATTTGAGTGTAGTTTTCCATTACTACTTTCTGCTAATGAAGGGGCATTGAAAATTTCATGAGTTAGACAGAATCATACTCTGCAGTCTTGAAGTTGATGTGGCCATCTCTTCCTATTAGAGATTTTTTCAGGGGATCTTGGTTGATGAAACCATATTTGCCTGGAAGCAATCCACAGGTTCTCATCTTCTGTGGAAACAAAAGCAGAACTCTTCCAAAGCAATAAATCCTTAGACACAAATTTCAAAATCAAAATACTTTTAAAATATATATTCTTCTTAGTAGCTTTTTCATTTGCAATCCATTGTCTTTCTGCAGTTAGCTCATTAACAGTTAGAAAATTAAAAGAAAACACAATAACAACCAAAATCCAGATTTTGTGTCTATTTTCCATCTTTACGTGGATTATTATATTTTTATTACTCTATTTCTCTTTTTAAAGACTTTATATTCTCTCTTTTCTCTCTGAAGTCTATGTACCTTTTACACAAATTTTAACCTGTTATAGGTTTTTTCTTTTCTCTCTGAATCTGTTTTATTGTGAATCCTTAATCATCTTCTAACTTGAAGAGCTTTTTTTAAAAAAAAAAAATACTCTCACTCTCTTGCCTCATAGTTTTTGCAAATACAGATGAATCAGTAAGTTCTCTTAAAAAGA
Source organism: Phyllotis vaccarum (assembly GCA_033318265.1). Lineage (NCBI taxonomy): Eukaryota > Metazoa > Chordata > Mammalia > Rodentia > Cricetidae > Phyllotis > Phyllotis vaccarum. The sequence goes on from JARWLC010000013.1 coordinate 11,755,333, forward strand.
CCAAGTCTGTTTGTGACCAGCAAACAGAGCAGACCCAAGAAAACACTGCTACTAAGAAACCATCTTTGTTTCCTTTTTGATCAAAATAAACAGAAATCTAAAATCAATCACATGCTACTGAGTTTTCTGTGAGATTTCAGGAACTCTCCTGATTACAGCTTACACTGCCTGCCGCCAGACTGCTTGCACCATTTTGAATGTGCCGGGACGCCATTCTTTCTTTGTACAATCACCCACTTAGTATACACAATTTGGAAGCTGCCTTGGCTCAGCTTCTGATCTAAAATCTTTAAACTTTCTCAGGCTTTCAGTGGATATTTGGCCCACGTTGGGAAGCCATCTGTTACAGTGGGGGTTTCTAGGTGCCAGGTGGCCAAAGGTCCAAGACCCTGACGTGCCAGACCTCTTAGCTGCTCAGCCGCTCACTCAGGCTCCCAGAAATGACTCAGACACTTGATGCTGTTTGGCCTATGGCTCAGGCACTTGGCTAGCTAGTTCTTACATCTTAAATAAACCCATTTCTATTAATCTGTCTGCCACATGGCTCGTGGCTCACCTGTGCTCCTTACATGTTGCTCCTTTGGGCTTCAGCTCTGCTTCTGACTCCACCCTTCCTTTCCTACCTATTCTGATTCCTCCTTCTACTTCTTCTATGGTGCCTGTCATGGCCCAAAACAGCTCCTTTATTTAAAGATTGAGATTCACAGCATACAGAAAGGCATTCCCACATCAGTTCTCTTTGCTTCAATTTTATTGATTTCAGTCCTTAGTTTGATTATTTCCTGCCTTCTACTCCTAGGTGAGTTTGTTTCTAATTGTTATAAAGCTATCAGCTGTTCTGTTAAGTACTGAGTGAGTTTTATTCTTGGTTTCTCATGTAGGCATCTGAATTCTCTTCTTAGCACTGCTTTTATTGTGTCCCCTAAGTTTGGATATGTTGTGGATTCATTTTCATTGAATTCTAGAAAGTCTTTGATTTCTTTACTTCTTCCTTAATCCAGTGGTAGTTCAATTGAGAGATGTTCAGTTTCTATGAATTTGTAGGCTTTCTATTATTTTTTTGTATTGTTGTTGAACTCTAACTTTAGTCCATTGTATTCTGATAGAACAGAAGGAGTCATTACCATTTTTGTATCTATTACTATTTGTTTTATGACAGTATGTGGTTAATTTTACAGAAAATTCCATCGGGGTTCTGAGAAAACAAAATATATTCCTTTGTGCTTTGGTGGAAGGTTATGTATATATTATTAAGTCCATTTGTGCCATAACATTTGCTAGATCCTTTATTTCTCTGTTAGTTTTCTGTATGATAGACCTATATATTGGTGAGAGTAGGGTATTGAAGTCTCTCACTATTAATGTGTAATGTTTGATATGAAATTTAAGCTTTAATAATGCTTCTCTTACATGTGTAGTTACCCTTTTGTTAGGGCCATAGATGTTTTGGATTGAGACCTCATCTTGGTAGATTTTTCTGGAGGTGAATAAGTACTGTTCACAATGGTCTCTTTTGATTGATTATAGTATGAAGTCTCTTTTGTTAGATTTTAGGATGGTTAAACCAGCTTAGTTTTTAGTTCCATTTGATTGGATAATCTTTCCTCAACATTTTACTGTGAGGCAGTGTCTGTCTTTGAAGTAAATATGTGTCTCTTGTATGCAGCAAAAGGATGAGTTCTATTATTTTTAACCATAGTGTTGGTCTGTGTCTTTTTATAAGTTAATTGAGTCTACTAATATTAAAGGACATTAATGACCAGTGATTGTTATTTTCTGTTATTTTTGGTGGTAGTGTGTGTTTCCCTTCTTTGGGTTTTTCTTCTATGGAATTACCTGTTGCTTGTAGTTTCTTGGGTGCATCTAGTGTAGGGGCATTGTGTTGTTTCATGGTAAATAATTGTCCCACCCACTGGTTTAATAAAAAGCACTGATGGGCCAAAGGCAGGCAGGAAGTGTGGGCAGGGCTACCAGACTAAAACTCTGAGAACAGGAAGCACAGAGCAGAATGCCAGAGAGAAGCTTGAAGAAGCAGAGGACAACCATGCTGCTGTGAGAAAAGGTACTGAGCCCCATGGCTGAACAGGATGAATCATGGGTTAGATGAAGGGTAGAGAGCTAGCAAGTAATATGCCTGGGCCTTAGGTCAATCAGTCTAAAAACTATTGTAAGCATCTGTGTGTCTCTGTGGGTCTGTGGGTCTGGGGGCCTAAACCTTGAGGTTAGGCCCGAAAGTCCAGGCCAGAAACCTTGTACTACAATCTAGCTTCTTTAGACTGTAGTTTTCTCTCTAGTGCTTTCTGTATGGCCAAGTTTGTGGATAGGTATTATTTACATCTCATTTTGTTTTGAACTAAATTGTTTATTCCATCTATCGTGATTGATAGTTTTGCTGGGTGTAGTAGTCTGGCTGCCAACCATGGTCTTTTAAGTGCCTGTATAACATCTGACCAGTACATCTGGCTTTCATTGTTTCCAATGAGTAATCTGGTGTTATCCTGTTCGGTTTACCTTTATATGTCACTTGGACTGTTTTTCTCTCTAGCTCTTAGTATTCTTTCTTTACAGGTTTATTCACATGATTATTGTGTGGGAAGCAAATAATTTTTGGAGGTCTAGTCTATTTGGTGTTCTGTCCTTTAGGTTGGGAAAGTTTTCTTCTATGATTTTGTTGAATATATTTTCTGTGCCTTTGAGTTGGTATTCTTCTTCAATTCTGTTTATTCTCGAGTTTGATTTTTTCATGGTGTTGCAGATATCCTGGACATTTTGTGTTATGAATTTTTGGTTTTAATGTTTTCTTTAACTGACATCTATTTCCAGTATTAAATCTTCCACTCCAGAGATTCTCTCTTCTCTCTCTTGCATTCTGTTGGTTATGCTTGCATCTGTAGTTTTATATTGTTTCTTCAGAATTTATATTTCAAGCTTTGCCTCATTATGTGTCTTCTTTATTGCTTCTATTTCAAGTTTTGAATCTTGAAATGTTTCCTTCACCTGTTTTATTGCATTTTCTTGATTATCTTTTTCTTCCTTCAGCAATTTCTTGATATCTTCCAATTTTTGTTTGTCTTTTCTTCTATTTCTTTAAGGGAATTTTTTAAATAAATCTCTTTCAAGAGTTCTAGTTTTTTTTCATAAAGTTGTTTTTAATGTTGTTTACTTCTGCTTTTGAATCACCATGATCAGGTTTGTTGTTGTATAACAACCATATTTCAATGACACCATCTTGTTCTTTATGTTGTTATATGTATTCTTACACGGGCATCTGTCCATTGCTTTATAGGATCACTGCAGGATTTGTCTGGATTTCAGTGTGCTGATTTTGGTGGATTCTCTTCTGGCTCTGTCTGTGTCTCAGAAAGTTTCTCTTGTTCAAATCTGGGTGCTTGGTCCACTTGGAGATAATATATTCTTTGTCACAATGACACCTCTTAATACAGTAGGTACTAACACACTGTGGGTCTCATGTGATGTTTTTTGATCCAGTAGGTGCTGAGGAAATGAGGGTCTCAGGTAATTGCTCTTAATACAATGGTTACGGAGGAACTTTTGGTCTGATGTGTGCAGAAGATATCTGGGTCTCAGGTTGCCACTTAAGTAGCCAGGTGATGGGCTGGGTTGAGTGATGGAGCAGGTTTTTATTGCTGGGGGTGTCGAGAAAACTGTATTATACTGGGGCTTCTGGCCTACAGGTGTTTTCCCTGATGGCCTGGATTTAGGGTAGAATTGAGAGAGGGTGGGCACTTAAAGGCTATGTCCCAAAGCCAGCATCATGGCGTAAAGGATCTCTTCCTAGGTTGGGGAGAATGTCATTCACCTCTTAGTCTAATAAGTCCAGAAGATATGTGTAAGGGATCTGCATAATGATATTCTTAAGGACAATTGCTATATCTTGTCCTATGCACTAATAATGTTAAACTACAACACATTTTAGGAAGCATTTTTTTTTCACAGCATTAGCATCTGCTATCACCTATAGAGTACTACTGTTAGAGTTAAACAAAACATGTATTGATCTTGCCTCTGCACCTAGCAGACACTGTGAACTTTCTTTTTTGTTTTGCAGACATAGACCCTGATATATTTAAAACTTTGCATGAGCAAATTTTCATAAATGGATATACATCACTACAAAATTTTTTATGCAGTCCTGGAATAATTATCTTTTTTTCTGTTCTCATAAATAAATACAATAAAATTATTAATATGCTTAACAGGGGAGAGTAACTAATAAAGAGTTGATATTTCAAAATCTTATATACCAAAGGAATAACAACTACCTGGTGAGGAAGTTTTTGCTACATTTAATGATTCACCTTTTAAAATTGACTGGTCTGTTTATGTAACTACTATTGCCAAAAAACGTTTATTTGTCCTTTCTATATCTTATGAATGCTACCTATTTTACATGAAAAAGAGAAATTTTTAAATGTTCTTAAAGGAGGTACTTACTGGAAGTGTGTAGGGGTATTGTGTTGTTTCATGGAAAATAACTGTCCCACCCACTGGTTTAATAAAAAGCTGATTGGCCAAAGGCAGGCAGGAAGTATGGTTGGGGCTACCAGACTAAAAACTCTGAGAACAGAACACCAAGCAAAACACCAGAGAGAATTCCAGAGAGAGGCCCGGAAGAAGCAGAGGAGAACTATGCTGCCCTAAGTAAAGGTACCAAACCGCATGGCTGAACAAGATGAGTCATGGGTTAGATGAAAGGTAGAGAGCTAGTAAGTGATATGCCTGGGCCTGAGGCTGATCAGCCTAAAACTATAGTAAGCCTCTGTGTGTCTCTGTGGGACTGTGGGACTGTGGATCTGCAGGTCTGTGGGTCTACAGGTCTGTGGTCCTAAACCTTGAGGCTAGGCCCAAAAGTCCGGGCCAGAAACCTCATACAACAGAAGTGTCCAACTAGTAGATATGTAATCATAAGTGCCCTTGATGAGCAGCAGAAAGGCCAGAGAAAAATGAAGGAGGATGTCAAGTAAATGATAACTATGTAGGATGTGTTTCTGTAACGTTTAAATTACCATTCCATAACAAAGAGACTGTTTTTGCCATGTGGCAATGCAGCTTGAAAGCAGGTGACAATTCCTAGAATAGATAAAGGAGGATGGTGGAGTCAAGGGAGATGTAATTCAGCCTCTCAAGAAGCAAAATGTAAAGAAACATAGTAAGCAAGGAGCCATGAGGCAATACACAAAATAATGAGAATAATGAAAATTGGTTAAGTTGAAAGATCTAGCAAGTAATAATCCTGTAGCCAAACAGCTTGTAATTAATATAACCTTTTGTGTGGCTATTTGGGGCTAAGTTGCTGTGAGACTGCAGATCTACACATTGGCTGTGTGGGCCAGAAACTTTAGACTACAAATGACATTACAAATGGGACACATATCCACAAAAAGCCTGAGAAAGCTTTTAAAAAGTTCAAAACACAGAAATTGAGTCAAAAACAGCTTGCCAGTTGTGTCTCCCAAGTATACCATGATACAAATAGGTGTTCTGTCTTGAATTACAAAATTCCTGCAACCTGAAATGAGACATGTGTTCCTGCAGTCTCACAGAAGCATCTATACAAGCACGAGATGCTTATGATGGATTTAAGGTTACTGCTGTTACAGACATTAGGTAACAGAGTCAAACATGTTTTTAGTAGCAGAATTTTCTTGGATCACCTCTGTTTGCTAGCAGAAACAGAAACACAATTTTTAAAAAGAAAGTCTTCCTAACTAAGCATAGTGGCAAAAATTTACACAAGGCTTATTTAAGAGACTCTACTGCAAACATTTAAATGAGGTTCATGAGCAGCAGGCAGTGGTGATTTACTTGGTAATAGTGCAGACTCTAAATTTCTCCGGAGTTGGAGTTGTAAAATGTGATTTCTACCATTACCTTTGCCATAACATGAGTCTTTAATCTTAGCCACACCTTAGCAGATTAAAGGTATATTCAGAAACAGGAAAAGATAAGAGATAAAGAAAGACAAAACAAACAAAAGTCCTCAAAAATGTTTACAGTGTGTTTAAATATATATGTAGGCTTGGGAGAGAAAAGTAAAAGAAAAAAAAATAAAGTCATTAAAAAATAAATAGAGGAAAAAAATACACCAAGTAAATATGGAAAATCACAAAGAGGCTGGATACTGTATGTCTTTGAATTTTTTGACTGCTAAGGAAGGAACAAGAACTGCTGAGACATTTGATTATAAAAGCTGCTATATTAATCCAATCTATGAATTTTATAAATACTTTCACATCAAAATTGAAGCCAATATATATGTTACTTTGGAAAAGAGGTTCTCTTTTTATTTTCACAGAAAGTGAGAGGCTGTGTATTTATTATGGGTTAAATAAAATATGGTTTGATTAATGAAAATATACTGAAAAATCTCAACAGTGGATGAATTACCCAGAAGGTTCAACATTTAAGAGAACCTCTGTTGCAGTTTCCTCTGAGCTCTGAATCTATAACAGCTTTAAGGAGACTGACTGAGAGGACCCAGCTACACAGAATACTCCAGTTAGGATTTGACTGTAATTCTGAATTCTTTTCAGGACCTCCATAAGATTGCCACAGCTCCCAATTATTAGGAAATAGTAATGGCAAGTTACACCCCAATTTCTAAAGTATTTTTTATAAATGTTTTTATTATGAATGGTTAATGGTCATAGTCAATTTCTTTTAATGCAAAATATAGTGATATGATATAGAAATGATAAAAAATATTGAATCTACTTAGATTAAAAACTATTGTTAATATCAAAATATTTAAATTGATATGGATTTTGGTTTATTGATACACATTTAAGGTCAATTTTGTTGCATTGCATATATATTTCTACTTTTGTTTAACATATGTTTATACAAATCATTTAAACAGAGGCAGAGATGCATGACTCAGTACTGGATCAAGCTCATGGTCCAGCTGACAGCAGGGGAAGAGAGTCTATATGAGGAATTGGATAGGAATAATGATAAAATTATCACAGTGATGGCAAGCTGGAGCTCTGGGGAGCTCATTGAATCAAGAACAGCCACTGGAGATCAACTGGTAAAAGAAGCTAGGCCTTCCAAGGGTAAGAAACTGTCAATGGATGTGAACAATATGTGGAGCCTTGAGGAGTGTGATCAGATTATGTTCCTTTGTTTGGGTTGGCACCTCGGAGTCCATTCCCTGCAGAAGAACACCTAACTCAGCCTTGATTCTGAGATGAGAAAATTGGGCATGCCTGGAGTGGATGTACTACACTGAGATGACCCACCTTGGGACTTCTTGCCCTTTTGGGGAGGGTATGGGAAATTGGGAAGGGGAAGACTGAAGGTTGACTAGGAGGGATTAAAAGGAGGGAAGTGAGTAGGAGCATAGGATACATGGATAACAAAGACATTTTTTATAAAAAAAAGTAAAATGAAGAAAAAGTTGTAACTTTAAAAATATAGAATAATAGTTAAACATTTATGATAATCAAACTTATAGTCATATCAGTTAGGTATTTTTAGATATGCAAGATGTATTTCAATTAGTTAAGTAATTCTCAAACACTTCAAAGATCTACAGAATATTAAAATATTTTAAGAACTAGTCTTTTCGGGACAGTGAGACATGTTTGATCCTGGCATCACCAATATTCTTCAAGACAATTCTGGGAACTGAAAAAATTCCATATGGAATTTACTTTCTTTGTGGAAGAATTTAGCCACTCAGCAAGACATTGTTCTGTTCTTGCCTTGACTACTTGACAGTATACTGTATAAACTGGACATTTGGAACTTTTAGGAAGGTGACTTCTGAATGTTACCAGAAGAAGTTGAGATAGTCCTTCAGGTTCCTGCTTTGCAATATCTGCCACACAAATGGAGAATTTCTGACAAACCTTGCCAAAATGGACATAACAGTACTTCCAATTTTTTACTTCATTAAAATTTCTGCTAGAGACTTTAGTCCTATATGCTGAAAATGGGTGCCCAAAAGTTACAAAGGAACTTTGGGTGACTGTCGAGGATGACAGATGTCTGTGTCATTTCTAGAATTTGGAGGTTGCTTGCAATGTACTTCCTGTTTACTCTGGCAATATTATTTCCTTTTGTCGTCATTGTTGGAATTGAAGATTAGATAGTTATAATTATAGCTTTCCTTAGTTATAATAAATGGTAAGTTAGATATGAAACGGATAGAATTTTTGTAATTTGCTAACTACAAATAGAAGAGATACTATAACTGAAATTCTTGCTGTATAGCTGTTTTGTTATATGTAATTTTACTACTTTAAAATTGAAACCTACAATCTTGATTAAACAGAAAAGGAATGGGATGTGTTTCTGTATGCTACGAATTACCACTGGAATATAAAGAAACTGTTTTGGCCTATGGCAAAGCAGTTTAGAGGCAGGCAGGAATTTCAAGCATAAACAAAATAGAAGGAGGGTTGAGTCAACTGAGATAGATCCAGTGTCTCAAGAAGTAACATGTAAAGAAACCCAGGTAAGTCAAGAGCCATGTGGCAATACACAGATTCATTAAAATGGGTAAAGTTGAAAGAGGTAGCAAGTAATAAGCCTGAGGCATAAGCCACAGCCAATGAATTTTTAGAATTTGAAAGAGACAATGAAAAAATTGTAACAAAAGATGATCACCAGAAGTAACCAGCCCTTAATAATTTCTTTATTTCAACATCTTGGGGCTTATTTCATACTTCCTGCTTCCAAAAGTTTAGGAGAGTCAAATGGTGTTCTAATCCACTAAATAAGCTAATATGCCAAAGTAATACACAATTAAAACGTACACAGAAAATAAAAAGTACCAAAATGTATCTATAAAAATGAATTTACTCCTCATATTCTGTCTTTAGTGTTTAGACTCTCGTGTTTAAACCATTTTCACAAACCAAGTCATGTTAAGGTGAACAAAAACTGAATGAATAGTCATTACAAGCAGTATCTTATCAGTTGATGTCTCCTCATCTGTATATTCTTTTTCTTTGGATTTATAGCAAATACCTTGTCTTCTTCCTACACACACACACACACACACACACACACACACACACACACACACACACACACATACACACACACACACACACACACACACACAGAGAGAGAGAGAGAGAGAGAGAGAGAGAGAGAGAGAGAGAGAGAGAGAGAGAGAGAGAGAGAGAGAGAGAGAATCAGACTTTCTTTGGACCACCCACTCCTGAAAAATGACACAGAGATTTTATTAATTATGAAAGCTTGATTTTAACTTAGACTTGTTCTCATGTTGTTCTTAAAACTTAACTCATGTGTGTTACTATTTTTTTTCACTTGGTTTGTTACCTCTCCTCAGTACCATACATCCAACTTCCTCTGTTTTTGGATAGTGAATCTTCAATGTCTCAGATTCATATCCCAGAGTTCCTAACACTCTGGTTATCTTCTCCTCCCTAGCTAGCCATTGGTCATTCAGCTCTTCATTATAGCAATCATAAGGTGCCTTAGTCAGGTGAGAAAGGACAAATACACATCTTCACAGCATACAAAAATATCCCAATACATGGACACATCACAATATGATATACACCTTTACTGTTTGTTTTGGCTCAGTTACTGTTTTCCATTTTTATTCCTGAACTTTAATTTCTGTGTTTTAATGCTTCAAAAACACTTAAAATAGTTTCTTTCCTTTAGACCATTTCTTTTAATTCCATGTATTTAAATATAGTTTCTGAAGAATTCCTGCTATATATCTGATAACACTGCTATACTGAACATTTGGAATTTAAATTCAACTGTCTGTTTTACAATATCCACTTGAATGTTGATATAAATTGTTTTATAAAATAATAATATTTGTGATTTCATAATACTCTTTCCAGAAATCTATCACTTCATTTAGAGATAATATTGCTGCCTTCTGCATTTGAACCAAAGTAGATACTTTTGATTGCCTTCATGCTAAGGCTAGGTGATATATAAGAATGTATGAATATACTTTCCTTTACCTTTGTTATGTTTACCAGTTGAACCAAAGCACAATATTGTGAAAATATCTAGACAATGGAAGAAGTTGTCTGTCAGAACTTTGGCCAATAGCTCAGGCAAGAAAAGTTCCTAATTAACTAAAAACAGATATGTAAGTGAAATAATGAAAATTTCCTTCAAGTTCAATCTACCTTTTAGTGGTAATTATCAAATCCACTAACTAGCAGGTACTTAAGTAAAGTAAATATAATATTTTTAATTTTAAAAGATTCATTTTAGTTTAATTATGTGTCTGTGTTTATGTGGAATAGTTAATCCAAGTTTAGGTGTGTAAATAGGCTGAAAGAATGCATCAGATCTCCCTGGAACTGAAACTATAAGCAGTTGTGAGCCACCAAACATTGGATGCTGCTGAGAAGAGATTTTTTTTCAAGAGCAGCAATTTCTATCAACCATTGATTCATTTCTGTAGCCTTCAAAGTTTGTGTATTTTTTTTAATGTGGAAAATAATACACATACAAACCTATACATATATGTATAATTTTAAGAGATATTTTCTCACATATAGCCCTGCTCACATTCCATTCCTTCCTCCCAATTCCTCCTAGTCCTCCCACAGCTTCCCCTGGCCCCATCCTCCCATCCATTCCCTAAGAAGTGCAAGGAGTCCCAAGGTGTGTCAGTTTAGTCTTGTTTATCAATTTGAGGTAGCTCTGATCCCCTCATACTAATATTAGGCCTGGGTTAAGTGTTCTTCTATAGAGAATGGGCTACAAGATGCCAGTTCATACACAGGAACACAGTCTTATCCTACTCCATGAGGTTCCACATACTTCCCATAGCATTCAACAGTCCTTTGGAGGATTTAGTTCCTTTTCCTGAAGATTCCCCAGTAGCTGATTTTGATTCAGTGAGATACCAAAAGCTCCAGCCAGCCATCTCTGTGTGACTCCCCATAATCCCTATCTCCTTGTTCATACAGACTTTCCTCTCATGTTCTCAGCTGGACCAGGAGCTTGGCCCAGTGCTCAGCCATGAATCTCTGCCTTCACCGCTACTCATTATTAGATGTAGGTTCTGTGATGACACGTAGGGTAGAATTCATTTGATTATAGAGGAAGCCCATTTTAGGCACCCCTCCATTGTTGGCTTGAGTAGCCAGAGACATTATATGAGTTCTTAGAGATTTTTCTAGCACCTGGCTACTTTCCAGCCCCCAGTGGATTCCTCTATCAAATTATCCATCTTTTTTTTTCTACCTCTTTGTTGCTCCTCTCACTTAACTATATTTGTTTACACCTCTCCTTGGTCACTACCCATTATGATTCCAATTTTCTCAAGAGGTCATCTCTATTTTTTCTTACCAGGAGAATCTCTGGATGTCTCTCTTAAATTCCTTCTAATCCCGATTTGCTTAGAGGTTGTTGTTTGCTCTTGAATATTCTTTGATTTTGTCTAAAATCCACTTATGAGTGAGAACACTCCATGCTTCTCTTTCTGAGCTTGTGATACCTCGCTCAGGAGTCTCTTCCCCAAATCCATTCATTTGCCTGCAAAGTTTAGGATGTCATTTTTTTTAACTGCTGAGTAGTTCTTCATTATGTAAATGTACCACATGTTGTTAATACATTATTCATTTGGAGGGCATCTAGGTTGTTCCCAGTTTCTTGCTGTTATGAATAAAGCTGTCATGAACATAGTTGAGCTAACACCTTTGGGTAAGAATGTGCATCCTTTTGGTATATGCTCAATAGTGGTACTGCTGGATCCTTCGGGAGACTGATTCCCAGTTTTTGAGGAACAATAATGCTGTTTTCCAAAGTGACTATACAAGTCTACACTTCCATCAACAATGGAGAAGTGTTCCCCTTGTTCTACATTCTCTCCAGCATAGGCTATCAATCTATGTTTTTATCTTAGCCATTCTGACAGGTGTAAGATTGTATCTCAAAGTTGTTTTGATTTGCATTTCTCTGATACCTAGAGATGTTGAGCAATTTTTAAGTGCCTTTTAGCCATTTAAAATTATTTTGTTGAGAACCTCCTTTTTAGCTTTGAACTCCAGTCTTAATTGAATTATTTGTTTTTTGGACTCTAGTTTCTTGAGGTTTTTTTAAAATATATATATTTTAGAGATCAGTGATCAGTCAGATATAGGGTTGGGGAAGATCTTTTCTCATTCCGTAGGCTGTTGCAGAAAATATGTTTGTAAGTTTTAAATCATTATCCTGTGTAGTTAACTTTTTCAAGTAATGCATAACTGAAAAACATGAACCATAAACATTTTACACTTGCATCTAATTGAATTCTAATTCTGCTTTCCAATACAGATAAACCAGGTACTCTATATCATCTCCATTTTACAGATGACTGTTTCTTTTGTGTCAAGAGAAGAAATATAATCAGCATTGAATATATTGTTTTTCTCTGCCCAGAAGAAAATGTTATTTAAAAATCTTTCTACACTTCCTTCTGAACATATTCAATAACCAGTATTTTACGTGTCTATCAATGGAAACTTTCCTATAAAGAGTCTTTGCTTTTATCTCCCATTTCTAGTTTATTTCAGTTTTGTAATTCTGTTACCATAACACAACAAACAGAATGATAATTTTAAAACTTATGTCAAGCCCTGTTATTTTGTTTAAAATAATAAAAAGCAAAAACAAAACACCACAGTTTATGTATATTAAAAAACAACCTCTCCTTTTAAAAAAATAGTAAAAATTTCTTCATGCTGTACCATTTCTACTTGGATCATCTCAGTCTCCCAGGCTGTGTGCTCCTCTTCACTCTCCACAAGTACTTAGACCATGTTGATATTCTTTAAATATGTCCATAGCACTTTTTAACATGGTCATGTAGTGGGCCATTTTTTTCACTTCTATTTAGTTAATTTTTCTCGATCCAGATTTCATCCAAATTTACCACTATATTACAAATAACCATATAAAAATACAATATTTAATCCACTCTTCAATTTATTCTGTGTTGCACAAATAAATAAAACTCAGGGATACATCTCTAGGAAAATCAGAGATATTAAAGAGAGTAAACCCCACAGTCAGATCTTACCCAGCTGTCTTCCAGATTTCTCAGGCTGGCTTCTTTTGTCTTCTTCTAGCCCTCTGTCTTTTGACACTTGGCCTTAAATACTAGTTTAGTTAAGGCATGTCCCCACCACTGCCTGCCTGGGAGCCTGGAATTCCTTCTGTAATCTAAAATGACATCAAACTGAGTTTGAATTAAGGGCATAGGTCACCACTCCCAGGATATTCTCTGTGCTGGGATTAAAGATGTGAATCACCATTTTCTTGTCCTCCTAGACTGACTGTGGTTAGATCCTTCTTATATCTCCAAAAATTTTGGTGCTTTTATTAAATCCCCGCATATCCCCTTTTGTGTCAATTTTTTAAAAAGAAGGTGATAGCTGACATAAGAAAAATCATATACAATAGGTACAATAAGTATACCCAATATATACAAACAATAAATGAGTAATGGCCAGTCCATTAAGAATAGAAAATTAAAAGAAAATATCTCATTAACTATTCTACTTTGATGAGTCCAAAGTATTATACCTAATTAACTTTCTTTCTAACTTGTATTACTAAAAGCTATTATTTTGATGTCTCTTATACATTTTAACTTCAAAGTTTCTTTTCCAAAAAATGTCACTAGAAAACTATACCTTTAATTATGACTATAACTATCTCATCTTCAACTACCTCAGAGACCAAAGAAGGAAATAATATTTGCCCAAATAAACAGGAAGAGCAAGTAGCTTCCAAAACTAGAAATGACAGAGATGACACCTATCTACCTGGATAGTCACCCAAAGACCCATTATAAAGTAGGGGCATTCATATTCAGCCTATAGGACCAGAGTCTCTTTTCATTTCAGTAAAGTAGGAAATATGCTCTGCCCATTTTAGTAAAGTTCAGTCATTTCTCCTTGTATCCTGAAGAATATCTGACAGTTTTCTCAAAAAAAAAAAAAAAAACAAAAAAACAAAAAAACAAAAAAAAAAAACCCACAGGAACCTGAAGGACCATCTCAGCTTGTTCTGTCAAAGTTCAGAGGTTACTTTACAAGGGATCCTGCATGTCCAGTTCAAACAGCACACTGTCAAGCAGTCAATACAGGGACAGGTTCTTGTCCAATGGCTAACCATTGCCACAAAGAAAGTAGACTCCATATGGAGTTTCTTCAATGCCCATTTTTCTCTTGAAGTAGATTGGTGCTGCCAGAAGCAGACCTGTTTCACTGTCCAAAAAAGTCTAAGTTCTTAAAATATTTTAAAAGCCATATTCTATGGATCTCTGAAGTTTTTGAAGAAGACCTGTTCATCAAAAATATATTTATTTGATCTGGGAAACATATCTAACATAGTCATGTCTAAGTGTAATGTCTAACTACTAACTTACATTGCTATACATTCTAATTAATTGGTAATAAAAATTTTCATGGACTAGCAACTTGTATTACATTTTTAGATGAAGTGAATATGCATACAACCTTGAACAAGCACAGAGATATTTGTACAGTAACACAAATAATCTCAATATACACAATCTGTATACAATATACAAAAATCCAATTCAATGTAAAATATTTAAAACTAGCAAATCCTTTTAAAAGAAGATATAATAATTTATACTTATGTCCTATATATCTGTATCCCCTTGTTATTTTTCTTTTTAAAATATAAATCTTGAATCTAATCATTCTTGTTTAACTTTTTCTAACCATAACTATTAACAATTTTCAACCAATTAACTTGAATAATGATAATCATCCATAACCTATTGAACAACTGAAAAAAAAAAAAACCCACCCCACCACTTGGGAAGGTAAGCACTGTGTTCTTAAACTTACTTCCTACTGCCTGGAGGCAACAGCATCTTTTGGGGATCTTGAAAAGAAAAGTTTTGTTAAATGTGAAGTCCTGAAATAAATAGCTCTGTCATTTGTTGTCCAGTCTCTGCATAACAGGAAAGGGCACGGCTTGTCTCAAGTCCTGACTATAGTAGTATGTGAAGCTGGTTCATCTTAGTGAGCTGCCTGAAAACTGTCCTGAGCAGTTTGTAGTTCAAATCTGATCTTTGATTGGTACTTGTCAGCCTAGTGGCTTTGTCAGAGTTCATGTGAAATCGTTGTTATGGGGCCCCATCTTCCTTTTGGATACTTCAAGTTCACAATTAGGCATTGTCATGGATCACTGCAGAAAACTGATAAGAGACTAAAACCCAACACAATGCACAGAAAACTAAATATATAACAATTTATTCAGCATAGGATTAGTAACAATAGAATAGTCCCTTATTTTTTATTATTCTTCTTTCCCATATCAGATGGCTCTTCTGATATGATACAGAGATCTTGTATTGTCCTTTAACAAGTATGCTTGAGTATAGAGAAGGAGATAGCCACACTCCAAGACTAAAGCCAGCTTTAAATTATAATTAAACTGGGACTTCAACTTACAAGAAAAAATTGTAGAGGTTAAGGAATGAGTTGTTACCCTATGAAATATACTGGTACCAATAGTTATGATATTCTTTTGCTTGCAAATTCTCCTGGATAGCCTCCCTTTTGCTTTGGATGTCTAGATGTCCAAGGTCTTTTCACTTCTTAAAGATTGGTATTACCAGTTTTATCTAAAGACAAAAACAAAAACCTGCCCTGACACTTTGTTTTTTCTAAAAACTTAAAGAATTGTAATATGGGTGGATTAGGTATGAATTTTTACTTTCATAAAGTTTCTCTGGTTCAAATTGAGTCTTTATTAATTTTTATGGTATTCATAACATTTCTTCTCCTGTGGAAAGAAAAGCAAAACCCCTTCCCCAACATAGCATATACCCTGCCTTCCATTCAGAGGTTAGCACAACTTTAAAGTAAACAGGCTGATTTAGTTTCAGATGTATTTTTCTATAGGCCAATGCCTTCCAGAAGCTGTTGTTCCTTTCTCATTAGCATTGAGAAAATTCAAAGTTAATAATGCACTATGTGGTCTATTTCTGGGGGTCTTTGTTATTCTTTTCTGTTTATTAAGCATATCCTTAAGAGTTTGATTTGATCTCTCTATGACTGCTTGCTATGTAAAATTGTCCTCTAATATGCTTAGTACCATAATAAGCAAAAAATGTTTCATTTTTCTAGAGACATATGCTGGAGCACTGTCAGTCTTAATTTGTACAGATATTCCCATAATGGCCATAACTTCTAGCAAATGTGTGATTACTGAATCAGTCTTTTCTGAACTCAAAGCAGTTGCCCATTGAAATCCTGAAAACATATTACAATATGATGACATATTTTAATTTCCCAAATTCTGTAATGAAATATATCCTCTGCCAGATTTTATTTCTACATATATCTTTAGAATTAGTTCTTGCTGGCAATGGAGTTTGGTTATAGAAAGAACAGGTGGGGCACCTTTTTACAATTTCTTTGGCTTGTAGCCAAGTGATAGAGAAATCTCTTTTTAGTCCTTTGCTACTGATGTGATGCTTTTTATGAAATTCTGAGGCCTCTAGTATGTTTCCTATTAATAGCTTAATAATGTCATCATTACATTGTTAAAGGATGGGCAGACCCATATGGGATCAAATGTGTGTTATATAGAAGGGATGATATCTAGTCCGAATTATTTTTTTTAACTGAATAAATAATGAAGTTAATTCTGATTCTTCATTAATAAAATCAGCTATTTTCATGTATAGAACAACTCTTTCTGCATAATGAGAGTCAGTGACTATGTTAAGAGGTTCAGTAATATCAGTTAATATCGTTATGATAGCACATAATTATGACTTTTGAACAGAATCATAAGGGCTTTGAGCCACTTTACTTATATGTTCTGATTTGTAACCTGACTTTCCTGATTTCTTTGCATTGGTATAAAATATAGGGGGCTGGAAATTGGTTTATCTCGTATAATACGAGGAAGAATCAAATTATTATTATTATTTTTTTTTTTTTAGAAATTCAATTCTTTTGCTTTGAGGATATTTGTTGTTAATATCTCCCAAAAATTACTGCAGGTTCTTTGCCAAGGTTCACTTTCTACCAATAACTGGTCAATTTCTTCATTAGTTAAAGGTACAACAATTTCTGTTGGGTCCATTACTGTCAATTGATGAAGTCTTAATTTTCCTTTAAAAATAAGTTCAGAAACCTTTTCCACATATATCTTTAATTTATTACTCAGTTTACATGAAAGAAATATCCATTACAATATAACGTTTTCCTTTTGTATTAAAATTTCTGTAGGAGAATGCTTAGAGGGCAAGATAACTAGAAAGCAATTAAGGTCTGGATCCACACGATCCACATGTGCCTCCTGCATTTTTTTTTCCACCAAAGCCAGTTCTTTCTCAGCTTCAGGTGATAATTCTCTCAGATTATTTAAGTCCTTGTCACCATTTAAGGTTTCAAACAAATTATGTAGTTCATCATTTTTAATTCCAATAGTGGGTCATAAGTTGGAAATGTCCCCTAATAGTCTTTGAAAATCATTAAGTGTCTTCAATCTATCTCTCCTGATTTGTATCTTTTGGGATCTAATTTGTTGTTGGCCTATTTTATAGCCTAAATAATGAATGGAATCCCCTCTTTGTATTTTTTTCTGGGGCAGTCTGTGATCCCCAACCAGCCACATTCTTTTTATTCTTTAAAATTTTTTTTCTAAGGTATCAATATTTGAATAGGCCAACAAATGCCATCCATGTAATGATAAATTACAGATTGTGGAAAATTCTTATGTATTTGTTCTATTGGCTTTTGTAAAAAATACCAGCACAGAGTAGGACTATTCAGCATTCCTTGAGAGAGGACCCTCCACTAGTATTTCCTTACAGGCTGAGAATTATTATAAATGGGCACTGTAAAGGTGAATTTTTCTGTCTTGTTCTCATAAAGGTATTAAAAAAAAACAAAAAAAAACAAAAACAAAAAACAAAAACAAAAAATAGCCTTTTAAATCAGTAACTATAATATGCCTTTCTTTCAGTAACAGAGAAGCCAAAGGAATCCCAGTCTGTAGAGAGCCATTGTCTGGATTACCTTATTTATTGTCCTTAGGTCTGTTATATTCTCCTATTTCCAAATTTCTTTTTAATAACAAATACAGAAAATTTCCAAAGGCTGGTTGATTCTTCTATATGCTGAGCATTTAATTGTTCCTGTGCCAGCTGCTCTAGGGTCTGCAACTTCTTTTTTGTTAGAGGCCATTAACTAATGCATATAGGCTTCTCTGTTAGCCATTTAATAGGTGGTGCTGTGGGTGTTTTTTAAAGATCACCAGCTGTTTTTCCTGGTTTCTCTATAACCTGAATGGTCTGTGACTGTTTATCATAATACCTTCTAATGTTTCTTCCAGAACCATGTGCTAGTTTATGGCTTATTTCTATGTTTGGAGGAATATTAGTCTGTGTGTTCCACTGTTGTAGTAAATCTCATCCCCATAAATTTACAGCAATGTCAGACACATATGGCTTCAATATTCCTCTCTGTACTTCTGGTCCTATACATTCAAGCCATCTTGCACTCTGTTTACCTGGGATATCTATCCAATACCCAGAAACTGAACATTTACCTCCTGAAGGGGCTGACTTGGATGTTATGACTCTGGTGAAATTATTGATACATCTGTGCCTTCAATAACAACATCATTTATTTGTAGTTTTATTTTGGCTTTTTTTCATTGATAGAAGCTTGCCAAAATATTTACTTTATAATTTTTCCTGATTTTGTTTCTTTTTCTGTAGATTGTCTATCATTTTGTGTAGTATATCTTTTTAAAATAGGTTTTAATCCTTTTAATTTTTCTGGGAAGCTGTTTCCTCCACAAAGGCAGGGTAAGACTGGATTGATTTTGATAAGGGGGCTTTTGAAAGTCCCCTTAGGGTGTTTCCCAAGGGCAGAAAGTTACCTTGTCTGTCCAATGTTGATCTGCATTCATTATTCCAATATCTTCCTTTTCATCACCTTCTGCATATTCCAGAGGGGAGGGACATTCACTAGGGATTATTCCTATCAAAAGCACTGTTTCTGGGAACACCTTGTTTACAATCTCTTTATATTTGACCTTGCCTTCCACAATTGTAACATTTAACATTTTGATTTTTTTATACCTCTTGAAATAAGCTCTCTTACCCAATTATCATCAATGTCATAAGACTCTAGATTGTCTCATGAATCCAATCCTCCAAAGATGCTGACCTTACTTTTAAAGGTCTAAGTATTTTTCAACATTGTGCATTAGCATTTTCAAAAGCCAGTGATACAATTATTATTCACTTGGCTTCTGAGTCTGGTACCATTCTGTTTACTGTTGCAGTTAATCTGTGCAAAATGTTTGTAAAAGTTTTTTAGGGCTTTGAATTATTTTAGCAAATGATTCAGCTTTCTTTCATATTTCTTCAATCTGGTCCCAGGCATTTAAAGCTGCCATATGATGTAAATCCAGAGTACATTCATTGTATAAAGTCTGCCTCTCAATATCAGCATAATCTCCCTCCCCAAGAAGTTGGTTTGGGAGACTTCTATGCCTTTGGCCCTGCTTCTTTGTTCTATTGTTTTAGCCTCCTTCCACCATGATTTCCATTGTATAAGCAGTTCTGCCTCTAGCATAGCTGTAACTATAACCAATATCTTTAGGGTGACCTAATTAAAACTTTACCATGAGTTCAGCATTTGCTTTACAAATGGCGAATGTGTCCTGTATGTTGCAATTGCTTTTTATACTCTCCATAATTCTACCATTTGTACTGGAGCCCAGCTAGCTTCTCTATCATCTCTATCATCCTTCATTTTTTTTAAAGGTTACTGGTTAATTAATATTGCGTGTTTTTGTCTAATTTTACATGACCTTGCTGAAATCGGTCATTCATATTCCTCTGTTTGAATTTCAGCATCTTTGTGTTTTCTCTTGTCAGGCTGTTTAAAGACCTTTTCTCTTTGAATTTACATTAATCAACTTTTTAAGTGATAACATAGAAATAAAACAGAAAATATTCATAGTAAACATATGCCTTATGATATTTACATCTACCTTATTTATGTTTTTCTTCATTTGTTTTAATACCAAAATCATCTAGTGAAAGGTTAAAGTATGCCCAAGCACCCTCCATTGCTTTAAACAAATTCCCTCTTTTAAAAAGAATTGATTTATTCACTGATTGTTGTCTGTTGATGATTCAATTGACTGTGAAGTGGAACAGCTACTTAGTGTAATAGCAACCCAAGGAGGGGTCCAAAAGGTTAAAGAACCGACCTGAAGAAAGAGGCCATTGTCTGAAAGACTTACCCAGATGAGAGTGAAATGGAAACACGTGTGGCCAGTCTGCCTAAGGCTGAAGGCTAACTCAGAAAAGAAAGTCTAGCCAGCTAGTAATTACTCTTCCAGTCATGTGTGGTTCTGGCTGGTAAGTGTGGTTTTTGGGGTAGGGAGGGGAGGAATTCTTGCCCCACATTGGGCATCAATTGTTGCATGAATAAATAAAACTTAGGGATAAAACTCTAGGAAAGTCAGAGATACTAGAGAGAGTAAACACCACAGTCAGATCTTACCCAGCTGCCGTCCAACTTCCTTAGCCTGGCCTCTCTTAGCTTTTTCTAGCCCTCTGTCTTTTTACACTTGCCTTAAATACTCTCTTAAATACTAGTTTAGTTGAGGCATGGCCCGGCCACTGCCTGCCTGGGAGCCTGAAACTCCTCTGTAAATGAAGATGACCTAGAACTTAATTTGGATTAAGGGCATAGGTCACCACTCCCAGGATATTCCCTGTGCTGGGGTTAAAGATGTGAATCACCATTCTCTGAGTCTCCTAGACTGACTGTGGTGAGATCCCTCTTATATCTCCAAAACTTTTGGAGTATTTATTAAATTCCCACAACTCTGTTTCGGTTTTCTCTTTATTACTTAAAATCAACATGTATTTTCCTTGTTGTTTTATTCCCTTTTTGTCAAAAATAAAGAATGTTATAACTAATAGAAAAACTTTGGGGCTTGGCCAGGCCAAACCCAGAAACTTCCAACTATAAATGGGTTTCCAATGAGGTGCAATTATGTCCACATAAAAGCTTAAAATAATAGGAAAGCTTTAAAATGGTTCTAAAACACAGAAACAGAGCCAAAAAAATCTTTCTACTTGTGTCTCTCAAGTGGGCCATAGTTGCTTGAGCTATAACATGGCTGTTTTTTTTTTTTTTTTTTTTTTTAGTTTTACAAAAGCTTTGGTTCAAGTATAAGCTGCATACAATGAATTTAAAGCTCCCCTTTTTATAGTGAAAAGGAGAGCAGAGAAAAAGAGAATTTCTTGGTAGCAGCTTTTTATCTGGAGGGCTCTGTGTACTGGTGGTATGCAGAGGCATATCTCCTATAGGAAAAGATTTCTGACTCAGATTTAGTGACAAAATTCTAAGTACTCTTTAAAAAGGCCCTGCTGCTAAACACTTAAATGATGTTTATGAGCAATAGGTGGCTGTAATTTTTTTGGACCATAAAGTTCTCCAGAATTAGGGTTGAAAATATGGTTCCTGCTAGTAGTTCTGTCAAGCTTCCACAGGGAAGTCTTTAATTCTAGCCATATATTTGCAGATTAATGGTGTGCTCAGAAAAAGAGATAAACAGTAAAAAAAAAGGTTTATTTTAAAAGAAGAATATACCAAAAGTCTTTTAAAAAGTTTATAGTGTTTATAAAAATAAACTTAGTTTGGGAGAGGAAAAAAAAGAAAAAATGATAGAGAAAGTCATTTTATAAGCACACACACACACACACACACACACACACACATACACATACATACACATAATGACACATACACATGGAAAATACACAGTCTGGATAATGTATCTTATGTTGTCTTTCAATTTTTTGACTGATGAGGAAGGATCAAGATGTACTAAAAACAGTTGATTATACAGCTGCTGTATTAATTCAACCTATATATTTTGTAAATGTCTTAACCTCAAAGAGAAGAAAGAGGTTTCCTGTTAATTTCCACAAAAAATGGGAGGTTATAGATTCATTCTGTATTAAGAAAATCTAGGTTTGATTGAGGAAGACTCCTCTGAAAAACCTCAAATGGAAATGCTTGGCTCAGATAATCTAATATTTCAGAACACTTTTTTTTATAGTTTCCTCTGAGCTCTGCATCCAGAACAGCTTCAAGGAGACTGGCTGATATGACTCAGCTTTACACAATATTCCAGTCAGTATTTGATTATTGTCCTGAATTAATATTCCAGTCAGTATTTGATCATTATCCTGAATTTTCTCATTATCCCTATAAGATTACCAGCACCCCCAATAAACAGGAAGTAGTCTAGAGGAATTATAGACATTTGTATTTTTTTGCAATGTTGGTTGCAAATTGTTGAAAATAATGGTGATAAAAAGAGCTATACAATGGAGATTAGATTTATGGGTTTTTTTGTTATTTTCAAAAGGGGTAATATCTAGAATTTCACTTTTGTATACTGTAAAATTTCTTGCAGTGAATAACAGCTCAATAAAATGCTGATTGGTCAAGTAGCCAGACAGAAAGTATTGTCAGGGCAATCAGATTAAGAGAATTCTGGGTAAAGGAAGAGCAGAGTAACAGACAACAGCAAGATACAAAGGAAGTGAGATGAGAATGCTGCACTGAACAAAATGTAACAAGCAACAGAACTAAACATAAATTAAAAATATTGGTTAACTTAAAGTATAAGAGTTAGAGAGTAATAAACCTGAGGAATAGACCAAACAGCTTGAAATTAATCTAAATCTTTATGTGATTCTTTGGGAGTAAGTGACTGCAGGTCAGGGCTTGTGGTTAGGCTGGACCAGAAACTTCTGACTACAATTTCATATTTACTTTTCTCTTTTCTACTATAGTATAAGTTTTACCTAGGAAGGATTTTTATGCTGTATGTAAATATAACTTTAGTATTGTACATCTATGGCTACAACTGCTTTATCTCCCTTTCATTATTTTGTCCAAGCTACTCATATAAATGACATGTACCATTAATTTGTCCTTATCTATGCATTTTCTTATCACCTAAGTGCAAACTTCTCCTTTAAGAAGAATTTTTAATAAAGTCTTCTCTTAACATCAATTCTTGCCCTCTGAAGACTCTGGGTTCTTCAGGACTTAGGTAATTAAAATAATACCACTTGCTAAATATATCTCCCCAGTGCCGCCCACACTGCTGATTTCTGTTTTAATTACTTTATCTTAAATTCCCAGCAAAATGAAGAAAGATTTTTAGACATTTTTTCTAATAAACCTTCTAGAACTTCTTCAGTAATACAGCAAATATTAAACAACATAATAATTTGATGTAACTAGTTTTGTGAAGAGTAACTTTTAATATAAAAATAAAAATAAGATATTCTCAAAGGCATGGGGAATAGATTAAATGATGAGTAATCACTTGTAGCAACCTCCTTAAAAATCTAAAATTCCTCTTTCCTCTTCAGCATTCAACTTCTAATAACTCTTTAGTAAGGCTTTGAGTGTTGCTACCTTGTTTATGATGAAATGTTGACAAACATAATCTTGTGCAAGTCTTTTACAGGTAATCACAGCTACTGTTTGTTTACAGCTGTGGTAGCCAAATAATGTATAGAAGACAGTATTTTACTGCTCTCCTCCTTTAGATTTTGCATTCTTTCTTCCTATTTCTGTTATATTTCCTGAGTCTTTGTTGTACTAGGATGTATGTATATGGGTAGGGTGGTATTAGTGGTGGTACAAATGCCCTGTTTATGGGTTTATGGTTGGGCACTCACACACATTTTTAAAGCGTTTTAACAAAGTATGTTGTAGAGGGATTATGTTGTCCCATTGTAAATAATTGTCCCGCCTATGAGTTTAATAGAAAGTGCCGATTGGCCAAAGGCAGACAGGAAGTGGGAGCAGGGCTACCAGACTAAGAAAACTCTGGGAACAGGAAGAACAGAGAAGATTGAAAACAGGTAAAATAAATGTTTAGAAGATATGCATGACATGTTGAGGAATAGCATGACAATTTAGCTGGTTTGTTTTATTTGCCTTTGTTAAGCAATTTAACTCTTCATATACTTTTACTTTGTGTACATGCTTATCTATAGCAGGTAGCTGTAAGAGAAATTATGGGAAATAACATAAAAATTTTATGTTATTTCCTTATTTGCTGTTTATTAATATATTTGCCAAATATGCAAATATGCAACCATTTAAATCCTAAAAGCAATGTGTGAGTTTGCTTTACATCAAATTCTGGATATTAAGTTCTGCAACGTATTATATGCTCTAGGATTCTGATCTTGTATATTGTGAATATTTGTCCCTCCTACTAATTTAATAAAATACTGATTGGCCAGAAGTCACAAAAGAAATATGCATGGGGCTACCAGACTAAAAATCTCCGAGAAGAGAAAGATCAGTGCAGAGCAGAGATGCCAGACAGACACAGAGGAAAGAAGACAAAAATGCTGCCTTGAGAAAAGATAGTAAACCATGTGACTAATCATGGGTTACTTTAAGCGTAAGAGTTAGAAAGTAATGTGCCTGAGCTATAGGCCAAACAGCTAGTAATTAATATAAAACTTTCTGAGATTATTTGGGGCTGCTGGTCTGGTTCTGAAGGCTCAGCCAGAAACTCTTTCTATAATTATAGTTCTAATTGTGTATATGTACCTGCAATTCCCCTGATTTTTACTTTCATTGAAAATAATATTGATCATTTTATAAACAACAAAATAATTTGCATATGAATATATATATATATATATATCTCATAATCATAAATTCTATACCCAGACTACAAAAGATGGATACCTCTTAAATTTCATGACCATCATAATTAGAATAAATCATAAATTTATCTATTTTGCATTAATATAGTACATTTCAAGGCTAGAAGTAAGAGATAGCATTTGAGTTAAAAAGAAATATAAACCTAAGAAAATAAGTTTATTACAGATATGTTATAACAAGATATTTATAGCCTTTAACTTGTATTAAAAACAACCATTCTATAATCATCCTTTATGCTTTTTCAGAAGTCTTCTGATTTGTGTTGCTATGTTAGAATTCATTGCAATATCAGTTTGTGCTTTAGTTAACACAGACAATCTAAGCTGTAAATGTTCCCTCGTGGGCACATTAAATTCATCTGCAACTGCGCACTGAGTATTTTTATTAAAATATATACAGCATTTGAAAGTAAAGTAGAACTAGTATAAGGAGAAAAGTATAGTGAAATACAGGTTTCTGTAATTTAGTGAAGGTTAAAAAAAAAACAAAAAAAAAAATGTTGCTTCTTTCAGGAAGACCTATAGACAGAAGTTTATTGGTTATGCCTAATCTTGCAGTCTGCACAAATCTATTCCAAATTTTGTCCAGCAACCACTTATGAAATAATTACAGAGTCTTATATTAATCATAAATTCTTTGGTATATGGCTCAGGCTCCTTATTAACTACCTCTTACAATGTAACTCATACCATTTCTGCTAATTCAGGTTTTGCCATATGACTTTGTGGCATTAACCAGTTGTCTCAAATATTGCTTTTGAGGTAGCTAGTTCATGTCTGCCCTGACCCTGAATTTCTCTTTCTTCTAATCGCTTTTGAATTCTTTGCCTGGCTATCTCCTGTCTTGCCATAGGCCAGAGCATTATCTGTTGCACTCATGCGGTTTCTCGGTCCCAGGTGGCCAGAGGTCTGACCACAGACCTTCCGCGCCAGACTGCTTAGCCACCCAGCCACCCAGCCGCCTGGGTCCCCAGAAATGACTCAGACACTTATATTAACTTTATGCTGTTTGGCCTATGGCTCAGGCACATTGCTAGTTAGCTCTTACATCTTAAATCAACCCATTTCTATTAATCTGTCAGCCACGTGGCCTGTGGCTCACCTGTACTCCTACATGTTTCTTTTTGGGCAGCTTCAACTCAATAGATCTCCCTCTGACTCTGCCCTTTCCTTTCCTACCTATTCTGATTCCTCCTCCTACTTCTTCTATGGTACCTGTCATGGCCCAAAACAGCTCCTTTGTTTAAAGACTGAGATTCACAGCATACAATAAGGCATTCCCACATCAATTATCTTTATTAACCAATAGTAGAACACTTACTTACAGCACACAGAAAGACCATCCCACAGCACTTCCCCTTTTTCTGTCTAATTAAAAAGGGAGCATTTCAACAAACTAAACTTATATAGACATCAAAACAGTTATCAAGCAAGAATTACAGAAAGGTCTTTGATGGGATTGCAGACTAGATAGCTTCAGTTACTATCCTGCCAGTTACTATCTTAAGTAGGAGTATATGAGGTATAAGACTTTGATTATTCAGAGTTTGTAGTAATCTGTAGTAATCTGTACTTTGCCATTTACCTATGATCTCAAAATTTAGTATGTTTCTTTAAGTTGTTCTAGTTGGTTGTACTTTCACTTTTGTTTATATTATTACCCTTTCTTTCTCCTGGACAATATGTTATAATTGTTTTTACACTATATAGTTTTATATTTGATTTAGAACCTTCTTATTTAGACAAAAGTGGGAAGTTTAGTGGTATTCACTCTACCTATGACCTTAGGCTATAAAGACTGGTATAGTCAGCGCTTCCTGCCTGGTAAGAGGACTCCTTAAAAGAAAAGAAAGAAAGATCATATGCTTTTTTTGGTGTAAACAAACCCAGATAGCCAGGTTCATTCTCTCATGGAAAGAACAGAGAATGACTACATCTGTTTATATGGTTCTGTTGTTGTGAGTGTATCTCCCTAAATAATATTGTAACAAATTCAAGTTACACATTAATCACAAGCACATGGATTTCTTGTAACAAAAATACCTTATACTTTCATAAGTATGGTATAATGTAGTTATGTCAGGGCAGCAAAACTCTCTAGGAAAATATTTGGGTAGGTTTCTTAGTAAAAATTTTCATAAGAAGAGTTTCAAGGATTTTCAAAATACAGTGTATACTATATTTCTAGGTGAAGTATCAAAGATATTCAGAGATAAGTGTAGAAAAAAACTTATTTTTGTCATTTCATAAGCAGCTCTTTTTTTTCTATAAAGTTACATGTAAATTGGACAAAGCAGCAACCAACAATATTTGTAAAGATATAGACAGTAAAGATGTTTGGCTCTGTGTGTAATTGTATTTCCTTTAAATATGTGAAAACTGTCAACATAAAACAAAAGCCATTTAAATAATAGATATAGGTATGATTCAGTAAAATAATATTTACCAAACAAATGGCAAACAAGATATAACCCATGTGACCTTTGCATGTAAATGCTATTCTAAATTTTACAGGGAAAATACATTAAAATACAGACAATCTAGATTTAAGAGCAGACAGACTACAATAAAATTAATGAGCATTAAAAAATAAATGATTTGAGTTTAAGTATCAGAAATAGGGGGAAATATTTTGTTAAATCTGCACAAATATCATTTTTAAATAAAGAATTTAAACATCAAACACAGTGCTTAATTTTTTAATTATCATTTATAATTCTCAAAGAAAGAAAAATAAGCTTTAATATTCAGGGTCAAAGAATGTCATAATTGTAAATACTTAATGTCTTTAACCATAAAAAGCTGAAGAGATTGAGAAGATACCAGTCAAAACAAAGAAAAGAAAAAGATGAAGGCTAATTAAATCATGAAGAAAAGTAAAAATTATGCTGAGTCTCATTATATCATGGCAAATGTATTCTATTAAAATTTGAAAAAGTTCCAACACAGAGATGGCTCATACTTAATAATATGCTTTATTTAGAGAGATAACTCATGATCTTATAAATCCCTTTGTTGTTCATAAAAAAATACATCTCAAAGCATAGAAGGAGACCTCAAAGGGTTACATTGTTCAGCTTTATATATTCAGTGAATATTAATTAGCGTAATAGTTATTGTATACCCAGTGCATACTGTGTGCCTGGAATTTTCAATGTGCTATCTCCAATTCTTATCTTCTCTGAATCACAATTGTGCTACTCACTACCTTTGTGAACCAGAGTCATATACTTATTCCTTCCTGAGGTTTTGTTTTGGAGTCACACATTCCACAGAAATCTGGTTGAAGTGGTTGGAGTAAAATCATATTTTTTTCTTTTAAAATTTTTGTGTGTATTTACCAACATGTATGTGTGTGCATTAAGCATGTGCTGTAAGACTTGGAAATCATACTACAGAAAGTTGAAAGTCATCAAGTGGATACTGTAAAATAAACCCTGGTCCTTCTCAAGAACAGCAAAGGCTCTTAATTACTGAGTAATCTCTTCATCCCTGTAATCTAATCTTGAAAGAATAGTTATAGTGATTTAGAAGCTCTATTAACACACAGATGACATTACAAAATCACTGTTGAAGACTATTATAAACCAGAAATATTGAGCATGAATATTCACGAAGTTAAGGAAGTGGAATTAGATGTGAAATAATTTCTTTTGGACATGAATTATTGCAATCAAAAATTCATGGCAGCTAGAGATTTTTGCATCAAATCTCTATAAAATTTGGTCCAGTAAACCAAAGGTCAGGCATAAATAGAGAAAAGGATCAAGCAACCTTTACTTTACACATTATTGTTGAAGAAATTGCTATTAATAGAGTCAAGGTGAAAAAATTATTGCTTTTAGTTGTTGTAGCCAATAGCCTCCAAATTCATGATCATGTAGATGGCTTAAGTTAATCTCAGTATGTCAACAAGTAAAAATAAAGGCAGAAATGTGGGAAGATTTATAGGGGTTAGAGCGATTTGAGAGGAGTAAGGTGAAAATACATAAGGATTGGATTGAGAATAATCACAAAGCATTATAAACTTGTATGAAAATGTCAAAGTACATATTTAACTAATTAAAAAAAATAACATAACTTTGAATTGTCAAATACATGATGATGATGGCTTTACAAGAGTTGAAAAATTGTGTTAAATGTATGCCAGAGAAAAGATGATGTGGACAGCTAGTGCTTGATATAGTAGAAACATGAATGACAAGCAATATAAAAATAAAATAATCAGAAAAAAATCATATTTATAAGATTTGTAACTAATTTGTTAGATTTTTTACATGTTCACTATTTATTATATTTTTACGTACCCTTCCACCACCATAAAATGACAAATTGTAGTGAAAGGAATAAGAATAATACACATAGGCTCATAGATTTCTATACTTAATTATCAAGGAGTGAAACTATTTGCAGGATCAGAAGATGTTACTTTTTGGAAGAATTGTAACATTGCAGAAGAATTTGATGTTTTAAAGAGTTAAAGCCAAGCCCCATGAATTTGTTTTCTTGTTCCTAAAGGATCCAAATGTAGAACTCTCATCTACTTCTTCAATATCATGTTTTCCTATGTGCTACATTGTTTTTGACATAATTGATCAAACCTCTGAAATGTTAACAAGTCTCAATTAAATTGTTTCCTTTAAAAGAGTTGTTTATGATATCTCTTAAAAGTAACAAAACACTAAGACACAAGTCAACGACAAAATTAAATATAGAAAATTATTAGCTTTATATCATCCCCTTTTCATATTTCACGTGTTGTTTATCTACACTGAGTCCTTTATTATCTATTATTACCTATTTTTTGTCTCCTTTCTAAATGATATACTCACACATAAATCTGTGTTAAAATTTATACATATATACATTATAAGCCAGAATACAAATATAAAGAATATTTTTTTTCAAAAAATATATTCTGAGATTTGATAACCTTGATTACTCTTGTGGTTAAAAGGGAAATGAGAGAAAATAAAAAAATGGAGCTTGAGGTTTTTGGCCCATTCAGCCCAAAGTCTCACAGCTGCTTAGCCTCAAATAGTCACACTAAGGCTTATATTAATTACAAACTGTTTGATCTATGTTTCAGGCTTATTACTACTTAATCCATTTCTATTAATCTATGTCTTTTCAAATAGCTAGTGTCTTACCTGAACTTTTCCATCTTTTTTATTTTTTGGTGGCAGCTTTTATTACCCCTCTCTGATTCCTCCTTCATTCCCCTTTATCTATGCTTGAATTTCCTGCCTGCCTATAAGTTAGCTTACCATAGGCCAAAACAGTTCCTTTATTATCCAATGTAATTCATGGGACACAGAAAGACATTGCACATCACTTTTACTTATTTGTCTAATAAAAAATGAAGCTTTCATTTTCAACATAGCAAATCATATATAATAAGAATTAGTTACAATATCTAGTCTATTTGTATTTAACAAAGTTAAAGAAAATATTGCATCATCTACCTTATCCTTTAAAAAACAAAATTAAATATCTGATTTATCTTTTATTGTTACTAAGGAAAACCATAATTATAACTATCTAGTTTTCAACTCCAACAAAGACAACAGAAGAATATGATATTAATTAAACAGGAAGTACATTGCAAGCAACTTCCATATTCTGGAAATGACAGAGACATCTAGTTTTCTGGAAAATCATCAAAAGTTCCTCTGTTATGTCAAGGGACATCCATCTTCAGCCTACAGGTCTAAATTTTCTACCATAAATTTTAGTGAAGCAGGAAATTTAAAGGACTGCTTTGCTTTACACTTTCTAGCATAGTGCATCAGTCACTTCTGCTTGTGTCCTGCAGAATGTCTGGCAGGCTTTTCTGTAAAGTAGGCATCTGAAGAACCATTTCAGCTTGTTCTGTAAAACTTCCAAAAGTTAATTTTTTATGGATCCTATATGTTGAGTTTATGCATTATATTTTTAAGCAGTCAAAGCAAGAATGATTTCTTGCAAAACAAAACAAAACAAATAAACAAATAGGGTGTAAGAGATGGCTCTGTCCACTAATACTTCAGACTGATTTTATTAAATACACAATATATCACCACCAAGAAAGACATAAAAGGAAAAAGAAAAATGTGGACTGAAGAAAACATAAGGAAAGATATAGAACAAAAGTAAAGAATTATTTTGATTTATTTTCCATATATCTTAACTGTTTTCTATGTTAACTCAGGTATGCTCAGCTGAAAAAGGAAGATAAAGTAATTAGGTTAATAGATATAAAGCTCTAAGAACTAGTATTATTAAACAACAAAAATATATTTGTAAGTATAAACTCTCACTATTCTTTTAGGTGAGAAATTATACTTTTTTGAGTTTGGATGGTCTGAGATTAATGTTTGTAGGGCCATTTATGTAACCATGGCCACATTTATTTTTGTTTTCTCCTACATATACTGATGCCTTAAGAAGTTCCTGCTTCATAGGAGTAACTTAAAAGATGGCTGAGACTTCTTAGGAAGTGTAAATAACAGATATAAATTTGCAACCCACAGAAAAACCTAAGTATAGAGAAAATTTTCAGTGACCTAATATACTGGATGAGACATTGTAGTTCAGAAGCAAACAAAATAGATGGTTGTGTCCCATGTAACAGTAGTAGTTAAAAGTTGATATGAAACTAGATATCTACAATGGAAATCAAAAGAAAGAAGGAAAGTTTGCTATTATTAGGATAAGAAATTTCTAAAATATAAGTGACCTATTATTGTACTCATAGATTAAGTATTTCTTTCAATAATAGTGAAAATTGCAAAATTATCAGTAAGTTGCACTATGTGCAGTCAAGACGTATATTACCACTTCCTTGCTTTTAAAAGATTTTGCCCCTACCTACTTCTCTATTTTACACATATGGCTTCTCTTTCCTTATAAATTACATTGTGTGCCAAATTTCTTTTTCTAGATTTAGATGTACTTGAAGTTTTGTTATATCTGCCATGCTACTCATATGTTTCATAAGGTTCCTGGTATCAAGCAATTTTCTTAAAACATAATAGAACATTTATAGGTGCACCTTATACTCAACTAATATCATTAGACTAAGCCATGTCAGGAAAATAATTTTTCTCAATTAAAAATAAAGGGCACTATTATTTTTCATGTATCTGATCATTTACACAAAACTGGATCATGGTCTGAAATTAAATAGACATGAAGCACATATGATATAATATACCTTTCTTATCACTTTCTCCACCCTCCTTCCCTTTTATCTATGATTGGATTTTCCACTAGCAATAAGCTGGTTTGCCATAGGCCAAAACAGTTTCTTAATTATCCTGTTGTAATTCACGGGATACAGAAAGACATTGCACACCACTTACCTTTCTCATAAAAAAATCAGGTTTCACTTTCAATATAGCAAAATTAAAAATAACAAAACATCTATCAAACAATAATTACAATTATCAAGTTTAATTTAAATTTTGAAAAAAAACATTCTCTAGTTTTATTAGACTTCTGAAATATTTAATCTACAACTGTAGCACCTATTAAGATCTAGCATGTGAACAACTTATTTTAACTTATCAAAACATTCTATAAAGAGATTTTAATAGGTATATTCCATGGTGAGTTTCCAGTCTCAATGTAAACAATATTTTTTGCCTTTGTGAAAAAATTATATTCCAGTAATTATATCTTCTCTAATGGTTTCTGTTTCAAACACCTTTTTTGTGTACTTCATTAGACTATGTTGTGTCTGTGTAGCCAGAAATTATGGTTTGTTCATTCTCATATTATCTTCACTAAACACAGTAGTTGACAGGTAGTACTTTTGGTAATGTTCATTCTATTATTAACTTTAAAATATTTATTATGTATATGAACTCA
Source organism: Phyllotis vaccarum (assembly GCA_033318265.1). NCBI lineage: Eukaryota > Metazoa > Chordata > Mammalia > Rodentia > Cricetidae > Phyllotis > Phyllotis vaccarum. Next base: position 11,787,944 of record JARWLC010000013.1, read on the forward strand.
ATACAAAGTAAGAAATACATTAATTGTATAATGTTAATCTTAGTTTATTCTAATCTCTCCTAGGTGGTCTAGGAGAGAAAAAAATCCATGACATTCTTCACTTTTACGAATAAAAGATGTTCTCATTTTAGTGTTGTGTGTACTCTTTAAAAAAATGTCAAAACCAAAGAATTATTGGTATGAATGTATTTTAAAAACAGATTGTAAAAGAACTATGTGAGAGTATAGAATACTATTATAACTAATCCTCAATGACCCATGAGTACTCCTTTGTTAGCACAATAGAGTGGTGGAATTTTTGAAATGCCTTAGAGGGCTTCAAAGCAATGCCCAGTTAACTTAAATTTTTTAAATCCGTTAAATAAACTGTAAGGAAATACTATCTATATAAATCTGGATCATTTGACCAATTTTAACTGAGACTATAAAAAATACAATGTCTTAACTTCTGTTAAGTTGAAAGGACAATAGTTGAGAAGCCAAAACATATTTAACAATTTTATTTTAATTGAATCCTACATTTTAAACTATACCTTATTTATTGTATATGTGCATGTGTCTGGACACGTTCCTGTCACAAAATGTAAGGGACAGAAGACAACTGTTAAAATTCAATTCTGGCCTTCCATTATGTGGATCCTGATGATAAAGTTCAATTCATCAGTTTTGTAGAAATAAGTTTTATATACTTTATATTTTGCTAAACACATTGCAAAATATACTTGGTATAAATTACATAAATTTTAAAATTCTCAATTTTTGTTAGTTCTCTGAGAACATCACATAATTTACTTGAATCATATACCATATTAACCATCATCCCCCCAATTTTTCACAGATCTAATTCTTTCTATACATAAATTTATATTCTCTTTTTAATTTAAATACAAAGCAAAATTTGTGCTGTCCTTATACTCTTGAATATGTATATGGCCTCCTTCTGGAATTTGGTCAATCTACCAGAGGTCATACCATTAAAGAAAACTGCCTTTCTTCCAGCAGCTATTGATATATACAATAGCTTCTTTTCTAGGCATGGACTTAATGACTACTTGCCCTCTCTATATTGGGATTTTGTCTGTCTTGGGGTTACACAGGTCATGTAGTATGAGATTTCTGGCCTAGACTCTTATCTTGTTTAATCATGAGGCTCGTTACCTTTTCTCAAATCATCATTTCAACTTCTTTCCTCTGCATCTGCTGGCTTCTCATTTTGGTATCTCCGTGGCTTCTCTGTGATGTTTCTGTTCTGATCTTCCTGTTCCCAGAGTTTTCTTAGTCTGGCAGTCCTACCCACACTTCCTGTCTGCCCTTGGCCAATCATTATTTTTATTAAACCAGTAGACAGGACAATTATTTGCAATGTAACAACATAATACCATTAAAATGTTGTGTATATGTTGGCACAACTGTTGTGATTTTCTAGTTGAAAACATCATGCTGTGTTCAGAACATACAATGTTCTTGAATTATCTACCCCCTCTGGTTCTTACAATCATTGTGCCACCTCTTTCACAGTGATCCCTGATTATTAGGATGGAGGTATAATATCCTATTTAGAATTGATTATTCCAGTCAGTCTCTGCACATTGAGCATTTGTGAGTCTGTTAATTTCTATTGACTTAAGAAGGATGCTTTGGTGAGTGTTGAAAGATGAAGTAATCTATGGGAACAGTAATAAGTCATTCTGAGTCAGTTTAAAACTATATGCCTATTTAGCATAACAATAGTAGAAGGTTTTCTCCTAAACCCTATCACCTGACCCTGACTTGTCACTGTTTCTTGACCCAAATAATCAAGCCAAACACTTTTGGAGTTAACTTGAATAAAACAGAAATCAGTTACTTCCATGAAATTTGTATCAATATTGTACCAGACAACTAGTCAGTACTGTAGCTCACAGGGTTCATATATAATTATGCTAACCTTTCACTTCTAATACAATGCATACTGCCTTCTAGTACTAAAACAGCTAGCCCGTAGGGATGTGGCTTCTAGATGAGTCTCAGATTACATTCTTAACGTTTTATTAAATAACTATGTGACATCTTCAACAATACTGTTTTACCATCAAGTTCTGGAGAACAAACAAGAACATTGATAAAAGCTCCAAATGCCAAGGATCTAACAAAAGCCTAACCATTTGGGGAATGAGGTTTTTTTTTTTTGTTGTTTTTTTTTTCCCTGTGATGTCTACAATGGGTATTTTCACATCATTATATCTTACCTCCATTTAAACCTCCTTCTTTTATATATATATATATATATATATATATATATATATATATATATATATATATATATATATATATATATATACATATGTGTGTGTGTGTGTGTTTGTTCATATGTTTTAGAAAGCATATACAGTAGCATGATAATGTGTTAATTTTTTGAAATGACATCACTGTTATTGCACATTTTGACTCCTTTAGCCTGTCTACCTATTTCTTTCCAATTTAACACTTTCTGTACCATCATTCCCCTTTAACCCTTTATACAATTGTGTTCAATCACTCGTTTAAGTTTTTTTCCTAAGATAACTTGGTAATTTCCTGACCTCTATAAACATTGAAAGTGAAAAATTCACAAACTATAGAATACATGGAACAGTTTTGCCTTTCTGGATATAACATCATATTAGGAATGATTATTCATAGCTGCATCTATTTACTGTATATTTCATTATTTCATTTTTTGTAGCAACTAATCATCTTCAATGATTCATGTATTACATTTTCACTATAGTCTCATCAGATGATGGGAATCTAGTCTGTTTCCATTTTCTGGCTATAATGACTAGAGCAGCAATAGAGTTTATCTTATGAACACATAAATGACATTTGTATGACAACCATTAAAATCAGAATATAATTTTCTTAATTCTTAAGTACCCTCATCTTATACCTTGTAATTATTCTTTTTTCTCACAGCTAATTCTTAATGACATCAATTTTTTCTCAACTACTATAGTTTTGTCTTAAAAGTTTACAATGTCTTTGTCTCACACACAAATTCTTTACAGACTGAATTCTATTTTGTGTCTGTGTATGTTTCCCTTAACACTTTGGTTTTTTTTTTTTTATTTCATATATCAGCCAAAGTTCTCCTTCCCTTCCTTCCTCCTACTCACCTCCCAACTTCTCCCTCTCTCATTTATTCCTCAGAGAGAATAAGGCCTTTCATTAAAAGTCCTAAATTCTGTCATATCAAGTTGCAGCAGGACCACTTCCCTACATCAAGGCTGAGCAAGGTATTCCTCTATAGGGAATTGACTCTAGAAAGCCAGTTCATGCACTAGGTAGATATGCCAGAGGCCCCCAAAACTATCTAAACCAAATAACTGTCATTCACATTTAGAAAGTGAAATACTGAAAGTTTTACTTCTTCCTTTCCAGTTTTTATCCTCTTGATCTACTTTTGTTTTCTTAATGTTCTTGCTATAATTTTGAATATTATACTGAATAGACATGGGGACAATGGACAACCTTGCATTATTTCTAATTTTACTGGAGTCACTGTGAGTTTCTCCTAATTTACTTTGATGTTGGCTGTCATATTCCTCTACATTGACTTTATTATGTTTAGGTACACTCTTTGTATACATGTTCTTTCTAAGACCTTTATTATGAAAAAAAAATGTTTAAATTTGTTCAAGATGTTTTCAGCATTTAATAAGACGACCATATGTTTGTTTCTTTCTTTCAGTTTGTTTATATAGTAGAAGATATTGGCAGATTTTTATATTTTTATATCTTTATATGTACCATCCCTGTATCTCTGGGATTAAGCATAATTAATCACAATGAATAAATTTTTAGTGTGTTCTTATATATATTTTGCCAGTATTTTATTAAGTATTTTTGCATGTTTGTATATGAGGTAGATTGATCTGTAATACTCTTGCTTTGTTGTGTCATTTTTTAGTTTGTAGTCTTAATTCTCTTTCTTTGTTGGGACTTAGTATGGTTTGGTGTCAGGGTAACTGTAGCCTCACAAAAACTTTGGCAATGCTCATTCTGTTTCTGTTATGCAGAACAGTTTGAGGAGATTTGGCATTAGTTCCTCTTTGAAATTCTTGTAGAATTCTGTGCAGAAACTGTCTGACTGAAGATTTATTTTTTGGGGGGGAGAAGACATTTAATAACTGCTTATATTTTCTTATGAGTCTATTTAAATTGTTTATCTGGTCTTTATTTAATTTTGGAAAGTGATACCTATCTAGAAAATTGTCCATTTCTTCTATGTTATTCAGTTTTGTGAAATAAAGATTTTTAAATTACTACCTATTGATTTTCTGGATTTCTTAAGTGTCTATTGTTATTTGCTCCTTTAAATTTCTGATTTTGTTAATTTGGGCATCTGACTTTTGGTTAATTTAAATAAGGCTTTGTCTATCTTATTTTCCTAAAGAAAGAATTTTTTGTATTCATTGATTGTTTGTAATGTTCTCTTAGTTTCCATTTTGTTAAGTCAGTTCCAAGTTTGACTATTTCCTGCCATCTACTCTGTCTCAGTGAGTTTGTTTCTTTTTGTTCTAGAGGTTTCATCTGTGCTGTTTAGTTGCTTGTGTAATATATATATACAAATTCTTTATGTATAAAAGATAGTGCTATGAAATTTACTCTTAGCACTACTTTCTTTATATCCCATAAGTTTGAGTATGTTGTGAATTCATTTTCATTAAATTGTAGAAAGTCTTTAATTGTCTTTTGTATTTCTTTTTTGACCCAGATATGGTTCAATCTAGAGTTGTTTAGTTTCTATGAGTTCTTAGGCTTCCTGTAATATGCGTTATTTTTGAACTCTAACTTTTGGCCATGGTGGTCTGATAGGATACAGGGGATTATTCCAATTTTTATATCTATTAATGTTTCTTTTATGAGACATTATTTGTCAATTTTATAGAAGCTTTCATGGGATGCTAAGAAGAAAGCATATTCTTTTGTTTTTGGATGAAATATATATCTTTTAAGTCCATTTGAGTCATAAAATCTGTTAGATCTCTTATTTTTCTGTTAAGGTTCTTTCTGACAGACTGGTCCATTGGTGACAGTGGTGATGAAGTCTCCCACTATTAGTGTGTGGGGTTTGATGTATGATTTAAGCTTTGGCAATTTTTTTTTTTTTACATTTGTGTCTGCTTTTTTTACATCGTGTCTTCTATTCAGGGCATAAATATTCAGAATTGAGAATTAATCTTGATTGATTTTTCTGTGATAAATATGTAATGTCCTTTCTGATCTCCTTTGATTGATTTTAGTTTGAAGTATATTTTATTAAATAATAGGATAGCTATACCAGCTTGTTTCTTTATTCCATTTTTTTGAATAATCTTTTTTTCCAATCATTTACTCCAAAGCAGTACCTCTCTTTGAAGTTGAAGTATGTTTTTGTATGCAGCAAAAAGTGGATCCTATTTTTGTATCCATTCTGTTAGTCTATGTCTTTTATATGTAAATTGAGTTCATAATATTAAGGGATATTAATGAACAGTTATTATTATTTCTTGTCCTATTCCAGAAATCTTTTTTTTCATCTTTTGTGTTCTGTTGGTTATGCTTGCATATGAAATTTATATTCATTTACTGAGAATTTTTACTTTCAGAATACCATTGGTTTGTGTCTTCTTTATTGCTTCTATTTGAATTTTTAAGTCTTTAACTGTTTCCTTCACCTGTTTGCTTCTTTTTCTGTTTTCTTTAAGAAATTTGCCAATTTCTTTCTTGTTTGTCTTTTTTTTAATTTCTTTAAGAGATGTTTTAATGTTCTCTTTAAATAACTATCTTAATCATAAAATTATTTTAAATTTGTTTTATTCTGATTCTTGTATATTTATTACTTAAGGTCTTTCTGCTCTAGAGCCAATAAGTTCTGGTGGAACCATATTTTACTTTTTGTTGTTGTAATTATTCTTGCACTTGTTCTGGCTGTATCTGAGTCACAGGGAACAGTCCAATCAGAACTTTCTGGTTCTGTGACAAAGGAAGCCACTCTTGCTCTACTCAGAGCTCTTTGTCTCTTAGGAGCTGGTGGATTCTGCATCTTAGGGAACCTCTGATGTTGCATGGGTAAAGGTAGGTGGGTTTAGGGGAGGGAGTGGTATATGTATATTGCAATGGGGGGTTTTATTGAAGACTCCTGCCTTTAGGAGTCTTTCATGTTGACCTCAAACTAGGGACTAATGCAGAATACTTCTATAATTTTATCTATATGCTTTTATATAGCCAGTAGTAGCACATTATGTTCTGTACTGGTACTTTAGATGTTGTAAACTTCATGAACAGTTTGCTTTCTCCATTAAAAATATTTTGACTTTTTATTTTATTTTTATGCTTTATGCTTTATTTCAGAAGTACACTTGTTTTAGAAAAAGGTGAATGGCCAGATTCTTAAATAACTGATTAAAATAAAAAGTAATAACCAAGTTCATCCAGTTGTGATAATTGAGAACTTCAATAACAACTGTACTGGTAAGATATAACCAATGGCACAATAGTGGCATAAATGTTATAGGAACAAGAACAACCTTCTGTTTGAATTTAAGGCCCACTCCATGGCATATGTCTCATTATTTGGATAAGAAACTGTAGATAGCTACGATATATGTCATACAAAAACCATATATTATAATTCTGTTCAATGAAACTTGGGTTAAAATGATTTCTAGTGTCTTATTTGTATACCTATAAATCACTATATTTTGCAACTTTCATCTGAAAAGTCACTTTTTGATGTAGAATGAAATTAACACAGAAATTGACATCTAGGCATCATTCAGTGAACAATTGAGTTCATATTGATAATTAATAATTGGTTTGTACCTGTTATATCTTTGCTTTTCAAGGCTTAGGGATAACTATAAAAGAGATTCTGGAATGATTGTAAGATCTGGAGGTGGTAGATGATAAAAAGAAAACAATGTTGGACACAGTAAAGCAGTTGCACACATGAACATTATTTTGTGATGACATGTACAAGACTTATAAATCAAGCCAGATAAAATATCAATATTAAAGTGGGCAAGGGTACATGTAATCTCACTCCTGGCATAAGAAAAATTGATTTTTTTAAGCTTCTGGTAGAGAGATGACTAGGTTAATTTAATGGTATTAAACCTGATAGTCTAACTATACACCTGTGAGGAACCCAACTCCAGAAAGTAGCTGAACCATAATAACAACAAAAATAGAACTTGATGGGTTTAAAAGAAAAAAAAAACAATAAAGTTGGGTGAGTAGAGCTGTGGAACTATATTCCACACTCTGAACTGAAGAGATAATTAGATTACACATGACCGTTAATAAATCCATAAACATATGGATATGCTTCACTGAGAAACAACAGAAAAGAACCCATTTATTAAACATTTAAGTGCTCATATTAGATAACAGCATAAATATTCATTGTGTGGAACTTGACATGAGTAGGCCCCTGAATGTTGTATAATTGTTAGACATCAAAATGAGTCAGAAATAAATACAACTCTGAAATAAGTTCAGAAAATAATGAGTATAACAGTCTTTATACATGTTTGTTTATTTAGTTTTATCAAATAATTAACCAACCTACTGAGTGGACCTATTTTTCCTCTTTAATGATAATAATTCTTTCCATAAAATAAGCACAAGCATACAAGCTACCACACACACACACCATACATACACACACACACACACACACACACACACACACACACACACATACACCATACACACACACACACACACACACACACACACACATAGAAAAAAAAACAATCTAAGTGATACTTGAGTCAAGTTGAAATCTCACAATAGTTCTCCCCCTCCTTTTGTTTCTAGAATTGTTCCTTCTCATGTTTTAAGCTGTTGAAGAGCAACAGCTATTGTTTGAAACATTTCTCAGATGTCATCCTGATTGTTTGCCTATTGGCCTTTTTTGCCTATGCTGGACTTGAGCAACCCTGCTTGACAAAGTTCTCTTACAGCCCCTCCCTTTTCCACGGAATATGACAACTAATTTCTATAGCTGAAAAATCTTGGCTTGCCCTTATTTCTCTGAGTTTCATCAAACTATAATTTTAAAAAACATCTTCTTTTAAGAGATAGCTAGAGTAATATGGCTCAGAATAGTTGCTGCTCCTCTCTTTGTGTCAGGGAAAAAAAAATTAAATCAATGTCTAAATATAGAGTTGAAAAGAGGAAATATTGACTCATCCCATCATGTACTTGCTTTGGGGATTGCAGGGAATTGCTTGACCTCTTGGTTTTCTTTGGTTCAATAGAGATAATAATTCCTTCCTTGTCTTTCAGATGTAGACGAGTAATGAAGGGTTACAGAGTCCTTTTGAAACTCAAAAAAGGAAATTGCAAAATCTATTCACTAAGAATATTCACATAAGAATTTGAAGTAATTGACACACACAGAATATATATAGTCTTGATATAAAATAGAAAATCATGAAAGTTAACAAAATGGCGGGCTTTTGGAGTGAAGCTTAAGGTTTATAATGGCTCATTCCTGAAGTCTCACCGGAGCCTAGATGTAAGCAAAAGGTTGTAAATGATTTATTTAAGGTTTCTGTTCATAAGGAGAAAAAGGGAACAGAATCAAAGATGGCTTTCTAGTGGCAGTGTTTTTTTGGATCAGCTCTGTTTGCTGGAGGCAAACTGTGGCTTGGTTTTAAGAGAAGCTTCCTGATCCACATTAGAATCAAAACACTTGTGAGTTTTTAAAGAGGCCCTGCTACCTAACACTTAAATGGAGTTAATGAGTAGCAGATGGCAAAGCTTTATTTGATAATTATATGGACCCTAAAATTCCCAGACTACCTGGGTTAAAAAGATAAATTCTATAAAATTAAACTAGGAGCTGGGTGGAGCGATCCACCCATCATACCAGCCTTTAATACTGGCAGATTAAAGGTGTGTTCAGAAACAGAAGAAATAGAAGGATCTGGGTAGTCAATTATCCTAGCCAAGCAAAGGTGTAGTCAGAAACAGTCAGAGATAGTGGCAGATTAAAGGTGTGGTCAGAAACAGAAAAAGTTAAGAAATAAATATACAGTAAATACAGTTTTTTTGTAAAATGTCTAAGTGGCCTAGAGTGTGTTGAAAATATATATACATAGGCTTAGAGAAAGAAAAGAAAGGTTAGAGAAATCCTTTAAAAAAGAAATAAAGTAAAATAAATAAATAAATAATAAGCCACGTAAAGATGGAAAATAAAAAGAGTGTCTGGATACTGTATGTTATTGTCTTATCTTTAAGCTTCTTGACTGAAAATGACTTAGTAAAAGCTGCTAAAAGACAGATGATTATAAATGTTGTTGGAGTAATTCATCCTATATATTTTGTAAATGAGTTTACTTTAAAATCAAAATGCAAAGATACGCTACTTTGGAGAAGAGGTTTTCCTTTTATTTTCACAGAAAATGAAAGACTGTGGATTTCTTCCTGGATGAAGAACATAAAGTTTGATAGAGGAAGACCCCCCTGAAAAATCTCCAGTGGATATGGGTGGACCAGCTAATTCAGCATTTCAGAAGACCTCTATTGAAGTTTCCTGAGCTCTTTATTCAGAAAATTTCAAGGAGACTGGCTGAGATGACCCAGCCTTAGAGACTACTCCACTAAAGACTTGTCCATAATCCTACATTTTTCTTTGGATTGCCATGAGATTGTGGGCATCCCCATTCAGCAGGAAGTAGCCTAGAGAAGGACACCCACATTCCCAAAACATGGATTATGGATGTTTGTGTTTATTTTCAGTGTTGTTTATAAGTTGTTATAGATAAGGGGGGAAAGAATATTAGATTTTCAGTTCTTTTTGTTTTAAAAGGAGAAAAGGGGATGTGTAGGGGTATTGTATTGTTTCATGGTAAATAATTGTCCCACCCACTGGTTTAATAAAAAGAGCTGATTGGCCAAAGGCAGGCAGGAAGTGTGGGCAGGACTACCAGACTAAGAAAAACTCTGAGAACAGAATGCCAGACAGAGCACCAGAGAGAAGCTGCATGACGCAGAGGACAACCATGCAGCTTTAAAGAAAGGTACGGAGCCCCATGGCTGAACAAGAGACAAGGGATAGCTTAAGGGTAGAGAGTTAGCAAGCTATATGCCTGGGCCTAAGGTTGATCAGCCTAAAACTATTGGAAGCATCTGTGTGTCTCTGTGGGACTGTGGGACTGTGGGTCTATGGGCCTAGACCTTGAGGTTAGGCCGGAAAGTCCGGGCCAGAAACCTCTTACTACACAGGATCATCTATCAATTCAAAAGATGATTATGTTGTCAAAAGATAAAAATCTCCTGCCATTCTCTTCTTGTCTTCTTTCAGGCTTTGGTTTATGTGCTTTGTTTTAAACTTTATCTGATACTATGATACCTCTTCTATGTTATTGATCAATTGGTTAAGTCTGAAAAATATATATCTTCAAGCTTATGACTATTACTTGATTCTATTACTTCCAGATATGATTCAGGGGAAATGATGGTTTAAATCACTTTGCCATCTTATTTTGTACAGTGACAACTCTTAAAACACACAAATATAATTAAAAATTAGATTTATTTATTTTTAAAAACACAGACCTTTACAGCTTGAGTTTCATTTCTTAATTTCTATTAATTAATTAATTAATTTTGACTTTTACTATGTTTTTTTTATTTATCTCATGCTGTTCTCAAGCATTCTATATAGCTTTTCTTATACCTATATTCATGTTCCAAGTCCTAGAACTACTTGTGTGAGTTACCAGCATGCCAGGACCTTATAATTTTCAAAGACTGTTTCCTCTTGTTTTGGGACAGGACATAGATTGAACAGAGTACATGAAAAAGTAGAGTATTAATTATTCCTATATTCTTGATGTTGTCAACATGACATACAATCGTTTTGCCATTCAAATGTAATTTGGTATGTTAGACATGGTTTGGTGTTTGTGTGTGTGTGTGTGTATGTGTGTGTGTGTGTGTGTGTGTGTGTGTGTGTGTGTGTGTGTGTGAAGAAACAGTTCATGTACTTGAAGTCTATTTCCTAGTGTAATGATTCTGAAAGACTGTGTATAAGACATGGATATTCACTTAGCAGGAAGTTAAGTTAATTGAGAGTGCCACCCATGAGAAGAAATAATGTAAATGCTTTTAAGTTTTTTAGGGATGAGTTCTTCTTAAGTAAGGTGACCACATGAATATAGCTCTTGCGTACAGTTGTTTTCACAATTGAGAAGGTTGGTATACAAATTCAGTCTGACAAGGCTATAAAATATTAGAATTTCAGCATCTTTACTGTGAGATAAATATTTATGTTTTCTTTATAAATCAAAAGTTTCAAATGTATTTAAGCAAAATAAGACATATACTTATGTGAGGGTTAAAGCCAAGATAAGTGAAGGTCATGAATTGAATATTGCTGATATTTTTTGATCCATATAAAAATATCACATTCTGAACTAAATGTATTAGTTATGCTACAAGAAACAGATTAAATGTGTTCTAAACACAGGAGAACACTATATATATTATCTGAAATGTAGATAATCTCTTTGTAGACTTGCAGAAACTGACATTAAACTTGAGGGTGCTTTGGGTAACAGAGCATCATAGAATATGGTTTTTTAAAGGATATATTTTCAGAGAAAATACACAAACACATACACACATGTGCAAGTCAAAGACATCAAAAGCCATAAACTTTACCATGTACAGAATTTATAAATATACTTTAATATATCAACTCAGAAAAATCTGTGTATGTAATATATATATCATTTAGAAGATAATAAAAAAAATCCCTCAACCTGTCACCACTATCCATGCTGATGCTTCTTCATTTCTAGAAGTTCACCATAACTTATTTATTTTTTATTACTAATTTATTTTTGTTTGTTGAAACAGAATTTCTCTGTGTATCTACATATACCTGGCTGCCCAGAAACTTACTCTGTAGACCAGGCTGGCTTTGAATTCATTGGATTTTCCCTTCATCTGCCTACTAAGTGCTGGGATTAAAGATGTGGCCAAATATGGTCTGGATTTTATTAATTTTATTGCTATGAACACTTAACGGTTTATCCATATTCTTAGCAATCTTTTAAATATGCAGTACCTCATTTTTATTATAAAATCTATGTTGGCTGTATACATCATCATCTTACATAACTTAAAGAATGAACCCCTTACTAAAACATCCTTCCTTTTATACAACCTCCAACTTCTACTAACTAATATTTTAGTTTTTGATTCTATGATATAGACTATTTTAAATTTGTCATGTAAGATATATGATGGAATATTTATGCTTCTTTATCTGTCTTATTTCACTTAATAAAATATCTATTAAATTGATCTAAATTTTCCCAATTATTAATTTCTCTCAAAGATTGAACCATAATTTGTTGTGTAGATTATTGCATAAATATATTTCATACTATAATAAAAACTTGAATCTTGATATTGGGGAAAATCAGAAATGTCAGAGGCAGAGAACAAACTACAGCCAGTTCTCATCCAGCCAATTCTTCAGACCTATCTTCCTAAATCCTTTGACTTCTCCTTCTTTATCCTCAGTGGAAAAGGGAAGTAGCAGGGGAATCTGAACTTCTCCTCTTTCTTCTTCCTCCTTACTATCATGCTTCTTGGTTAAACTCTCATAGATTTAGGATTAAAAGTGTGTGCTAATACTGCCTAGCTCAGTAAGTCCTTTAACTCAGAGAAATCTAGACAATCTCTGCCTCCGGAGTTATGGAATTAAAGGCAGGGATCATCACTCTCTGACATTCTGGCTAGGCTCTATAAATAGTTCTGTCCTATAATATTCCAGACTATTTTTAATTAAATATATACAATATGTCACCACTGTAGATATACTTTTTCTTTTTTATCTATCCACGAGTCATAGTATACCTTCCATATTTAGCTACTATGACGATTGTTGTAATAAATGTGAGCTTGGAGACATATCTTTAAAATATGATTTAATTCCATTGTTACATATATATGTATTTATATATATATATAAACTTGCATAATAATTTTTATCACACAGGCAAATATATATCCCCCTCTTTCTCTCCTCAATCCCATAAATTTCTTTATCCTAAAAGTTCTACATTGTAGCTTTGAAGATTTTCACGTTATCCTTAATTTTTAAAATTTACATTTCTGACAAAAATACACAAGAATTTTCTTTCTACCTATTTAAATCTTTGGAAAATATTTTTTAGGTTATAGAAATCATAATTGATATAGGATGAAATATTTTAAGCTGTATTTTCTAGCTAGTTATATTGATATAATTTTAAAATGTGATAGCCACTTGAATATCTCTGAATAAATGTCTGTTATTTATTTCTATTTTATTTTATTTACTTTGTTTCATGTATTGATTTTTTTTGTCATTTGTTAGCCACATATCAGAAAAAGCTACATATTTGGCTTTACTATCCTAAGGTTTTTCAAAATTTTTTAATTTAGTTTTCTAGTCATATTTAGAAGTAACAGCAGAAGTCCTGAAGTTTTTGTCCTCTATTTTCTTTGGTGACTATTTTCTTATGTAGATGTACCAGTTGGACTAGTCCCTCCATGGTCACATAGTCTCTACATATTGTAGAGACTATAGTTCACTGTAGTAGCCTCCATATCTGCAAAAAAAGGAAATTACTTTCATGAGGGTGTGAGCTTATATCAGTGAATATAAGCTCTGGGGAGCTCACTGAATCAAGAATAGCCAATGGAGATATATCTTGAAAAGGAGATATGGCTTCCAAGGATAGGCAACTGTCAATGGCATGGGCAGTATGTGAAGCCTTGAGGGGTGGGATCAGACTGTGTTTCTATGCATGTACTGGCACCTTGGAGCTCATTCCTTGCAGTGGAACACCTAACCTAATCTTGACCTTGGAATGGGTAAATTCTACTTGCCTAAAGTGGATGCAATGCTGAGGTGACCCACCTTAGGACTTCTTGCCCTTTTTGGGGAGGAGATGGGTGTATGGGGAGGAACAAAGCTGAAGGTTGACTGGGAGGGATTTGAAGGAGGGAAGGGAGGGGGGGCAGGGGAATACATAGATAAAAATGGCATTTCTTTAATGAAAAATAATAAAATGAAAAAAGTATAACTACTTAGAATCTAATTAGAAACCACATTGCTTAAAAAGGAGGATTAATAGGTGTTTCTATAGGGTCCATGACCTCTCCAACCATAGATAATTAAATTAATTATTAGCATTAAATTACCAGAAATGTGTCCCCTAATATTGATCAGACCATATATCTATTTAGACAGCTGTTGGTTAAAGTCAAAATATAACAGTTGTTATTGAACCCTTTAGGGTAGCTTGCTGAGGTGGTGATTGTTGGGTTTCTCTGGTTTAGTTGCTCAGTAAGACTGCTGAATATATTCTGCTTGGCAGCTTGCATTATATTTATTCAGCTGACCTGCTTCAGCAACCATTCTTAGTTTCTCCAGGGATTATTATCATGAAGGGGTTTGCATCTTTCACACACTTTTTATTTGTTGATTATGTGATTTCTGTTCTATAGACCACTTATGTAATAGATTACATTTATTGATTTCCATATGTTGAACCATCACTATATATTTATAATGAAGCTTACTTGATTATGGTAATCAATATTTTAAAAGTTTTCTTAAATTTGGCTTGTAATTATTTCATGGAGAATTTTGCTTCTTTCTTCACCAGAGATGTTGCATTGTAATTATTATTTTATGCTATTGTTGTGTTTTGTCTCTTTTGGCATTGAGGATTGGCTTCAAAAACAGTTTGAACGTGCTCCTGACATTTTTAATTTATGGAATAATTTGAAAGGCGTCTCTTTAACTTTTCCAAAGATCTAATAGAACTTTATGCTGAACTAATATGAACTTGGAAATTTTTTAGTAAGTTTAAAAATTACTGCTTTATCTTATTATTTGTTTATGTCTGCTTAAATTATTTATTTTATCTTGATCTTATGAAAAGATTGAGGTTAGAGAATTTTACATTATAAACAATATGTTTTATTATTAGGAAATAATTTGTTCTCATAATCTATACATTTCAATAACATGTGCTAGTAGTGCTCTGGAGAAAATTTTGGAGACCAAATTAATTAGTTGCACTTGTAATGTTTTATTTTATTTTGAAAACAGACACTCACTTGAATGCTTACTTGATTACTGACATTGTGATCACACAAGGTACATTTTCCCAACTTTGGAGGATTCTTCAAGTCCCATATATGTTATTTTTCCTGTATAACTCCTAAAAATAACTGAGATTAATCTTCCAAAAGGAAAAATACATATTTTGATTCACAGTTTCAGAGGTTTTGATTTATTACTCTTTGATTCTAATTTCTAACCACATGACAAAAGTGATCATCTACATTATAGTGAATTACAAAGTGGTATAAGAGAATGAACACAAACTGTAGCCTACACTTACATGTTCTACATAATCTATACCTTGCAATTATATTGAACTCTCAAAATTTCTACTTTTTAGTAAAGTGATTTCATAAAATGAATCTACATTTTATTAACTTAGAAATGAGGTTTTCATTATTAAATCACTTTTCAACAACCCACTATTGAACAATGCAAAAGATTTTTCTTTTCTTGCATAGTCCTTTTCAAAAGCACATCATTTGTGAACCATCATTTTATTACTTAAGACTGTCAAAGTTTTACTGGTAATAGTAGTTGTTTGTTCATATTAAATTTCCATGGAAAATGGTGAAATACCTTCATTTATTTATTTATTTATTTATTTATTATTTATACTTTCTGGTTTTTAAAATATATTTTTCAAGTTAAGATTGTAACACTCTCTTGTAGTGAAAATTTTGAGGTCCCACCTAGCTCTAAAGTCTGGATGATTATCATCCACTAGCAGTCTTGCAGTCATTTATCAAATGATTAACTCAGAGGCTTTATATTTTAGTAACTCATGGTATAGTAATTCATGCTTATTACCTACTAGCTCTTTGGATTAGATTAACCCATAAATCGTATTTATATTTAGGCAATTGACTTGGCATCAATGTTCAGCCCAGCATTCTCATCTTGCTTTCTTTGCATCTGGATAGGGTCTTTGCTGCTCTACCTTTCCTTTTTTTAAAAAACAAAAAAAAAGTTCTCCTAGTCTGGTTGTCTTAGGTTTATTTCTCTACTGGCCAATTAGAATTTTATTAAAGCAATACAAGTGACAAAGCTTTACTGTATATAAAAGCATTTTCTCACATTTCCCCTGTTTTTTTAAACAAGAATTCCAAATTGAATCTTGTTTGCATAGCTTTTTTTCTGACCATTATCCATAACAACTTTTAACCAACACTTTAAATAAAGAGAAACATCTATAATCTATTTGGGGGAAATGTAGACATAGTTCTCTAGACTACTTCTTTCTGTTTGGGAGAACTGGTAATCATACAGAGACCCAAAGAGAATTTAAGATTAGGGTCAAGTCCTGAGTGGAGTAGCCTGTGAGGCTGTATTATCTCAGTCAGTAGCCATGCAACTGTTCTGAGAGCAAAATTCAGAGGAAAATGCAAAGAGGTGTTCTGCTTTGAAAATTGGATCATCTGAAACACTTGTTTCCTTCAGAAAAATTTTAGGGGGTCTTTTTCAATCAAACCTGATTTTTCTAATCTTTGAATAAATATATTCTCTCATTTTTTGAGGAAATAAAACTATAACCTCTTCTCCAAAGTAACACATCTTTTGACTTAAATTCTGAAGTTGAAGACATTTTCAAAACATAAAGGTTGGTTTAACCTTGTAACATTTGTCTCTTTTATGAATGAAATGTCTCTTAACCACTGTTTCTTTTTCCTTGGTTGTCAAATAAGTCAGACAACACAATAACAGTATCCAGACTCTCTCTGTATTTTCCATCTTTATGTGGCTTTTTATAAGAACTTTATTTTTCCTTTTGTTTTTTTTTCTATTTTTAAAAGACTTTATTCTTATTTTTCATTTTTAATTTCTTTTTAAAAGACTTTTCATCATTTTCTTTTACCCCGATCCTTTATAGATTTTAAAATATATTGTAATCTATTTAGAGTTTTTTAAAAATCTGAATCTGTCATTCCTGTATATTTCTATTTTTTTCCTTACCACAGGAGACTTTAATCTGGTAAAAGCTATGGCTAGCATTAAAACCTTATTACTAGGATTAAAGTTTTATCTGTGTTGGCCGACTCTACCAAGTTCTTTGTTCTGTGAGACTTTAGATTTATGGCAGAGATACCAGCAGAAGACAACATTTATCACCCCATCTCTGGGGAATTTTAGTAGCCCCCCTGCCATCAAATAAAGCATCACTGCTTAGCTGCTCCTAAATCTCAGCAAGGCCTTTTAAAAGAGCCACATGGCCACATGGTTTTTGCAGCTAATGCTGAGTCAGGATGCCTTTCTAAAGAAGCTGTGTTCATTGCCAGAAAACTTAGCACACCATAAAAAATGTTGCTACCAAAATATTGTGATTGACAATGTTACTATTTTGTCTATATTAACAGAAACCTTAAATCCATTACATGCTGCTTATGTTTGTACCAAGGCTTCTGTGTGACCGCAGAAGCCTAAGATGTTGTAGCTCAAAACTGTAAGTCATTCTGTACCACTGCCCACTTGAGAAACAGAACTAGGAAGATGTTTTTCACTCTTTTTCTGTGTTCTAGAATCCTTCTTAAGCTTTCTCAGTCTTTATGCAGATGTATGTGTGTCATTTTTGAGTGCATCATTCCTTAATCTCTTTCTTCTCTTCAGTCTCTTACCACATATACTTCCTACAACCATTCCCATGTCTCCATTCTGAAATTAATAACCTCCTTTATATAAAATACTGTTATATGCATACATGCATGTAAAATGGATGTAAATATATAAATATAGCTGCTGAGCCCTTTTTTGTATCTATGTTTATGTTATATCAATGTTTGATTCATTTCATTGGACATTCAATAAGGGGCTCATCTTTGTGAGAGGCAAATTCTCATTCTTCCACAATTCATTAGGTAGCTATACTTTGTCTGAGTGTGGCATATAGAGAAAAGTGTTCCCTTCCACATAAGCATGTATATTCATATTACTACTTTTCCAATATTTTTATGAAATACAATTTGGAGGAGACTGCTTCACAGTAGACTTTCTGTACTTGAGCTCTTACAATCTTTCCATACTTTCTTCCATGGTGTTCTCTAAATCATAGGTTTGAGAATTGTGGTGCAGATATATCCATTGGTCCTGGGCTAGCTATAATCAGTTAATTTCCATTTTGTATCTTATTATGGTTCTCTTTGATAGTCTACATTTGCTATAAAGACAGGAATATTTGAGAAAGAGGTGGCAGCCACACTTTTATATGGGCATTAGAATAAGATTTAGAATGTAATAGTGAATCATGATGTTATGCTAAAATAGCAATAATAGGTTAATTTTAAAAATCTAATACTTTACTAGCACCAGAAATTCTTTAGGTGTTTTAGTAAGGCCATGATTTCCCTACCATTAAGTAACCCTTAATTCCAATTAGACAGTTGGTGTGTCTAATACATCAAAATGTGAGGATAAATTATTCTACTTCTATAGATATCTTTGCCATCCTTATTGTTTTTATGCTTATGTGTGTGTGTGGTTTTTTTTTTTTTTTTTGGATAAGATAATGAATTACTTCCATCCATGGCAGCCTGAAAATTATTTTTGGTAGATTAAGCCTTTCAGGTTAGAATAAGCTTGCTTTAATAGTTCAAGTCCTGTATTCTAAATGTCTTGTATCTACAGCAACAAAAGCTTGCCTTCAACCTCTGAGAGGCAGACAAATACTGTATCAACAGTCCATATTGTTTTGAGATTAATGTGGACTACTCTGACAAATTATTTGAAATAAAGTTTGTCATGCTTTTCACTGGGCTTTCAATTAGTCTATGATTTTTAGTGGAGTACTATCAGCCTTACTAATATAACGCGCACAAGTGTGTGAGTGTGTGTCTGTGCTTTTATATTATTTTAATGTATCTTATATGGTATCTGGTAAATATGAAATAATGTAATATCTTGATTTGTCAATGAATTTATGCATCCATTTCTTTCTCTTTATCTTGGGAAATCTCTGGTGCAGGAATATTGTAGCTGGGAAAAAGTAAGACAATGGTGTTTAAACAAGTCATGAGACAATTGAATATGTGGTTTATAAAAATAAGATTCTTGCAGGTATGCAAGCAGGATCCCTGTATAGAAGCCTGATAATCACTAATCATCATGATTATACCTTCTATCTTATAAATTTTTCTCCATCTCCCATACTCATCCATTCCACAAACCTCAGGTGCTTCATGAGACAGTCTCTGGATAGCTGTATCATAAGAGGTGAAGTTACCCTGAAAAACAGAAAATGCTTACACAGATCAGAGGAAGAAATGGGTAAATACCAGTGCAAAAATACATTTAACAATGTGAAATACATTCAACAAAATAAAGAATGGTATGACATTATAATAAACTAGTGGTTCTACAATTGCAAAACTTTAACATTCCAATATAATAGAAGCAGAGAAAAACACCCTTAAATATCTTTTTGAAGATGATAGAAGCCTTTAAAAAGAAAATTAAAAACAGAAATGAAAAACTCACTTAAGGAATTAGAGGAAAGGCAAATAAAAATTGGAAGAAATCAATAAATTCCTAAGTAAAGAAAAAAGGCAATCAAAGGGGTGAAGAAAAAAGGTAAAGTCTTAAAAGCTGAAATAGAAGCAGCAAAAAAGGTACAAACTGAAGGAATTCTAGAAATAAAAAAATGAGTAAACAAACAGTAACTACAGATGTAAGCATAACTAACAGAAAGCAAAAGAAGGAAAAGAGAATCTCTAGTGTAGAAGATACAATAGAAAAAATGAATTCCTAAGTTAAAATAATAAAATTAAATAAAATCATAATACAAAATGTCCATAAAATCTTGAATACCATAAAAGAAAAACAACATAAGAATAAAAATAGAGGAAGGAGAATATCAACTCCAAGTTAAAGAAAATATATTCAACAAAATCTTAAATATTTTCCAATCCAACAAAGAAAATGCCTATGAAGATACAAAAAGCTTAAAGAACACTGTATAGACTAAACCCCTCAAAAGAGTTCACTTACCACATAATAATCGAAATACTAAACATTCATAATGAATAAATAATATTAAGAGCTGCAAAGGAAAATGGACAAGTAAACTTGTAAAGGCACACCCATGCCTAACTTTTGAATGGAGACTATGAAAGCTAGAAGGTCCTGGACAGATGTTAAAAGGCACTAAAAGACCATGGATACCTGCCCAGACTATTATATTCAGCAAAAATTTCAATCACTGTACACAGAGTAAACAAAATATTCCATGACAGAAACATATTTTAAGAATCCCCATTAACTAAGCCAGCCCTACAGAAAGCACTAGAAGAAAATCTTAAATCTAAGGAAGCTAGATATACCAACAAAGCCAAAAGCAGTAGATAATCCCAGAGAAGAAAACCCACAAAAAAGGAAACACACAAAGACTATCATGAAAAATAAGAAAAGTTAACACTTATTGGTTATTAATATTTCTTAATATCAATTAACTCAATTCACATATAAAAAGAGTCAAACATAATAGATACAAAAACAGGATACATCCTGCTACATACAAGAAATACAATACAACTTGAAATACAGATACTACTTCAGAGTAACAAGAAGAATAAAGACTTTCTAATAAAATGGACTTAAGAAACAAGCTGCTGTAACTATTACAATATCTAACAAAATAAACTTCAAATTAAAATCAATCAAAAGAGATCATCAAGGACATTGCTTACTTATTTCAGAAAAAAATCAAGATAAGATCTCAATCATGAACATTTATTCTCCCAATACAAGGGTACCCACATAAATAATAGGAACATTACTAAAGCTTAAACCTCACATCAACACCATACACTAATGGTAGGAGACCTCAATATCCCATACTCACCAATAGATATATTTACAAGGCAGAAAGTTAACATAGAAACAATGGAGATAACAGATATTATGACTCAAACTGACTTAACAGATATATACAGAACATTCCACCCAAACAAAAAAATATACCTTCTTCTCAGCACTCCATGAAACTTTATCTAAAATTGACAACATAGTCATAAAACAAACATGAATAGAAACTACAATGGGAATAAACCCTTGGATCATATCAGATCTCCATATTTAGTTTAGTTTAGTATTCAACAACACAAACCACAAAAAGCTAACAAACTCATGGAAACTGAACATGTTTTGATTGAACCATGTCTGGGTCAAGGAAGGAGTAAAGAAATTAAAAACTTTCCAGAACGCAATGAAAATTAATCCACAACATACTCAAACTTAGGAAATGCAGTGAAAACGGGGCAAAGAGAAAAGTTCATAGTACTAGATGCCTACATTAAAAAAAAAAAAAAAACTTGAAGTCTCACACAATGACTTAACAGCACATCTGCAAGCTCTAGAAGAAAAAGAAGCAAGTTGACCCAGAAAAAGTAAATGGCATAAAATAATATACTTCAGGGCTAAAATCAATAAAATTGTAATAAAGAAAGGAATATAAAGAATAAATGAAACAAAAAGTTTTTTTTTGAGAAAGCCAACACAATAGACAAACTTTTACCCTAAATAACACAGAGAGAGAATATCTAAATTAAAAATAAAATCAGATACGAAAATGGGGACATACCAGGAGACACTGAAAAAATCCAAAGAATCAAAAATCTTTATTCTACAAAATTAGAAAAAACTAAAACAAATGAGCATCTTCCTGGACAGGTACCACTTAATAAAATTAAATGAAAAATCCAATACTCCATCTAAATATACCTATAATAACCAAGGAAGCAGAAGCAGTTGCTAAAAGAATCCTAAGCAAAAATAGCCCAGGTTCAGATGGTTTCGGTGCAGAATTATACCAGAATTTTCAAGAAGAACTAATACAAATATTTCTCAAATTGTTCTACATAATAGAAACAAAAGGAACATTGACAAACTATTTTTACAAGCCAAAGTAACCCCCGTGATACCCAAGCCACACAAGGACTTAACAAAGAAAAAAATGACAGACCAATCTCCTGCATGAGTAATGATGTAAAAATAACCCCCCCAAACCCTGACAAACTGAATTAATGAACATATAAAATAAATTATCCATCATAATCAAGTAGGCTTCATCCCAGACATGCAGAAACATACAAAAAACTCTCTGTCATCCATCATATAAAATCCTGAAAGAAAAAAACCTATATAATTATCTCTTTAGATGCTGAATAAGCCTATGATAAAATCCAACTCTTTTTAATGATAAAAGTCCTGGAGAGATCAGGAATACAGAAAAAATACACAAACATAATGAAAGCAAAACACAACAAGCCTTCAGCCAAAATCAAACTAAATGGTAAGAAACTCAAAAAGATCCCACTGAAATCAGGAACAAGATAATACTGTCCACTCTTCCCATATCTATTTAATATAGTACTTGAAGTTCTAGTAAGAGCAATAAGACAACAAAAGAAGACCTAGGGAACACAAATTGCAAAGGAAGAAGTCAAAATTTCACTATTTGAAATGATATGATAGCATATATAAAAGACCTCATAATTATAACAAGAAACTCTAGCTACAGCTGATAAATACCTTCAGTAATGAGGCAAGATACAAGATTAACTAAAAAAAATCAATATCCCTCCTATACACAAATCATAAACGGTCTGAAAAAGGAACCAAGAAAACAACACACCTTACAATAATGCAATAAAATTAAATGTCTTGGGTAACTTTAAACAAAGAAGTGAAAGACCTGTAATGACAGAAACTTTAAGTCACTTAAAAAAATACTGAAAATTATGAGAAAATGGAAATATCTCCCCAGCTCTTGGATAGGTAGAATCAATATAGTAAACATGATAATCTTAGCAAAAACAATGTATAGATTTAATGCAATCTCCATAAAAATCACAACACAATTCTTCATAGACCTAAAAAACCATAATACTCAACTTCATATGGGGTAACAAAAACCCAGGATTGCCAAAACAATCTTGTTAAGTAATAAAACTTCTGGTTGCATCACCATCCCAGACTTCAAGCTCTACTATAAAGCTATAACAAAACATAAACAGCTTGCTACTAAAATTAAAACTAATTTGTAGATTAATGGAATCAAATTGAAGACCCTGACATGAATCCACACATATATAAATACCTATTTTTTGACAAAGAGGCCAAAATATACAATGACAAAAGATAGCATAATGAGAAGATATTATGATGCTGGTAAAATTGGATTGTATTTTGTAAAAGAATGCAAATCACCTAATAGACAACTCAAGTCCAAGTGGATCAAGTTCTCAACAAAAACCCTGTTTACTTACTGTGATAGAAAAGAAAGTAGAAAATAGCGATGAACACATTGGAAGAGGACACTATTTCCTAAATACAACACCAATAGCACTGAATAACAACAATTAATAAATGGGTCCTCCTGAAACTGCTAAGTTTCTGTAAGTCAAAGAACAGAGTGATGAGAAAAAAAAAATGACAGCTTACAAAATGGGAAGAGATATTCACAAACCCTACATGTGACAGAGGACTGGTTTTTTCAAATATATAGAGAACTCAAGAAACTAGAGGTCAAAAAACAAAATAATCCAATTAAAAAATCAAGTACATAGTTAATTAGGAAATTCTCAAAAGAAGACTCTCTAATGGCTGAAAGACCCTTAAAGAATTGATTAACATCCTTAGTCATCTAAGAAAAGCAAATCTAAACAATTCAGATACAAACTTACAGCTGTCAGAATGGTTAAGATCAAGAGAACACTAATGACAGTTTATGCTGCAGAGTATGGGAAGCAAGGGAAACACTCCTCCATTGCTTGTGGGAAAGTAAACTTGTACAGGCAAAGCATGATACCTCAGAACACTGTGGATCAGTCTACCAAGTGATCTAGCAAAACCACTATTGGGCATATATCCAAAAGATTCATATTCTTACCCCAAAGACATTAGCTCAACTATATTCATCGCAGAATTATTTGTAATAGCCAGAACCTGGAAATAACTTGCAACCCCCTCAACTAAAGAACAGGTTTTTAAAAAAATATGATACATCTACATGATAGAATACTACTCAGTAGTTAAAAAATGATATTAGGAAATAAGCAGGCAAATGGATAGATCTGAAGACTATCATTTTGTGTGAAGTAACACAGATTCAGAAAGACAAACATGGTACATACTCATTTATATGTGGATTTTGGATATAAAGCTATGCATAACTAGTTTACAATCCACACCCCCATAGCAGCTAGGAACAGGAACAACTTAAGTGTGATACATAGGTACCCCTGGGAAGGAGAAATAGAGATCACCTGAGAAAACTGTAATCATAAAGGGGAGAGGGGAGGTGCAAAGAAAACATAAGAACATGAGATGGCTGAGTGTGGGAAACAGCTGAGAGGATAAACAAATAAATACATATTTGGATACAGGGTTATACTTTGGGGTTAGAGTGAAACCTGGTACTAGGAAAACACCCAAGAACCCACATGATGACCCCAGCTAGGACTGCAATCTGTGGTGGAGAGAGTGCCTAAAATAGCCTTCCCCTATAATAAAATTAATGAGTACCCTAATTGGCCTTACAGAATCTTCATGGAGCAACTGTTGGAAGCAGATTCAGAGATCCATAGCTAAGCTCTGTGCTGAGATCCTGGTCTAGCTGAAGAGAGGGAAAATAAATTTTATAAACAAAGATTTCAGGATCATGAGGCAGAGATCTACAGAGATGAATGATCTGAACTATTGGGAGCTCATTGACTCTGAACTGACAGCTAAGGAACATTTGTGGAAAGGAACTAACTCCACCCCAATGTGGATGACAGTTTGTGGAGCCTCTTGTAGTCAGACTAGTGTTTGTTCCTTGTGCATGAAGTGGATTTTCAGAGCCAGTTCCCTCCATTAAAACACCTCATTTAGCCTTATTACTGGGGGAAGGTCCTCGGTCCTACCTCAACTGGATATGCCAGATTGAACAGACTCACCTTGGTAGTCCTTTCCCTCCCTGGGAAATGGATGCAAGGATGGGGTGGTAGGAAACTATGGTAGGGACTAGAAGGATGGAATGGAGGAGGATCAGATGTGATTATGGGAAAAGGAAATAAGTAAAGAAATATATATATATATTTTTTTTGCAAAAAGGAACACTCAAGTCTTACATCCATGCAGACATTTCTATAAATATTATCACTGTTAATTATAATCAATTGCCATACATGATTTATTATCAAATAAACTGAGTATATAAAGAAGTCTTGCAATATTGTGGATTTTCAAGGTACTGATACTTAAAACAGATGTTTGGAATCTTCGTGCAAGATAATTTATCAGATAGTATGGATTTGCTAAAAATAATTATTACTTTAGGTAGGACCAACTATACAGCTTAGCAAAAATGGAAAATATAAGAATCAAAAGTTAAAAGAAGGATTAAGCCTATATGATCTTTAAGATGAAGTTCATAGATAAATCCATCTGGAATCTAAATAGGAAGGTGTAATGTATTATTAGCACCAGTTATCCGTAAATTAGACTTAATGATTGTTGATGACCATTACTTTTTGAAAAATAAAGACTGCTGGAATAGTAGTTAGGCACCTAACTTTGTTATTAGGAAGATAAAAGTATATCTCTAAAGAACATCTTATTAAGTATATCTGTCAGTTAATGATGGTACCTTTTGTGAGACTGTATTTCATGTCTGACACAAAGGGTTTTTTTGAAACAAAGCAAAGATACAGAACAAAACAACAGTGAACTTTTAATAATTTTTATTATTAAAGCTTTCAAAGGGATATGGCAATTATAATAATTTCCTTTTTCTGTTTATGTGGCAATTTCTTTTATAAGCAAAGTACTGTACTTTATCTTAAAGCAATTAAAATGACCCAAAGTGGGAAGAGTCTTGTACTCTAAAACAGTGTTTTTTTGGTGAGTCTCATAGCCATCATAATATAGAAAATAATATTAAAACCAAATGAGAATAAATTATCTACACATGACTGTGCTTTGAACATTTAGTAATAGATTCAGAATTACCAAAAATGCTTAGCCATCCCATTATGAAAAGAAATCAAAGCACTGACTCTTAGTATCATTGAACCAAAAAGCAATCCTAGATTTGTAATCCTCATTCCTTGTTGCATCTTTGTGTGATTTGGATATCCAGATAAATGTAGCCTCATAAAAAGGGTTTGTTAGTCTTTATTCTGTTTCTATTTAAGGATTTTTGGTATTAACCTCTGTCCCCACTTTTTTTGCAGTACAATTTTGCACTGAAACCATCTGGACCTAGGCTTTTCTTTTTCTTTCTTTTTTTTTATTTAAAAGACTTTTAGTAACTGCTTCTATTTTCTTAGGAGTTATAGGTATATCTATGTAGTTTATTTAGTCTTGATTTAATTTTGGCAAGTGGTATCTAACCAGAAAAGTGTTTATTTTTTTAAGTTTTCCAATTTTGTGAAGTACAGACTTTTGAAGTATGACCTAATGATTCTATGGATTTCCTGTATGTCTTTTATTATGTCCCATTTTTTTATTTCTGACTTTGTTAATTTGATTATTCCCTCTCTGCCTTTTGATTAGCTTGGATAAAGGTTTGTCTATCATGTTGACTTTCTCAAAGAACCCTCTATTTGTTTCATTGACTCTTTTCTTTGTTCTCTTTTCTCACTTTTTTTTTTGATTTGGGCATGGATTTTAATTATTTCTTGCCTTCTAGTCCTTCTAGTTGAGTGATGTGGGAATGTCTTTCTCTATGCTGTGAATATCAATCTTTAAATAAAGTAACTGTTTTGGCCCATGACAGGCACCATAGAAAAAGTAGGAGGAGAAGTCAGAGCATAGGTAGGAGAAGCAGGGCAGAGTCAGAGAGACCACCGAGCCAGAAGCCCAAAGGAGCAACACGTAAAGAACACAGGTGAGCCACGGGCCACATGGCAGACAGATTAATGTAAATGGGTTGATTTAAGATGTAAGAGCAAGATAGCAATGTGTCTAAGCCATAGACAAAACAGCATGAAGTTAATATAAGCATCTGAATCATTTTGGGGGCCTGAGCAACGGCGGGTGGTTAAGGGGTCTGGGGCTGATTGTAGGTCTGTGGGTCTGGACCTCTGGCCACTGGGGACTAAGAAACCTAAATACAGCAAGGTGAGTTTATTTCTTTTTGCTCTAAAGCTTTCAGGTGTGCTGCTATGTCATTAGTTTGAGACTTTACCAAATACTTTATATATGGACTTAGTGCTATGAGTACAACTCTTAGTACTGCTTTCATTATGTCCCATGAGTTTATGTATTGTCTGCATTAATTTTCATTGAGTTCTAGGATATATGTGAGTTATTTCCTTATTTCTTCTTGACCTAGAGATGGCTCAATTGAGACTTCTTCAGTTTTCATCAGTTTTAGGCTCATTGTAATTTGTGTTGTTGTTGAACTATAACTTTAATCCATGATAGTCTGATAGAATACAAGGAATAATTACCATTACTTACTATCTATTCGTATTTGCTTTATGACTGAGCATGTTGTCAATTTTAGGGAACCTTCCATGGGATGCTGTGAAGAAGGTATATTCTTTTGTGTTTGGATCGAATGCATTTTGGAATGAATATATTTTCCATTTGAGTCATAATATCTGTTAGATTACTTATTTCTTTGTTAAGTGTCTGTATATCAGACCTGTCCATTGGTTAAAGTTGGGTTTTGAGGTCTCCCACTATTAGTGTGTGGAATTTAACGTGCAATTTAAGCTTTGATAAAGCCTATTTCACATATGTGGATGCCCTTTTATTTTTGCATAAATGTTTGGAATTGAAAATTCATCTTGATGTATTTTGCTTGAGATGAATATGTAATGACCTCCCAGATCTCCTTTGATTGATTTCAGTTTGAAGTATATTTTGTTAGATAATAGAATAGCTATACCAGCTTCTTAAGTCCATTTGATTGAAAAGTCTTTCCACATCCCTTTACTCTGAGGCAATGTCTGTCTTCATAGTTGAGATGTGTTTCTTGCATGCAGTAAAAGAATGAATAAACCCTGTTTTTATATCCACTCTGTTAGTCTATGTCTTTTTATAAAAAAAAAAAAAGTTGGGAGCATTGCCATTAAGGGATATTGATGATCAGTGATTGTTAAGTCCTGTAATTTGTGTGTGTGTGTGTGTGTGTGTGTGTGTGTGTGTGTGTGTGTGTGTGTGTGTCTGTGGTGTTGTGTGGTGTGTATGTATATATGTATGTTTGTTTGTTTCACTGTGGGTTGATCTATTGCTTGTTTCTTTCTTCAT
Source organism: Phyllotis vaccarum (assembly GCA_033318265.1). Taxonomy (NCBI): domain Eukaryota; kingdom Metazoa; phylum Chordata; class Mammalia; order Rodentia; family Cricetidae; genus Phyllotis; species Phyllotis vaccarum. Next base: position 11,816,322 of record JARWLC010000013.1, read on the forward strand.
GGGTGCATCTAACTTCCTTAGGTTTGAGTTTTCCTTCTAATGCTTTCTAGAAAGGTTGGATTTCTTTATATGTATTATTTAAATCTTGTTTTGTCATGAAATATCTTGTTTGTTCTGTCTATGGTAATTGAAAGTTTTGCCAGTTGTAATAGTCTTGGCAGGGATCCATGATTTCTTGGTGTCACAATAACATCTGTTCAGAACCACCTTCTTTTCATAGATTCCTTTGACAAGTCAAGTTTTATTCTGATGGATCTCCCTTTATAAGTTACTTGTCCTTTTTCCATTATATCCTGTAATCTTCGTTCTTTATTCTGTACATTTAGTGTTTTGAATATTATGTGGTAAGCAAATTCTTTTGGCGGCTCTATTCAGTATTCTGTAAGAATTTTGATTCTTCTTAGGCATTTCCATTTTTAGGTTGTAAAAGTTTTCTTCCATGATTTTGTTGAATATATTCTCTATGGCTTTCAGTAGGTACCCTTCTCCTTCTTTTACTCTTATTATTCTTAGTTTTTTTTTTTTTCATGGTGTTCCAGATGTTCTGGACATTTTGTATTATTATTTTATTTAACTTTAATTTTTTTGACTGATACATCCATTTTTTTTATTGTATCTTCCACACCAGAGTTTCTCTCTTACATCTCCTCTTACTTTTTGTTACTTATGTTACATCTGCAGTTCCTTTTTGTATACTCACATTTTCCATTTCCAGCATTCACTAGGTTTGTGTCTCATTTATTGTTTCTATTTCAATATTTACAACTAAGTTTTTGCTTTAACCCTTTGATTGTTTTGTCTTTGTTTTTTGCTTTCTTTAAGGGATTTATTTATTTGTTCAAGGGCTTTTTGTCTTTTGCTTTAATTCTTTAAGGGTTTTTTATTTCTTCTTTAATTTTCTCTTTAAACGCTCTATCATTTTTATAAAGATATTTTTAAGGGCATTTTTCTCTACTTCTTCTATATTGGAGTTTTCCAGTCTTGTTTTTTAGAAACCCTAGGTTCTCCTGGTGCCATACTGTGTTGTTGAATGGTTCTTTCTTATTTTTATGCTGGCGGCATATACTCAGCTCTTTCTCCCATCAGTGCTAGCACTGTCTTTTTTTCAGGGAGCTGTTTTTAGTCCAATACATGCTCTTAGTACAATTGAAGCACTTGGAGGATTCAGAGCCAGAGGAGACTGTGTCTCAGGGAGTAGTTGACATCTGTAGCTGGACCTCTTGTTATGGGGCTTTCTAGAGTCTGCGTCTCATGAAGTAGCTGAAGTTGGGGAATGGGTGGGTGGGTTTGTGGAATGGAGTGAGACTTATGGGCTAGATCATATGATGAGAGGTGGTGATATTCAGGCTTGCAGGCAGGGGTCCTATTTGCTTACATACTCATAAAGCTGTGATGGGTTTGGGGCACCTGGCTGTTGTTCTGTTGCCCAGACCCAGGTATCCTCATACTCTTGAGAAGGCCATCATGGTTGCAGGAATATGTAATAGCAGAATTTTATTACTTTATGGTCATAAAAAAGTAGAAGACTAGAAACCAAGCATCAGACTTCACATTAAAAAACATACCTCTGAATACTTAATTTTCCAGCTGAGCTCTACTTCCTAAAATTTGTGCAACATATAAGTAGAAGCTACAAATGAAGAATAAATATTGAGGCATATGAGCCTACATGGTGTATTTCATATTTAAGCCACAACAACAGCAATTTGTAAACAGATATGCTTTGAAATTGCCAGGAGGATTTGGGTAACTCAGGTATTTGAACAATATCTCTAAAAATGTTTATTCAGTGAATTTACTATGTTACCTAAACCTTGAATTTCTGACAAGCTCCCTGGTATATTTGCTGTTGAAGACTACTATATCATACATTCATAAATTATGAAAGAAAAAATAAGTTTTTCTAAATAAATATAATAGAATTGCCTTACTTTCTTGCTCTTGTACTACCTTAAATAGATTTTAAGCTCTAACTACACAAGTAAAAAGTCTTCTATTTACCATAATAATTTTTAATAGAAAGGACATTAACAGAAATAGTTATAGGCAACTAAAAGACCCATGATATGCTAATTAGGAGAAGGGAAAAGACTGTTCACGTATACATAAACATATGTATATGTTTTCATGAACATGTATGTGTGTGTTAAATAGCTTACGTGAAATGGACAGGGGCTTCACACTATCTCTATTGCTTTAATTATTAATATTAGCTGCTTTGAGTATAACCCCTCTATCAACAACATATAAGTTACTCAGAAGTTATTCCTTAACACTAGTCCACTATGTCATGGAAACTCTTCCATGGACAAAATATGTATATTTAAGCAACATATTCCAATATCAAAACTATCTAAGATTTATGTTTGCTTCTCCCATTGTCTAATATTGCTCTACCACAATAATAAAAGAAGTCATTTTCTGATGCTATTTTTGAACTCAGTCATGAAATTTCAGAAAATAGCTTATTTCAAACAGTAATATGTTTTGAAGTATTTCACTTCAGCTGATTGCTTCACCTGAACCTTAACTATCAAATGGTGAATGTAACAGTATGCTGTGTTCTCAAGGCAGGACAGATTCTCTGGGCTCTTGAACTCTTTCATTATGTTGTGGATGTAGAGGAATTATTTAACTAAGATTATTTGAAGAACAACTGAATATTATGTACTTAAAGACTGTAGGCATCATGAATATGGCCAGATAGTTAGGGATTATTGTAACTCAAATTATAAGGTTCTACCTACTTGAAATAGTAAGGGAACAGTTTCCTCATGGTTTGGAGTTTTAGATTCAAGCAATTTACTATCTAAAACTGACACTAATATCAGTGCATGATAAAGAGAAGGGATTGGACAAAGATTGTTCATGCTCCTCAGTAAGAACTCTTTCTTTATTAATCTTTTATTTCCTCTATGATTTAACACACATTCACATACATAACTTTTTGTGATTATTTGGAATGCTTATTAATTGACAAATATACTTTTTAAACACAGAGTTAACAGAAGCATACTTTCTTTAAAAATGGTTTTGGATAAAGAGTAGAAAGTGTTATGTGTGGGTCAAATTTTTGTCACCCATTTAAACTATCCTAGAAAATTAGTTACTGTTTTTCTTCTTTTCTTTTTATATAAGACAGTTAATATTCGTATTACATTATTAGTATTCTAGCTGTATGAGTTTTTTCAGCTGTCATTTCAAAAATGCTTAAAACTAAATTAAAAGTTACAAAGACTTTGGTAATGATAATAATGTATGTAAGATGTGATTAAAACCTTATCCAACATATATTTTATTTTAATTTTATAGATACAAGAAAGCAAATATGAAAACTTAGATTATTTGCTTTTACTACACTCTTTTCTAAATATAATCGACCAAGAAATTATATGTGTGTGTATATATATGTATGTTTGTATATATATATATATATATATATATATATATATATATATATATATATATATATATATACACACATATATATATGGATTCCTTTTAAATATTATCACTCACCCCTTGAGTAACATAAAATCTTTAAAAGTTTGTCTAAAATAAAAATATTATGTGTTCAGTAGTAAACTAATCCACTGCTAAAATTTAACATTTTTTTTTAAAAAAAAGGAAATCTCATTTTCTGTCAGGTGCACTAATATTTTTAAAACTTCTTAACAAACAGTAGTAATACTTTATTAAAATAAGAAAAGAAAGAATATCCCATAAAATATCTGTTTTATTTCCAATAAATACTTATAATATGTAGTTTGTTAAATAATTCTCACTGATAAGAAGGAAACAGTAATTACATAGTCAAAGTACAAACAGAAAGCTGAAGGTTGAATTATTTTTTCTAATAAATATATGAGTTTATGATATTTGACTCTGAGTCTCAGTTTCATCATCTACAATATTGAAATAGAAAACTTAATGTTATAAATATCACAAGAAATACCTAGCGTGGGGCATCACAAACAGTAAATGGCATAATCAATTTTGATATTTACAAAACAATATTTTCTTCAGTTCTCACTTTATTCTCATTTTAAATTAAGTTTAAAATACATGCTTTTTGGTTGATTAAGTTTAGCAGTACTCAATGGAAACAATCTGCTTTGTACCTGTCACAATTGCCATATCACTATGAAAACAACTCCAATTATTGTTACTACCATTTATTTATCTTGAATTCCTTAGGGTATTTTTAGTGACCCTTTTATTCTTGCATAATGATAAACTATATCCATGTGTAAGTTTTTTTTTTAATTATGTGGTTATTAGACAGTTTTGGTGAGTACAAGTTAGAACCATATTCTTGCAGTGCAATTTTATTTATTGAATGGAAATAAAGAAAACGTTTTCCAAAATATTTTTTATATCAATTTTGGGATGATGTGGTGGTTTGATGAAAATTATACCTATAGGCTCATATATTTGAATGCTTAGTCCTCAGCTGGCTGATAATTTGTTTGGGAAGGATTAGAAGAATTACTCTTGTTGGAGATAGAATTTGAGGTTTCAAAAGGCCATGTCAGACCCAGCCCTGCTCCATCCCTCTTTTTCTCTCTTACTCCATGTGTGTACGTGTGCTTATTTGTCTGTGTGCATCTCTGTGTCTGTCTGTTTCTGTTTTCCATACTCCTCTCTTTCTGCTGCTACTGCTGCTAAGGATGAGCATGTAAGTAGCTCCAGTTCTGTGCCTGCCTGTCTGTTTACAAAGAGCCTAACATACTAACCCTCTGAAACACTAAGAATTCTCCCAATTACACTCCTTAATTTTTAAAATTCCCTTGCTTATAGTGTTTTGGTACAGTAATACTAACCCTATTATAGATGATAGGTAAAATTAGTAAAGAGAGAAAATAGTGGAAAAATATTATTAACTTTCAATGGAGAAAACTAATTGAATTTGAAGTAGTCAGGGAGTGGTTTACATAAAGAATTAAATATAAAACTGAACCTGAAAATAAGCAGACATTAGCAGTAAGACACAGAAAATTAGGGGATCTCATGAAAAGTAAGGGAGTAATATGACATTCTGTTTCCTAAATAATTTACCCATCTATTGCTAAATTCGTCACATACTCTTGTATAAGGTAAAGGGTCTGGAGTGGTCAGAGGAAGTTTGTAAGATCTTTTCCATATAGGTGGTTCCCACCATCTATTCTTTATAAACCATTGCCACCAGCCATGCATTAATATTTTGGGAATTTTATGAAATTTTCTCTGTATGTATTCATCAGAATTCCTACCCATCGGGTGGCCATAGGAATCTGTTGGATTGGGTTTTAGAGCATTCTTAAGAAAAGCCACTTGCAAGGTACTAGTATCTGTTTTTCTTTCTTCCGCAAACAACTCCTCATTCTGCAATTGTGTCATCAAACCTCTTCCCGTCTGATTTCCCATTAGGACCCTCCACATAGCTCTAGTGAGGGGGAACTCAGAAGGTCCCGAAGGTACCTTCATTTCTGGAAACCCAGGAGTGGTGGTCATGGGAGACTGAGCATCTGTAGCAGTCCATTGTGTTCCTGTCAAAACACTAGCAAGAGAGCAGCTAGCAAGAAAAGAAATCACAGCAGGAAAAGAACACATCCTTCTACATGGGAGACCAAATGTTCCAGGAGACCAACTTCCTTAAAGTTTATGCCTCAGGTCTGGCAGCAAACCTGCCAGCATGCTACTCAGATGCTACTGAAAATGCCATGGCATTAATGTACATTATTCCTCATAGAATAAATTTATAAAGACTAAATTAACTATCTACTGATGTTGGAACTTAGAAGTTCTACAGACATCACAGGAACTAGTGTTAAGATGGAGATAAATGTGGCATTATGCCAAATTAAGAAACTGTCTCAAGCTGATAAATAAAGTCACATAAACTTTTTGAGTATTTTATGTGGTATGTCTTTTTGTATGTTGTGAATATACTTGATTATGTTTTGTTAATAAAGAGGCTGTTTTGGCCTATGGCAAGGCAGCTTGGAGGCAGGCAGGTAAATACAAGTAGAGATTAAAAAAAAGAAGGCTAACTCAAGAGAATGCTACAAGCTGCTATTAAGAAAGTAAAAAAAAAATTAAAATAGAATTATTTTTAACTTATTAGAAATGATGTAAAAACAGAATTTTCAATTTATAGCACCTCCCTAATGATAGAAATAATTTGGTAGCCATACATGGTGAAAATAGTTTTACGGAAATATTAGTATATGTAAAAGGACAGTTGAAAATTGTATAGAAAACTGAAGAAAATAGAGAACCTTATTGACAAGATAAGGTCTTGAGTAGTAGAATCATCCACAGAGGTTCTTTCATTTCACAATTTCATTAAAAGTATAAAAAAAATAGTATAACTTTTAAAAGATTGACTTCACATGTCATATACCACAATGCATCTGATTTAATCATAAGCAAATCTAATTATGCTTAGGCTTAGATATTTCTGTAAAACTTAACTTTGAATGCACAGTTTTCTTTATTGTTTATACACAAAAACCAGTTTAGGCTAGAACACTATAGCTATTTTTCTGTGTTATATGATATGTTTAGGTATAAATAAGTTCTATTTAAATAGTTGCTTATGTTCTTAAAGCAGGTATACAGACTGCATGATATATAAGGCTGTCTTCAGCTTCCTAGGTGAATTATTGGAGAGCAGCTCAAAGTGCAGCAATCTCAGCTTGCTTAGCTGTTTCCTATGCATCCTCCCTCAGTATGACATTATTTCTAATCTCTTCAAACTATACTCTGTGGGCATTATTGACTATCCTATGAATTATACAATGACTCAACAGAAATCTTTCAAAAACCCACTGGGAGTAAAACAAGGGATTTTATTTGATACCTTAAATGTCTTTCGTAGACTCAAATGTAGAATAAAGAAAATAACATTTCCATAGCTCCCATCCTACCAAAAAATAATTCAGTTTGGATGTGGAAATGTCTTTCTGCATGCTGTGAATTTCTTTAAATAAAGGACTGTTTTGGCCCATGACAGGCACCATAGAAAAAGCAGGTGGGGAAATCAGAATAAGTAGTAGGAGGGCAGAGACACAGAAAGATTGACTCAATCATCCAAAGAAGAAACATGAAGAAACACAGGAGGTGAGCCACAGGCAACATGACAGGACAGATTAATTGAAATGGGTTAAGATTAAAGAGCTAACTAGCAGTGTGCCTAAGCCATAGGCCAAAGAACATAAAGCTAATATAAGTGTCTGAGTCATCTGTGGGGCCTAAGCAGCTGTGGTCTGGAATGGCAGGTCTGTGGGTCTGGACCTGTGTGGCTGGTCAGGATCAGAAACATCATTGCACATAGTTGTAATCTTATTTTCTTACAAATATCTGTTGAATTCAAATATGAACATGCAATGCCATAGATTTTTCTTTGTTTCAATGAGTTTTATATTGATTCAGTACTCTTAATATCATTTTGTTCAGATTTTATATTTCAGCATAATTCAAATTTGGAAGTTATTTCTAGAAATGTATTTGTTTTTACTTTTTGTCATTCTCATTGGAATATATATTCATCACATGTCTCAAGAGGTTGTATATAACCTGCAGTCTCAGCTATAATATTTCTTAATTTATTTGTTTTCATTTGAATTTTTTTCTGGTCATTCTAGATAAAAATTTGTCATTGATGTTTATCTTTTACAAACAGAAACTTTTTCTTTTAGATTTATTATTGTTGTACTGCTACTATTATATTGCATTTGATAATCCTAAAAAAAATTTTCTGGTTTTCTGAAGTATATAATTGTTTTTACTTTGAGATACTTATTTTGACTTAGTATAGATATTTATTAAAAAAATTCTTTGAATTGTTGTTGGAGAACTTTGTATATCTTCATTTTTTGGTATTAATTCTGGTCTTATGATACTCTAGAATTCAAATTTAAATACATCAAGTATATATAATAATGAGTTTCATTATGATACTTCATAAACATAATGTGTTTTCATCACTTTTGTTTTCCTATTACTTGTTCTAGCTTTTTTTCCCCAGATGTGCCTCTCACTTTCCTCTTCACAATCAGTCCTCATTCTAATTTCATGTTCTTTTGTGACTCGCTGTGTATAATTAGAGTTGCTTACATGAGCACAGGAGAGTTGTTCAGAACAGCATGAGCAACTTAGCAATATTTAAGTTACTGAAGAGAAAGTACTCCATGAACTAGCAACCATTTACTCACAGTAGCTCTTTAGAATGAATAAGGCCTCATGAACTCCTCTCTTCTCCAAGACAAGAAGTTAATGGGCTCATACTTGTTTGTACTCCATGAGATAATCCAAGCTACTGGCAACTAAAGGGAGCAAAAGTCAGTATATAACCCAAAGACAGTATTCCATAATATTCCTCACCTTTGCTTTCTGACATTGATATGTTTTTCTGAAAAACCTAACTAACATGACTATAGTGGGATTCAGGTGTCAGCTGATAAGGTCCTCAGCTTATCCAGGGTCCCGAGCTCCTGGAGGGGGTGTGGCCAACCTGGAGGGGGTGTGGCCAATCCCATTGATAAGGGGCTGCTGGGACACGAGGAGCTCTATTCCTGGTTCCTGGTTGCTAGAGAGACCAGATCAGAATCCATCATCTATCCATTACTCGTCTATCGCTCGGATTCTCTAGTCCCTGTTCAGGTACCACTATAAGCTGTTACTAGAATCATGAGTGTTGATTTATATTCTAATAAATATTAATCTTGGACTGGTGCCTTGTAAGTAAAACTCCGCCTACACATGACTATAAATTTGTTTGTCATAGATGACTATTAATCTACATTTTAATTACACATTACCATATAAAAGGAATTGAATAAACATATCTTAAAAGGGAGTAGAAATATAATATAGTATAACAAAACTGAGCTTTAGTTTTTATCAATAAACCAAAATCAATACCAATACAAATATAAAATATTTTGAGATGAACAGCTTTTTGAATTAAGTAAATTCAATAATCTATATTTTTAAACATTGCTATATCAAATCATTCTTTTTTCTAGAAAGAAATTGACTATAATCATTAACCATTTATAATGAAAACCATCACTTATAAACAATATTTTTGGAGTTTGGGCTTAGCTTTTTAATACTACTTCCTGATGACTCAGGTGCATTGATGTGGGAATGTCTTTATGTATGCTGTGAATAACAATCTTTAAATAAAGGAACTGTTTTGGCCCATGACAGGCACCATAGAAAGAGTAGGAGGAGAAATCAGAGCATAGGTAGGAGAAGCAGGGTGGAGTCTGACAGACTGAGCCAGAAGCCCAAAGGAGCAACATGTAAGGAACACAGGTGAGCCACGGGCCACATGATAGACAGATTAATGGAAATGAGTTGAGTTAAGATGTAAGAGCTAGTTAACAATGTGTCTGAGCCATAGGCCAAACAGCATGAAGTAAATATAAGTGTCTGAATCATTTTGGGGGCCTGAGCAGCGGTGGGTGGCTAAGGGGTCTGGGACTGACTGCAGGTTTGTGGGGCTGCACCTCTGGCCACCCAGGTCCAAGAAACCTCATTACAACAGGGCATTTGCAATCTCATAGGATCATCTTAATTGGCATCCTGGAACCTGATGTGGCCATCTCTTCCTATCAGAGATTTTTTTCAGGGGTTCTTGGCTGATAAAACCACGTTGGCCTGGTTTTATCACAGGCGATATACAGGTTCTCATCTTCTGTGAAAAAAAAAAAAAAAGCAGAACCTCTTTTCCAAAGCAGCATATCCTTAGACACAAATTTCAAGATAAAGATACCTTTAAAACATGTTTGTTTAACTTATCAGTCTTTGCAATCAAATGTCTTTCTGTAGTTAGCTCATTAACAGTTAAAAAAATTAAAAGAAAGCCCAATAATAACTTTAATCCAAACTCTACGTATTTCCCATCTTTTCATGGCTTATTATATTCTTATTACTCTATTTCTCTTTTTTCAAGACTTTCTCTACTTCTTTTCTCTCCCAGTCTACATATTTTTTTCACACACATTGTAACCCATTTAGAGTTTTTCTCCATCTGTATCTGTTTTATTGCATATCATTAATCATTTTCCAACCAGAAGAGGTTTCAAAATGCTAGACTATAGATCATTGCTTTTACTGCTGACTCTGCCCCTCTCAACTGGTCCTTTTCAGCACGGTGGAGGTACCAGAGCCATGCTTTCCTTTCCAATTCTAGAACCCATTAATATATATTGTGAAACCCTTTACTACTCCAATTCTGGGGAATCTTAGAGTCCACATTGTCATCAAGTAGAACACTGCTGACCACTGCTCACAAACTTTAAGTATTTGGCAGCAGGGCCTCTTTAAGGGCCACAAAGTTTTTGCCACTATCTGCTTGCCAACAAAGAGAGCAGTCCCAAAATATGCTGCTACCAAGAAACAATCTTTAACACTGTACCTTTTTTGTTCAATATAAACAGAAACCTTAAATTGATCATATGCAGCTTGTTGCTTATAACAAGTACTCCTCCATTTTGTAATTCAAGTTCACACACTGTCTTTGTATCATGGCCCACTTCAGGCACTCAAGCCGCTTTTGGCTTTATTTGTCCTCTAGAACCCCTTTTAAGCTTTCTCAGGCTTTGTGTAAGTTTTTGGTCCCATGTTGAAGTACCATCTGTAGAATTAGGTTTCTATCCCATCCAGCTGGTGGTTCAGATCTTCAGTCTTGCAATTCCAGACCAACCAACCCAAAATAATTGTACCATGTTTACATTAATTTCATGCATTTTGGCCTGTGGCTCAGGCATATTGTTAGCTAACTCTTGCTTCATAAATCAACCCATTTGCATTAATCTGTCATGCCACATGGCTTGTGGCTCACCTGTGTAACTTTACATATTGCTTATTAGACTGCTGGGTGGCATACCTCTTGACTTTGATGTTCTTCCTCTAAGTAGGCTACAATTTCTCACCTACTTCTGCCACGGCCAAAACCTTTATTCACAGTATAAAGACATACCACTTCATAGAAACATCAAATTGGAGTATACATCCAAAGGACCTGATGTTTATATCTTCAATAATGTCTCCAATTTATGTTCACTTCACAATTACTATTATTAGTAAGTACAAGACAACAAACTTATGCTCATCAAGCAAGAATGGAGAAAATAAAACTGTTGGGTAATGGACATAATGTAAAGCCATGGAGTCATAAAAGAGAAAATTATTCTGTCATTTATGATGACAGAAAGAAGAATAGAAATGAAAATACTTAGAAGAAGAATTTTGAAACATTAAGGTGACATAAAGAGAAAGTGAACATGTGATTACTAAATGACATCAAAACATCAATGACCTGAATTAAGAGTATGTAAGTTTTTAGCTTTATAAAAGGAGGAGTAAGATGAAATGTTTTAGTAAAAGTTGCTAAAAATGCATTACGAATTTAAAATTCAGTAAGATCAATTTTAATTGCTTTCTAAACAAAAAAATGTTGCCATTATGTGTATATATATATATATATATATATATACATACATCAAAACATTATATTGTAATAAATGCCTGTGTGGGTATGTTATTCAACATTTAAACATAATGTAAAGCTGAACCAAGTTAACAATATATTTAGATTTTTATATATATTGCATTTGTTCATTTTATATAGACAAATATTCCAGTGTTTTAAACCTACCACAAAGTATAGAATAACTTATTCAGGGTATAAATTTGTTTTTCATGTAAAGGAAATTACAATGTCCCCTCAAATATTTATAGACATTTTACAATTTCCATATGAATAGGAAACAAAATACCTGTCTTCTGCATTTAGAACATCTGCTGAAACATCAGCAAACATAGTTATATTCCACACCTGTCTACATATGGGCTATCAATATTTAGAAAGAAAAAACAATTAAATTAGAATTTCAAATAAAGAATCAATATTAGCAATGACATATTTCAATTATTCAGCATTTAAAGTTAAAATATAATCTTTTATTTTCTGTTATATCAGATAACCCAATCTGCTCAGGGAGTACAGTTAATTTTTTTCTCATATTCTTATTGAGAATGATCTTAAAGAAAACATTGTATGAAGAGATAAAATCAGACTCATAAATTAGTAATTTACTTAATTTCTTCTTGTCCTTCACATATACAAAGCAATTATCCCACACCTTTTCCTAGTAATGAAAGTCTAAGACTGGGAAAATGTCAAAAATGTATGTTATGGCCACTAATTTATTATATTTACTGTGTTGTTCAATGTTTAATTTTTTTCTCTTGCACATCTTGGTTATTTAAAAAAATGGAAGTTGTTAATATTTTTATTTTATGTGTATAGGTATTTTGCATTCATGTATGTCTGTGTATGATTTTCATGCTTGGTTCCTGTGGAAGTCAGATGAGGCCATTGGATTCCCTAGGACTGGAATTACAAATGGGTATGGAGTACCATTGAAAGCTGAGAACTGAAACTGGGTCTTTTGGAAAAGCATTCAGTCCTTTGAACCAGTGAATGATCTCTCCCATTCTATTTGATATTTATTTTTCCCTGCTTTTTTATTTATTGGGTGAACTAAAACATTTGTGGTTTTGGTCATTAAATTTTCCTAATGTTTATCTAGTTGACAGAAATGGTAAGTCTTATTGTTTTTATGTGTCTCTAAATACCTATTTTGTTAAATTTTTTAGTAAATAAAATAAATCATGACTCATTCTTGTTTGAAAAGATTGTTCACCTTCAATATGTGCATAGTGATTGTTTAATAAACTGAGTGTATGGAAAGTAGATAGATAGTATTTAAGTTTATTTTAATCCAATTTTTAATTTTTTGTAATTTCAATGTTTGATATTATGTTCTTTCATCTTAATTGATATCATTTTGTGAAGGTTGTAGAACAGATACTTTATAATACCACTTTAATTATATTAATTTAATGGCTTAGTTTATATTTAAATATTGATGCAATATCAAAATGATAACATTAACAGATGATGCAATTACTGTGCTGTTCAGATATCCTAAAAAGTCAGTTTCACTCTATTCTGTGAAAGCTAAAGTTTTTATTTTTTTGCAGTGTATTGCTGTTTGTTTCACAGAAGCCAAATCAAACTTAACATCTACAGTCAACATATTCTTTATGTTGGAACTATTTCTGTAAATCATGCTTGGTGAACTCTGAATCTGACACCACACTGTTGCTTAATAACTTTATCTTTCTTGTTTTGATTAGTTCTTGATTCCCTGTACTCTGAGGAAAAGATTTATTTGGTAATCACTTGCAGAAGAATATCTATCATGGAGTCTAATTCTAGGAAATCCCAACAGAGGACAACATTTATTGAGCACAGTATTATTTACCTGATATTGAATCTATAAAAATGGTTTCAAATTTTTGAAGCACATTTTATGGACAGGTGCCCTGAAAGCAGCAACTGTAGAACTGCAGTTTTCCTCAGCCTGGAGCCAAAAATATTCTTGGTTTTCTGATGATCCAAGTTCAATAGTTCCAGAAAGGAAATCTCATTTCTTATGTGTTTTTTCTTACTTTAATAACCTTGTCTAGACAAGGGTGCAACAAAAACTCCTGTACAGATACTAGTCTCTTCATATGAACAGTTCAAAATTGGATGTTTGGATTTTCATGGTGGAAATGGATTATATCTCTTCATCACCTTCACATCTCCATAATGGTGTTAGGACTTTAATACTTGAGAGAAGAATAAACATAGATAAAAATGAGTGGCCTTAGTGAATCTCAAATATGGACCTCCCTCTCATGATTAGCTTCCAGTGTCATTTCTTCTGTTTTCTCTTAACACTAGGCATGTAACTGCAATATTTGTAACTCATCAGTTAGACTTCTTAATTAAAGTTAAAGGAATATATCTGTTCCAAAGTGTGGATATGACATTTTTGATCTATTGAAAAGGATAATATATGGTATATTACAATCTAGGTAAATCCATAAGTGACCTGGCCAAGAGACCTAATGATTACTGATTTATCTAAAGCCATGTTAAATAGATGAGTGGGGTAATTATTTCCCTAGTGTAGTAATGTATTGATCTTTCCAAGAAATTTATCTTATGTAGTTTCTTCTGTGTTATCTGACTAAACAAAATGCCCCATTTTCTATCTTTCCACATTATTTTTCTCTCAGATAAGGACCAGTATTATTAGCATATTTTCCTTAACCCTGGGATTTCTCAGAATCACTCCATTTCTACTATTTTGATGTTTTAAAACTCCATTGCTAATATTTCTTGATTTCTTGGATCATAACTCTAAAACCATGAGTTTTATTTATTTATTTTTGATATTCTCTATATGCACTTCAATCCTCTTGGCAGCTGCCTAGATTTACAGTTTTTTCTGCTATTTGTTTCCCTCACAAACTTTAAGAAAACTGTCCTAAAGCTTCCTTACAAGTAAGTTTCTAAATTGCTTTATCAACTAAACTAAGGACTTAAAATGAACCACCAAATTTCGTAGTAATAGAAACATCTTTGTAGGTATGTGTTATTATTTCAATGTTCAAGAAAATGGCTATGAATTTTTTTCATGGAATATTTGGTACTAATAGATAGTAGAATTGGTTGTAAATCAATTAGTACTAATCTTAGAACACAGAATGAAAATATTAAAGGTCATTTCTACTCTTAAATGGTATCTACTCCCAAATAATCAAGTAGCTGTTTTTTTTATTACTTATCTAACTAGTAGATATATTTGAATTACACTTCTACATAAAAGACAAATAATATGAAGATTTTTCTTTAAGTATGTTTGCAAGGCCCTATTTCTGAATTCTCATAGTTGAGATTTGAAAGTCTATGACTTTACCAATTTCACATGATTTGAGCTCTAAAATTCTTGTTTAAAAGTTATTTGTTTTTATTTATAAATTTTATAAACACCTTGTTTTAGAATTATTTCATTGAACATAAAGAAACAATCTAAGCAGAGATAATGTATACAATTTGGTTATTTTTGTTATTATTTAGCATTTCTCTGAATTCAGTGTTAGTTAATATTTGTGAAATTGGACACTTGAGTTAATTATGTCTTTATTATAACTTGAAGTTTTAGATGTAAAGACAGCTTTTTAAAGTTGTAATTTTTAATTTTGTTTTTGTGTCTGTATGGGGTCATATATATATATAAGAGAAGTTGCAGTAAGAGGTCAGAAGAGAGAGTATCCAACTTTTGAAGTTAGAGTTGTATGTCAATTATAAGCCAAAATTGGGTGTTGGGAGCTGAAATTGGGTCCTCTATAAGAGCACACAGGCGTTTATCCATCAAGTTATTTCTCTAGCTCCTAAATTTCTATTTTTATTGATTTAATTTTTTTAATGACAGAGACTATCAAATGCAGAGCCTTGTACATATGTGGAAGGCTGTACATTGAGATACACCTCCATGCCTCCCCTATTATCATCAAAAAAGAATCCCAGGTAGTCATTACTGGAGACTAAAAATAACCATTGATTTGTACACATTGGCTTATATATCATTGAAAAAAATACATTTTACTCAATCTAAAAATCTAAGGTTATGTTAAGGCTTTAGTTTCTTTGCACTTCAGAATTTCCCAAATCTTCCCTAAATGATGTTTAATTTACTAGTGTTGTTGTCTTTCACATTTCTCTTTTCTATTTCATTCATATAGCTTCACTTTCTCCGTGGTAATTGCCCAATTTTTACTTTAGACTTTTCAGTACATTAGTTATGATAATATAAAATTCTTTGTCAAATTATGTGTTTTGAATCTGATATTTATGTCTATTTTAAGACTCTTTTATTTTTGAGAATTATTCTTGCACAACAGAATAAAACCGGAGACGATTTTCCTTTCTGCTTTTAATGACTAAAAATGAGAAGTACACTCTCTCATAGGATAGCTTTTTTCATTGTGAGTACTTGAAATAATCTACATAAGGATTTGGGCTGTACTATTCCCATTCTTATAGCACCATAGATTTGTAATATGTTTAGCAAAAGTCATTTTTGATGTGAGAATTAGCTTGCTAGTTGGTTTAGTTTTCATTATTTAATTCAAAATTTAATTAACTTTGGTCTTTGCATTGTGACTTTTTATTCTTTAAAGTTATTTGCTTCTTAATATTGACCTTGGAAATCTAGAAGGTAATGAATTTGGCTGTATTTTATAGTGGTTTGCCCTAATTATCAGTCTGAATAGGTACTTATTTCTTTTGAGGATTAATTTTAGGTTTTGATTAAGTAAATTTAGTGCTGCCTTTACTGTACAGCAGGAATTGGAAAATTTGTTCTATAACATGCATGTTAGTAAATATTTGTCAGTTTTTTTAAGGCACAGATTTCCTGTGGTAAGTACTCAGTTCTTTAATAACAGCAGAAAGGGAGCTACAATCAAACATAATCCCATAGAACATTTTGTACAAATACAGACGGCAGGCTGGATTACACCTATGGAAATTGCCTTGCCTACTCTTGATTTAGAGATTGCTGTTTATATCTAAGATTTAGATTTCATTATCTCTGAACATAATATCCAGGTACCAGTGATAACTATTCTTTGTACAGGGCTAAAGTTATTACAAGCAGCACTATGCTTCCTGCAAACTTTCTGTTCCACTAACAACCTTATGTAGCATTTTTTCAGTGAACCACAGAGAAACTCATCTCTTAAGTGCAGATGTCAGCCTTCGGCTTAAACATCGTCAGAAAGACTTATGTACTTCTTCAAGTCCACTCTTCAACCCTGAATAGTTTTTTCTTTCTGTTATTCATTTTTCTCAATTCTAATTTGATTTCATTTCTTTTTTAGTTTCTCTAATTTTATTAGAGTGTACTCATTGTAAACATACTGGGTGTCACACTTTCAAACAAGTAAATCATGATATAATCATGTGTTCCTTTTAATCTTCTCCCTTTTACTACCCATTTGGTTGTTTTGGATGTGTTGGCTTCTAATTTTATGCTATGAAATAAATTATCGCAGGGTAGTAAGAAATAAACTCCTAGTTAGCTTTAATTCTTAACTTAAAACAGCTTTGAGTCATTTATTAAAGAATTGTCTATATCAAATTGGCATGTGAGCATGTTTGGTGAATATTGTCTTTATTATGTATTAATGTGGAAAACTCTAGCTCATTGTGAGTGGTACCATCCCTAGGCATTTTATCCTCCATTAAATGAGAAAGCTAAATAAGTATAAGCTTGTAAGGTAGGCAGAGGGCTGACCTGTTCTAAACTTGTTTTGAGTGCATGCATACTGAGACAAACTTTATCTTCTTAAATTTAAGGAACATATTCTATTTAGTATCTTATACCTGTGTATGACTAGATATGCATACGAGTTGAGTCAGATGCATCATGGGAAGAAATATGAGCAGTAAAGAAATGATTACATAACTGGAGAGTTTTAATAAAAATTATCCATTATATGTACCTTAATAACCAATATTTCCTTCTCCTGGATTCCATACAAGGAATACAAGGAAACTAAAAATCATCATTAATGCAAGCTCTCTTTTTGGTTGAAGTATTTCTGATTAGTACTGTCACTTTGCTTCTGAAACCCAAGTTCTTGCTGCTTTGCATTCTGAATGTACTAAATCAATCCTCCGCCCCCCTCCCAAAAAAAAAGAATGACAAAGAACCTGGCAATACCTGGTCCATAGGAACCCCTGGGAAACATGGTGATAATTCAATATTGCTATTTAGTCTTAGGATTACTTTGGGAATTTTGTTTTGTTGTTGTTATTTTCATAGCTTTTGGCATCTTTCTCTATGAACTTTAGTATTTACTTTTTATTCTTTCTATTTCTGTGAAGACACTAGAATTTTGGTGGAGATTGCATTAAATCTGTCATTGTTTTGGTAACAGCCTTTGTGATAATATTTTTTTCTGTTGGATATTAATCTAAAAATATAGATCTTACCTCAGTAGGGATAAGAGAGCCAAATATGAGGTATCTGAAAACATGGATTTAGACTACTCTGTCTACTGATGTTTCTATAATAATAAGTCAGTAGAAATATGAGGTAAATGAGGCTTACAAAGATAGGAAAATATCATACCAAAATACTTCAGATATTATCTGATAAAATTTCTAGCCTCTAGGTTGATATTCAAGGAAATTTGTCTGTGTATTTTAAATATAAAATATGATCTACAAATGAGGACAATTTGAATTTTTCCTTTTTTATTTTTATTTTCTCAGCCACCCATACTACTGTCCTATTTCTCAAGCTAAATCTTCAAGTACTATATTGAATATGTATGGAGCATGGGCATACTTAACATGTTTCTAATTTTAGTGTACATGCTTTGAATTTCTCTTTATTTTGGTTGATGTTGGTGACAGGTTTTCTTCAAATTTACTTTATTGTGATGAAATATATCTCTTACCTCCATAGACATTCAAAAATAATTTCTTAAGTTCAGATCATTTATTTGTTACTCTTAAAGAATTATTTTTGACTGGACAGACTTAGGAGTAGATGTTCCCATGAAAGCCCATGCTTCTTTACAATCTATCTCTGACAATTTCCTTTGTCTTTCTTTATTCTTAAAGAAAAGTGTAGTGCATCTGTAGCCTCTTCATTACTTTTCAAAGTGTATTCTTTCTTTAGAGCAATGCATTAACATTTGAGCTGCAGGACATTTGGGGTAACAATGCACTGAATCTTTGGTGCATCTATCCTGAGTGTCTTTGTTTTAGGACTTTCTGGCAACATATTAGTAGACACCATTTTCTTTAGACAGATTGAGTGCCTTTTGATTCTTTTATATCTTTTAGGCCCCAACTGCAAAGGCACAGTAGTGCCTGTTAGGACAGGTATTGCTTTTCTCTTAGTTATTTTTTTATTTTAATTTTTTTTTTATTTTTCATAATAACCAAGTGGAGAACACTCAGACTGAAATTCACAGGGCATTCCCAAAGTGACTTTCATTTCTTCTCCAATTATTCTTTTTCTCTAAAAGAGGGCTTCTTAATTAATAGAAAATACACTCTAATGTGGGTTAAGGTACCTTGTTTCATTAGAAAATGTTACTTTTTCTTACCACAACTGATTCAGACTACATAATCCTTCAATTTTTTACCCAAAGCATCACTACTTTTATGGCCATTCACAGCTCAAAGAATAAAGATTGAGTTCATTGACAACTTTAGTGGATTTTTCACAGCCAGTAGCTGGAAAAGAAAAAGAGTGGTTCAGGACATTTATCATAAAGGGATATCAAATTTTGAAAAGTTTTTTATTAATGTAGTAAGATCATGTAGATTTTGAATTTAAGTCTGTTTAGATGGTAGGTTTGTTAATTCAGTTATGTAAATTGGACCATCTCTGATCCTTTGGGATGAAGCCAACTTGATCATGGTGGATAATAATTTTGTTGTGCATCTAAATTTAGTTTGAAATCAGTTTATTAAGAAATTTTATATCAATGTATGTAAAATATATTTATGTGTAATTTCTTACTTTCATTCTTTCTTTTATGTAGTTTTGGTATCAGGCTAATAAAGGCTTCATGAAGACAATTAGGAAATTGTAGCCAGAAGTTTTATGATCCATGGTTCTAATAAATCTATCCTACCTGTGGTCCTGTAGCCTCTTATTTTTAGAGGATTACTTTAGTTACAAACTGTTTAGACTATGGCAGCCACTTATTTTCAGAGGCCTAGTTTGATGACATACTGTTTTTACTATGACTCAGGCTCATTACCAACTGGCTCTTATAATTTTTGTTAATCTATCTTGCCTTGTGACTCTGTGGCATTACCTGTGTTTCACTATATCTCACTTTCTTGCATCACAGCTTGTTGTGTCCTCTTTGACTCAGCCATCTTCTTTATCTTTCTTGGATTTTCTACCTGTCTCTAAGTTGCCTTGCAATAGGTCAAAATAGCTTCTTTATTAACAAATTGTAATAAAGCATATTCACAGAGTATAGAAAGACATCTCACATCAGGGAATAAAGTTTCTTCAGTTTCAGCTTTAAAGAATAATTTGAAAAGTATTGACATTAGCTCTTCTTTGAAGGCCTGATAGAGTTCTTTATCAAATTCATGTAGCCCTGGACTTTCTTTGGTCAAGGGACTTTGAATTATATTCTTCTATATCATTAATGGCTATGATATGTTTAAACGTTTTATTTCATCTTGATTTAAATAATATATATATTGATATCAATAAATGTACAAATAAATATATCAATAAATTCATATATTTGCTTTAGGTTTTGAACTTTGATAGAAAGAAGATATTTAGAGTGTTCTCTTATGATTCTCTATATATCCTGTTTATCTGTTGTAGTTTTTTTCCTTTGTAAGTCTAATCTTATAAATTTGGATCCTCTTGATTTTTTTGTTTAATTTACCTAAATGTTCATCAATATTGTTAATTTTATTAAAGAACCAACTCTGTTTATTAATTCTTGATAATATTTACCTTTTATATTTTGTTTATTTCAGTCCTGACTTTGTATATTTCTTAATATATAATATTTGGATATTATTTCTTCCTGTATTTATGGGCCTTTCAAGTAAGTAATTGGGTTATTAATATGGAATTACTCCAGTTTTATCTTCCTTTATATAACACATAGTACTATGAACTTCCCTTTTAGAATGTTCTTCATTGTGTCCCATACATTTGGGTTTATTGCCTTTTCACTTTTATTAAATTATGAACTTTGTGATTTCCTTCCTGATTTCTGTCTTCAACAATTGTTATTCAGTAATGAGTTGTTAAGCTTTTGTGAATTTGTATGCCTTGTATTCTTATTAATGTTGACATCTAGCTTTAATTCTTTGTTATCAAAGTTGGGTATTATTTCAGTTTTTTATGCCTGTTGAGTCTTTGATTTGTATCTTAATACATTTTAATTTTCAAAAAAGTTCCATGATCTCATGAGAAGAAAGTATTTTCTTTAGTACTTGGATAGAATATTTTGTAGTGATATGCTAGGTTCTTCTGATTCATCATATTAGTAAATACCAGAATTCCTTCTTTTAGTTTTTCTCTAATGTATTGGTGAGAGGGAGGGTATTGAAGCTGCCTACCCTCACTCTGTTAGGGGCAATATGTGATTTTTAGCTGTAGTTGTTTCTTTTATGAACTTGGGTGTCATTGTGTTGATGCACAAGTGCTTAGAATTGTAGTATCCTCTTGGTAGATCTTTCACTTAATAGCTGTGTAATGGTCTTACCTAGCTCTTCAGATTATTTTTGATTTGAAGTCTGTTTGTCTGTTTGTCTATTTTAAAATATATTTGTTCAATAGGCACATAGATTTTAGGCCAAAAATTAGGTAGTATTAAAAGCCTTCTTTGGGACCTAAAGATAGAACAGAAAATTAAGGCTCTTGGCCTATAACAATCCAGATATTTATAATCACAAATATTATTAGTCACTCAGCCTTGTATAATCTTTAACACTTATTGTATATTTTATTATTATATAATATATTATAATCTTTAACATTTTTGTAATTTTCTTACTTTTTTATTTTTTTTTTATTTTTCACATCGTACATCTCCATCCCATTCATTTTCATATCCCTTCATATTTTTCCTCTCTGCTCTTGCAACCCCCCATAATAAAATAAGATTTAAGATAAAAAAGCAAAGAGAAAAGACCAAGGAAAATAAGAAAAATCACATGATGGAAGCTTCAGTCTGACACAGTGAATCACTCAGTAAACATTTTTGTCCATATATTTTACATGCAAATTATCACTGCAAATGTTCATTTGTCTGGTTTCAAGCCTCTGCTTTCAGTTATACTATCAATGTTGGGCCCTCACTGGGACTCTTTATAGATTTCCTGTTGTTGTCCCGTGTCTTGTCTTAGAGATCCTGAAGCTTTGAGTCTGCAGTAATGGTCACTGTACGTACTCCAGTAGATTATAGATAGATGGATGCTGGAGTGTGCCAACTCCTATCCCTGTTTCTGTGCCTGAGTAATTGCAGGGGTAGTCATCTTGCCAGTTCTTCCCAGTTCTCACGACCATAAAGCTCTGCAGCACTGCCTAAGGTGATCCTCCCCTTAAAGCAATGAGCAAGGGGTATGGACAGTTTTTCTGCTTTCAAGCCCTAAGGACAGGCTCTTCCATACCTGAACCATATGACAACTCAGTTTTATTTCCCAGGTGAGTTGCAGTGGCTACTCTCCTGAGTGCCACAGTAAGGGGCAGGGACAACTCTCCCTCTCTTAAAATCTCAAGGCCATCTCTCCCAACAGGGTAGGGTGTACTTGGGTATATCTTTATTCCTCCCAGACCACCATATGACAGACGAGGGGCAGAGCCAGATCTCCCATGCTCCTGTTCTTGGTGGCATTTCACCCATGACTATCCTCACCCCCACCCACCCTTTTGCTCCTATCAACAGAATTATCTTTGCTGTGCTGCTATTGAGGAGTTTTTCCAGGTTCCTTATCTATTACAGATGGCAAGGGGTAAGGGAGGAGGGCATCTTTCTCTCACTCATGCTACTACATTGCATACAGGAGGAGTAGGACCTGCTCTTCTCTTCTCAAACATTCATGGCCAGCTTATCCATTCCCTTGAAAACATGGTCAGCCCTATTGTGCTGTCCAGGGGAAGTATAGAACCCTTTCTCTCCTGAGTGCTTCAGCTGGTGAGGGACTAGACCAGTTCTCTAGAGTTTCAGAAAGTGAGATGCAGAGTCAAATATGTATATCTCTATTCTCAGTGTCTTTGATGTTATCAGGAGCCACAGCCATCACAAAGACCACATCTAGCTATTTCAGAGGCAGAAACCTTGTCATAGGCCTCAGTAAAAGCCCAAGCCCAGACATCACCATGGACCTTGGTGGTAATCAAGTCACCCACCTCACCTCCTTTGCCTCTTCAGATATGCCTCTGCTCACAGGACATCATAACAGCGCCCCATCTGTCTAGAACTGCAAGGTCCAGAATAGGACCTTGTTTATTTTTCCTTTTTTCTTTTTCTTTTTAGTATCCAGGAAGACAGCCCTAGGACTACATATTGGTCTCTTGTTCCCTCTAAGTCCCTCATGGCTTTGAGCAGGACCATGTTTCCTCATCACAAAGAGATCATAATAATGTATCTGAAGCTGAGCAGGTTGCACTTGGTAATGAAGAAGTATTTCTGGAGTCACCTTAAGAATGGGAGTTAGTGTATCCTAACTTTTTCTGATCATTTTAGTTGGCACGTCTGTGAACATTGGCTTCCTCTATGATTATTTAGCAGTGCCCTAAAAGTTTTCTCCTTAGATGGATTTTATTCTTAAGTATTTTTCTTCGTCCATTGTGAGTTTTATACAACAGTATAAATTTGAACCACAGATAAATAATCAATATAAATTCTAATTTGATAGGAATAAACATTCCTACAACACTACAAAGATATCATCAACCGAAGGAACCTGCTGGACTTCTGCCATAGATCAGGAGCAATGAATGCACACCTAAAGTACTGCTAGAGAAAGATAAACGAAGAATTGTAATAAAAACGCCAAAGTAGGGAGGTATTATTTGAGATCCCCTGGTAAGCTAAAACTACCTGTACATTTTGCAGATGACATTAGAGATCAAGTGAGAACCTATATTGCATCCCTCTTTTATTTCTAGGTTCAAATCAGAAAAAAAGGAAACAGCTGAAGTGAAGGTACAAATAAGACCTATTGGAAAATTGACAGTGTGTATATAATTCAATTCAGAGTTCCTTTGAAACTTTGTAGATCTGCAAGTAAGACTTGATTTCAAATATTTTTTTAGAAGTAAAGATTTGTCAAACTCTATTTCATTCAAAGAAACTAAATTCAGCTTCACCTATTACCTTGAAGTCAGTCTCCCAACAATCACAGGCACTAATAGCATTTGCTTCCTTTCATTGATTTTTCAAACTGAAAGCAGAACCTTTTTTTGACTGGCATATGCTATTGTACCTTGCTGCAGTTCTTCTTAGCCCCTTCCATTACCCTGTTATGCTGCTAAAATGACTAATTATCTTCTAGATACTGCTATGACAGCTAATAAAAAGATTTTGCCATTTCAGACTGCCTTGGTTCTTCAACAGCTATGTAGTCTTTTACTATTATGTCAGGTTTTACATTTTTCCACTCTTTTGCTTTTTGTCACTACTGCTCAACTATTCATTGCTCTCTTTTATGTTTTAGTATTATTTTAGCTATACTTATTCTAGAATCAAAATTCAGTCATTGTAACACATTGAGATAACTAAACTTTGACAAAATTTGGTGTTATCTTTAGGAAGGCACTGCAATTTAGGTTGAACACATGCTGTATATGGATAAACTATACTAAAGATGTATGGCAGGTGTGGTGTGATGCGTGTGTGTGTGTATGCATGTGTGTGTATCATAAATGTGAAGACTCTATAAAATCATAAAACTATAGAATAAAACTAAACATGTGTAATGGTAAATTTAGATGATGCAGAACTTTGAACTATGAGCATAGGTTTTCTTTTCAATGTCCTAATATCAGCATCTTGAATACATTAGTAATTTGATTTGGATGCTCAGCTAATATGTTCATTTTCCATTGTATATAGTATATAAGGTGTGTATGTAATCAAAAGTTTACATATTGATCATATACTTTAATCATTTTCCACCTTACTTTTGGAGATACTGTTTCAAACTAAATCTGGAGTTTAACAGTTGTCTAGATTGGCCAGTGAGAGTTCTACATACTCCTGTCTCTTCCCCCACAACATTGTGATTATAGTGATTAGTGTGTGTGTGTGTGTGTGTGTGTGTGTGTGTGTGTGTGTGTGTGTGTGTGTGTTTGGAAGTTATCTCAATGCTTTTATTATTCTTTCTGTATAATGTATTTTGGTGCTATCCACATACTATCTAGAGTTCACACAGATCCACTTCCCCTTCTCTACCTACACAATTTTATGCTTTTTCTTGTTTTCATAACTGTTCAGGTATTGTTTGTGATATCTAATATCACATCTAGAGATTCTTAGTTTTTAGTTTAGGAACATTAGCCAAATAGTTTTCTTTCTTAGGTTTCATATATGTATATGAATACATATATGCTTTTAGTCTTTATGAGGTTTTCAAATGTACAATTTTATATTTATATATAAATGTATATATATATATATATTTCAATACATGTATGTACTAAAAAGTAAAAGTCAATACATGTCAACCATTATATGCACTAATAAAATTTTATTTTACCACTAAATTTCCGATAAAAGTGCTGCATCCACCGTGCCTCCGGTGTAAGCTGCAATGCCTATCAGGTGGCCCTCATGGTGGGATGTTGGTGAGCCAGAGCTTCTTGGAGCGAATGGTTCCCCAGTTCCTTGATACAGCCAGCGCCTGTGTAATGACCTCATCACCCCGTTCTGGGCCACAATGCACCTAGTCTATTTTTCCTTAATCTTTTTCTTGTTTGCTTTGCTCCTGCTAATTGTATTATACCAGAGACTAAATGTACCCATTTATAATGCCAGGAATAAAACTAACACAGTCAATGATGAGAAACAGGAGGAAGCACCTCCTCCTTTATTTCAGACAATTAAAAAGGTTCCTAAGAAACCAATGACTTAGTGGAAATAGAACAACTGGTAAGAAATTCTCATAAACAACACAGTAACTCAGAGAAACAGGCATTAACAAGAATTCTCTCCAGGGCTCTCCCAGGGGGATATGTACAATATAAGATTAATGGCAAACAGTAGACAGCACCTAGGACAAAAATTAATGAGACTATTCTTAAGAGAATCTCAATGTAACAGAGTTTATGATGAACATGGCAACAAGTGAATAGTGTACAAAAGACAAAAAAGAAATTATTACTCACTCCCCTTTTTCTAAAAGATCAAAGTGTATGCAAAAACCCTGGTGTCTGCTTAACTCAAAAATGAACAAACTAGTTGGCCCCCTTTTTTCAAAAGCCTTTTGGGGTCATGCCCTCGCTGTTCATTCAGCTGTGAGAAGAAAAATGGACATACAAAAAAACTTCTCAAAAAGACACAGCCCATGCCCATTGAAGATTAATAAGTAGTTGTAATCATTCTCTTAAAAATCATTAGCCATGCCTCACCTACCCCTAACCACAAGCCAGCAAATGCTTGTTTACAGCTGCCCACAAGGAGTACTCACAATAGATTCAATGTATGACACATGTCCCATATTGTTCTGTTCTCATAAATGTCGTGGTTAAATGCCTTGCCAAGTTCCCTTTTGCTTTCTGTATATAAGCACCTGAAAAAGTCAGTAAAGTTGCAGCAGCATTAACTCAACCCTCTGAGTGTGTCTGTCTGTCATTAACTCGCCGAATCCCATTCTCCTCTCCTTTGACCCGTGTTCTCCCTCGGTCTTGGTGCCCCAGGAGGGCTGGTCCACAGCATAAAAGCAAAGAGAAAATATTCCAAAAGCAGACAGCACTATAAAACAACTCATTGAATATCAAAGTACTTTCATGATAATTTGTAATTATTACACAAAGAATCATTTCAAGTCACTTTAACACTAAAAGTACATAAACTCAGATCAGTATGTTGAGAGTTTGACAGTAAATAACTATCAAAAGAAGGGTGCCTTGAGTGAAAATGCTAAAATAAGCAAGACAGAAGAACTAAGCCTTGGCTCAATGTTAAGAGGAATTGACAGTGTTGACAGTAGGAATATTTGGGAGACTAGAATGGCACCATCTCAGTAGCATTTTCAGACTTTAGTACAAATAAACAGAAAACTGTACATGGAAATCACATTTCTAATTCATTTCTAGAAGTTCTCTTGACTTAAAATTCACCTCATGTAAACTAAAAATTTGAAAAAAGCATATAAGATCATAAGTATATAATGAGTATAAATATTTTCACCAGAAGCATTATGTGTTTATTCTCTAACTTGCCAAATAACATTGTTGAAGATGTTTTAATAAATAAATGAATTCAATAATACATTACTAGTAAGAGACTCTTCAAAGTAATTTTCTTAATTTTTATTGTTGTGAAGAGACAACATGACCATGGCAACTCTCATAAGGAAAAACATTTCACTGGGGATGGCTCACAGTTTCAGAGTTTTAATCTATCATTCTCATGGTAAAACATGGTGGCATGCAGGGAGGGAAACATGGTGCTGGAGAATGTGTTGAGTTCTATATTTTGCTTCTCAGGCAACAGGAAGTAAACTGTGACACTGGCATAGTTTGAGCATACGAGACTTCAAAGTGCACCCTCACAGTGACAAACTTTCTCCAACTGCTACTTCAATGTAACCAGTTTCTAATAGTGCCAGTATCTTTAGATTCCATTTTCTTTCAAACCACTACAGTGATCATGTGTGTTTATAATACAATAGAATCTAGGAAACAAATTCAGTTTATAAGTGCTTAGATAATTGATAATCTTTGGAATAGACTTGATTTAATTTTTCAAACAATGTCCCATGTCACAGGTTGACTCTGAATTGTATGTGTGCAAGAATGACCTTGACTTCTTAAACTACCATCTTCCCATTCTGAGTTCTAGGATTAAAGGCACATGCTACTATGCCAGGCTCCAAACAGTTTAGGCACAATAGACACAGAAAAAAGAAAACTAATTCATTTGGAATAAAGTTCTGGAAAATTGTTATAGTGTAGTCCAAAAGTATGAATAATTTAAATATAGCAGGTTAAATGATAGAATTTTCAGTAAATGTATAACTGTAATTAAGAATAGAAACACATACTAAAAAATCAAATGACACAAATAATAGCTTGAGTTTTCCAGAACTGATGCAATATATAAATATAAAAAGTCAATATGCACAAAATGTACTGAGTAGAAAAAATTGAAAGCAACTTAAAACTAATCATTTGTCAATGAAATGAGACATAAAAGCCAAAGAAAGAAATCTAAAGAAGACATAGGACTTACCAAGGAATTAAAATAGCTTTTACGAGTAACATTGTATTGCAAAATAAAGTAAAAATAATATTGAAAAAGCATTTAGAAAAAAAAATATCTACCACATAGAAATATGTTGAGAAAAATGATGTATTTAGATTACATCATCATTTATTTAATGTTTCCAATGACCTTGAAAAATAAGTATCTTTCAATATTATAAAGTGATTGAATAAATATTTCTCCAAGAATCACTTTCTTATAAGAGTTGAGGGTAAAGCTACGTCTCTCTTTATAGCGGGATTATGTTACATTGTAAATAATTATCACACCTACTGGTTTAATAAAAATACTGATTAGCCTAAATCAGACAGAAAGTGTGGGAGGGGCTACCAGATTAAGTAAACTCTGGGAATAGGAAGAACATAGCAGAAATGCCACAGAGACATGAGAGATGCCACAGATGCAGAGGACAACTATGATGCTCTAAGAAAAGGTACCAAGCCAAATGGATGAATAGGATAAGAATCACGAGTTAGATTAAGAGCAAAAGCTAGCAAGTTATATGCCTGGGCCCCAGATCAATCAGTGTATAAATAATGCAAATGTCTATGTGTTTCAGTGGGAATATGGGACTGTGGGTCTGAAAGTCTGGGCCACTAGACAAGGCCAGAAAGTCCAGGCCAGGGGGCTAGGCCAGAAAGTCTGAGCCACAAAGCTAGGATGAAAAATCTGGGCCAGAAACCTCATATGACATCTGTTCATTCCATTAAAGATTGTTTAAAGCTGGATTCCATTATACATTTCCAGTAGAATTAATTTTATATTGTATAGAAATTAATGTTACAGGACTTTTACAAATAAAATATATTCATTATTATAAAATATTTTCCCTAATAGTCTATAATACTTAGTGGTTTGACTTGGCTATAAAAATGTAAGTAAAAATGAAACTTTGTTATCAGGTGATATAAGAAAATTATGATGTTTGAAGAAGTAATGAGAAGAGGCACAGAGCTAACAATGTGTAAGTACACCACAGAGCAGTTTGGATAATAGATACTATATAGTAAGAGGAATCATCAAGGAGAACTCTATAAAGGACAGTTGAAGTGGTCATTTATTGAGAATCCACTGCAATATTTTATTCATTAGACAATGACATCTTAGTTATACTTCTAGTTGTTTAGTGGAACTACTAAATTTAGCAGGCCTAGTTATATGGAAAAATATATTTAAGGAGAATGACTAAAATTTTTTGTAGATAAAAGATAAGAGTGAATTGAATTAAGTATCATCAGTGGTTAAAGTTGCACAGGGATAGGAATGTCATTGATATACATGCATGATAGATATACAAATAAATAAAATAAAAGATATACTAAAATTGTATACTTTGTACCCTAAAAGTGACCAAGAAAATTGTTTCTGTAGTTTCTCATATTTATAAATTGCATCATTGTGTGGTATACAAGAGGAAGAGTCACATCGATTCTCTTCAATTGTGAAACAAACAAAATTGATGTTCTGCTTTTTTGCATGAAAAACTAGAAGATAAAATACTATGTGAATA
Source organism: Phyllotis vaccarum (assembly GCA_033318265.1). Classification (NCBI taxonomy): domain Eukaryota; kingdom Metazoa; phylum Chordata; class Mammalia; order Rodentia; family Cricetidae; genus Phyllotis; species Phyllotis vaccarum. The sequence goes on from JARWLC010000013.1 coordinate 11,845,729, forward strand.
TTAAAATTATTTATTTTTAGTGAGAACCAACATAAACATACTTATATTACCTTTCTACATTAATACATTTATTATGTACCTATGCAAAGAATCATATGTGGGATTTCAATAAAAGTTATGGAAGTTTTGGAGATATCAGAGAGAATCTACCCACAGTCTATTGGGGAGTAAATAACGAAAGACCCACTCCCCAGCGCTGCTCGTGGGGGGCCCAAGTCCTTCTTATCGAGGCCCAGCCTGTGGAGGGTGTGAGGCTGGTAGCCGCCCCCAGCATTCTGGGCCTGGGTGTTCCCGGAGTCGGGTTGCTTGGGAATGCAGCCCAAAGCAGGTGGTAAACTCCATCTAAGGCTAAATACTGGCACAAGACCGATAACCAACAAGTATCACAAGGGAAAGTTGAAAAGAATTTTGAAAAGAGACTTCATTCTTCAGGACATAAGAAGTGGCTGAACTCCACCAAAATGTAAAGAGTAGATTTCCTGCTTCATTGAGATGAAAAGAGACTCTGGGCCTGTAGGCTGAAGATGGGCCCCAACTTTATAAAGGAACTTTGGTTGACTGTCCAGGCAGATAAGTGTCATCTCTGTCATTTCTAGTTTTTGGAAGTTGCTTGTACTTCCTAGTTATTTGGGTAAATATTATTTCCTTCTTGGGTCTCTGACGTAGTTGAAGATGAGATAGTTATAGTTACAGTTTTCTAATGACAGTTTTAGGAAAGAAACTTTGAAGTTAAAGTTTATAAGTTTAAGAGACATCAAAATAATAGCTTTTAGTTAGAAAGGAAATGAATTAGGTATAATACTTTGGACTCATCAAAATAGGATAATTAATGAAATATTTTCTTGGAATTGTTAATTGGTAATGGACTAGACATTACTCATTTATTTTTGTATATATTCTATATAATTATTGTACCTATTGTATATTGTTTTTCTTATGTTAGCTATCACTTTTTAAAAAAAAAATGACACAAAAGGGGATACGTGGGGATTCAATAAAAGTTACAGAAGTATTGGAGATATCAGAGAGCATCTACCCACAGTCTATGTGGGGAGTTAATAAAAGCTCCAAGAAGTTCCAGAGCTCTAACCACAGTCAATCTAGGAGAATCAGAGAGTGGTGATTCAAACCTTTAATCCCAGCACGAAGAGTATCCTGGGAGTGGTGACCTACGCCCTTAATCCCAACTGAGTTGAGGTCACTTTAGATTATAGAAGGAATTCCAGGCTCCCAAGCAGGCAGTGGTGGGGCCACGCCTTAATTTACCAAAAGGGTATTTAAGACAGGAAAGAAATATAGAAAGGAAGCCATTCCAAAGGAAGCGAAGCTGAGGAAGCTGGAAGACAGCTGGGTAAGATCTGACTGTGGTGTTTATTCCCTCTAGTGATGTGGGAATGCCTTTCTGTATGCTGTGAATCTCAATATTTAAATAAAGGAGCTGTTTTGGGCCATGACAGGCACAATAGAAGAAGTAGGAGGAGGAATCAGAATAGGTAGGAAAAGAAGGGTGGAGTCAGAGCAGATTGAGTAAGCCACCCAAGAAGAAACATGTAAGGAACACAGGTGAGCCACAGGCCATGTGGCAGAAAGATTAATAGAAATGGGTTGAATTAAGATGTAAGAGCTAGTTAGCAATGTGCCTGAGCCATAGGCCAAACAGCATTAAGTTAATATAAGCGTCTGAGTCATTTCTGGGGGCCTGAGCGGCTGGCGGCTGGCTGCTAAGGGGTCTGGTTTAGCAGATCTGTGGGTCTGGGTCTCTGGCCGCTAAAGATCAAGAAACTGCACCATTGCAACACTCTAGTATCTCCAACTTCTTCAGAGATCTATCCCTGAGTCTCATTTATTTGTGCGACAATCATATATAACTATGTTATTCATATATAAGAAAGAAACCCATTTTCATTGTGTTCCTAAAAAGCTTGTGAAAATCAGATTAAATTCTAAACAAAATATCTAACACAGCAGTAACACTGCTATAAATTCAAATCTCAGAAGAAAGTCATCTTTTTTTAAGTATCTTGATGCCTTTGATAAAAGAATCATCAATTTTTTTTACAAATTCATATTTTAGAGTAAGATTATCTAATTTCAAGCATCTATTAATTTGAATGACAGCCATCAAGATGCAGTTTAGAGTACAATCAGTTGTGAGTATTGGGGAATCACTAAAGGTAGCTTATATTAGAAATTTAAAAGTTAAAGAAAACACTTCGAGTACATTGTATTTTGTACAATGGTATTTAGATCATTTATCTTGAAGGCAAGGGAACATGATTTACAGCGAGATTGCACATCATATAATTGAATTAGTTTGAATATAAAATAACTTAGTCTCAGGGTATAATTCAATATTACTGTATTTGGGAGAATTACATCTATATGGATTTATCAGTAACATTGAAAAAAGGTCACAAAAATATTCATCTTATTGGCATGTAGAATAGAATAACTTAATCAAATCTTTTATAATTTATATGGACAAGAGTAAAATACAAGTTTTTATTAAGAAAAAATTTACATAAAGAAAATCTCCTAGATGTCAAGATAGATTAATTATTTCAACAGCATTTAACGGGAATACAAAGTTCCTGGGGATATTCTCGTGGACTGAAATATCTGATGCTTAATTATTTCTTGCATTTTCAGCCAATATAATACATTTATAAGTACTTATTTTTAAAAAAATAAAAATACAATGTCGAGTTTGTGAAATATTTTTATCTCATCAATACTGTTTAGAATTGTGAGAATTATTTTGACTTATTTTATATGAATATGACAAAATTTGAATAGGACAGAAATAAACTGCAGAGGTTCTTCACACTTTTTCAAGTTTTAATTCTTACCAATTAAAGTAAATTCATTTTCCTAGCCCTGTTTAGGTGGAATTTTCTTGTCTACTACTTTTTAAAAACATGAGGGAAAGATCCCTAGTTAAACTTTTTGCTTATTTCTTCTATTGAACATTAAACTAAAGCATTATTACTTTATCAATTGTTTGAAAATTTTATGCAATTATTCTTAATCATATTCATTCTCCTTCCTCCAACTACTTCCCACTGTTAATTTTTTTTTTTAAAAAAGAGACTATCTAAAAGCCAGTTTCATGGTCCTCTGGCTCTTACAATTTTTCTGCTTAAAATCTTTCCCATGTTTCTTGAAACTTACGTTTAAGTGTTTCACTGTAAATGTATTAACTGAGGGTTGGGAACTTCACAGTCATTTGATATCTCCATTTTCACCCTTTGTGGTTTTCTGTAATGGTCTGGTTCCTGAGACACAAGCTTCTTTGACAAGGGGTGAGAACTACTCTTTCATGTGAGCATAAGAATACCTATTTAAAATGAGTTTCAGGTCAGGGAACTTGCAGTGATAGATTCTCCTCTAAATTCCATTATCTCACTAGCCACATTTTGGTGATTACCACATAACTGGAAGTGGAGTCAAATTTTTTTTCTTGTTTTAATTTTATGAACATTTACTTTGTTTTACCTTATAATATATTCTGAAATATAACAATCACTTGTTGAATTTTCTATAGACTTTGCCTAGTACAGTAGCACATGATGGATTTCAGTATAAAACAAACAAAAAGCATATAGCTATAACTTAAGCATTGAAATGCCTGTATCTGTATGTCAGGAGCTGCTTAACATTAATGGCAGAATATGATAATCCTTGACAAAAATCAAGTAAATTTTGTTTCATTATGTATAGGGTAGGTCAATCACTCCCCATGATTGCTTGATGCAATTAAAACTGGGTACACATGAGATATATGAGGCTGTTGTCATAATATAACTTAGTATCTTGAAGTAAACATCTTTTCATTTTTATAATTTATTTACTTACTTATTTTAGAAAGAGTTTTTCTGTGAAACCTTGGTTTTCCTGGAATTTGCTCAGTAGACCTGGCTGGTCTCATACCCAGAGATTCATTCATCTGTATCTGTCTTTCTTGTAGTAGGATTAAAGGTATGTGCTACTATTTCCCAGCTAAGATAAAGAATTTAACAAGTATAAAGTACATTCTAATAAAGAGCAAAAATTTATACTACAATAAATACATAAATCAGTACTATTAACTATTTTCATTATAAAATATTGGGTAGTATATATAAAAGTAGTTGCTACTACTTTATATTTTGATGTGAGAATGCATTTATGTATGTTGTGAATCTCAATCTTTAAATAAAGGAGATGTTTTGGGCCATGACAGGCACCATAGAAGAAGTAGGAGGAGAAATCAGAGCGTAGGTAGGAGAAGCAGGGTGGGGTCAGGAGACTGAGTTGAAGCCCAAAGGAACCACATGTAAGGAGCACAGGTGAGCCACAGGCCACGTGGCAGACAGATGAATAGAAATGGGTTGATTTAAGATGTAAGAGCTAGCTAGCAATGTGCCTGAGCCATAGGCCAAACAGCATCAAGTTAACATACGTGTCTGAGTCATTCTGGGGGCCTGAGCAGGCGTCTGGGCAGCTAAGAGGTCTGGCATGGCAGGGTCTGGGTCTCTGGCCACCCAGGACCCAGAAACCCCACTACTACAATATTTATTTTTATTTTATTTCTTAAATTTTTCCTGTATCAACTACTGTTCCTTTTCCTACTTCTTCTTCCAGTCCTTCTCCAGCCTCTCCCTCTCTGCCGCCCACCCCCCCCAACTTACTCCTCAGGGAAGGTATGGAATTCCAAGGTGAATCAGGTTGGTTCAGCATATCCAGTTGAGGTAAGACTTAGTCCCTCCCTTAAGTATCAAGGCTGAGAAAGGTGTTTTCCCTGATAGGCATGTGCTTCCAGAAACCAGTTCACGGACCCAGGATAGACTCCAGTCTGATTTCAAGAGGCTCCAAGAATTGGCCATGCCTTTGGAATGGCAACTACCTTCAGAGGGTCCAGATCTCTTCCATAAAAATTATTTAGCTGATATTTTAGAGTATGCAAGCTCCTAACAGCATTGGAGTTCCTAGTCCATAGGTATCCCCATCATAACCCTGATTTCTTCATTCATTCAATCATTTCTGCCTCTCTTCAGCTGGACCAGTAGCTCAGCTGCGTGTTTAGCTATGGATCTCTGCATCTGCTTCTATCAACTGCTGCATGAAGGTTCTATAATGGCTGTTAGAGTGGGCATTCATATGATAATAAGAAAAGACAAGTTTAGGAACTATCTCATCTCCACTCTTGTTTGGAGTACTTTTTGGACTCATCTTATGGTTTCTTGGGTGTTCCTTAGCATCAGCTTTTTCTCTAATCCCACAATGGCTTCTTCTATCAGAATACCAACTTCATGCTCTCCCTTTCTGTTGCTCCCCCCTCTACTATTCAATTCTTTTATGTTCTCGTCTCACCTCCCCTTACTTTGTTCCCATATAATAGCAATTTTCTAAGGAAATATCTATTTTCCCTTTCCAGGGGAATCTATGGATAACTCTCTTAACTTTCTCCTGTTACCTAGCTGCTGGAGGAGAGTTGTGTTACTACTTTTAAAAATATATCAGTGTATTAGGATATTTTCATACTGAACAGCTGAGTATTGCTTTGTAAAAAGATATCAAATGGAAATAACTTATTTAGGTGATTGGAATTTTCAACTTCATCATGATCTTAAGAGCCTACGCTTATATATGTTTTTCTAATGTTGATCAAAGTGCTTTTATGTAGCTATCACCTCTCTGAATGTTTTTGATGTTATTAACAATTTATAAATATGTATGCTAATGTGTTATTATACTTCAGGATTTGTATTTCTACCATAGAACACTGATGATGTAAAACATATCAGATTTGTTTTATCTCATTCATACTGAGACTTATCTTGCTTGCTTCCTTCTCCAAAGAGAGTTTTCATATAAGCCCAATAAGGCAAGGTAGTAGTGGCACACCCCTTAATGCTAGCTTGGGAGGCAGAGTCAGCCAAATTTCAGTGACTTCAAGACAAGCTGGGTGAATTACATGGTTCTAGGACAGCCAAGGTTGTTACACAGAGAAATCCTGATAAAGGTGGGGGGAATATAAAAGGTAGCACAGTAATATAAGATGATGTACTTCTAGGATTTTTTTTAATCTAATATTTATGCATATGACTAATGTCCAAAATTTTAATTACCCTTGCTTTATTGTTGTTTGCTTGATAGTTTTATGTCAACTAGCCTCAGGCTAAAGTCATCTGAGAAGAGTAAATGTCAATTGAGAACTTCCCTTTATAAGATAAGCTTTTTAGACAATCATATAATGCATTTTTAAAATTAGTGATTGATCGAGAGGGTCTAGCCTACAGTGGGCAGGATCATCCCTTGGCTGATGGTCCTGGGTTCTATAAGAAAGCAGACTGAGCAAGCCAGGGATAGGAAGTCAATAGGCAGTACTCCTTCATGGCCTTTGCATCAGCTCCTACCTCTAGGTTCCTGTCCTATTTGAGTTCCTGTCTTGAGTTCCTTCAGTGACTACAAGGAAGAAGTATAAGCCAAATAGACCCTTTCTTCAACAATTTTGATTTTGGTTATAGTGTTTCATCACAGCAATAAAACCCTTAGGCATGTAGAATCAAAATATAACTGATTTTCATTTTCAATAATTCAATGAATAATTAATTCTATCTCAAAATTCTGGCAAGGCTTTATTCAAATGTGTTGAACCAAATCACCTTGTTTGCCTCTCTATTTCAACAGCTCTTGTTAAAGTATCTACATTTGTTATCTTAGAGCTATAAATTTTCCATGTGTGATGGCTTTTAGTGTACTCCAGAGGTTTTTATTATTTTGTATTTTCATTTATTTGTAAGAATTTTATATTTTTTTCTTCTTTGATCAATGTATCACTCAAATGAGTTGCTTAACCTACAGAATTTTATGTTTTTACTAGAATCTGATGTCATCTTTAAATGTTATTGAATTGTGATCAGATAGGATTTAAGAAGCTATTTCAATTATTAAATTTTTTAAAGATTTGTTTTGCATTCCAGAATATGTTCTGTTTCAGAAAGCTTCCACGACCTGCTGAGAATGTGAATTCTTTAGATTTTGGGTTTAATATTCTATACATTTTTATTAAGTCTATTTTATGTATAATGTCAACTTAGTCTCACATTTATCTTTTTTTATTTTTTCAGATAACCTGTATATTGGAGAAAGTACAGTACTGAATTAATATGGTATAAATGGATTGTTGTTAATCTGTGTCTTTAAATGCATTAACACATGTTTTATGTCATTGGGCACATTTGATGCATATACACTTAGAACAAAAATGTGTTGATCATCTGTTCCACTGTTCCATATAGTTGTCCTCTATATATTTCAGTTTTAGTTTAGAAAAATATTTTGTTAGATATTAAAATAGTAACATCTGTTTAGTTCTTGGTCCTATTCAGTTAATACAAATTTGTCCATTTATTTATATAAGGTAATGCAAATCTTTAAAGCTAAGCTGTATTTCTTGTAGAGAATGGACATATGGATGTTGTTTTAGTATCCATTCATGATGTGGGAATGCCTTTCTGTATGCTGTGAATCTCAATCTTTAAATAAAGGAGCTGTTTTGGGCCATGACAGGCATCATAGAAGAAGTAGTAGGAGGAATCAGAATAGGTAGGAAAGGAAGGGCGGAGTCAGAGGCAGACAGAGCTGAAGCTCAAAGGAGCAACATGTAAGTAGCATAGGTGAGCCACGGGCCATGTGGCAGACAGATTCATAGAAATGGGTTGATTTAAGATGTAAGAACAAGCTAGCAATGTGCCTGAGCCATAGACCAAACAGCATGAAGTTAATATAACCATCTGAGTAATTTCTGGGGGCCTGAGCGGTAGCAGCGGGCTGCGGAGGGGTCTAGATCGGCAGGTCTGTGGGTCTGGGCTTCTGGCCACCCGGGAACAAGAATCCCCATTGCAACACATGGCGTCCAATGTGGATCGAATATCCACTTAATGCCTGAGAAAGATTAAAAAGAGTTTTAGCAGAAACTGAGCAAAGGCAGCTTCCAAATTGTGTATATAAAGTGGGTCATTGTACAAAGAAAGTGTGGCATCCAGGTCACATTCAAAATGGCACTGGCAGGCTGGCAACAGGCAGTGTAAGCTATAATCAGGCCTACTCCTGAAATTTCACAGAAGACTCAGTAGCATGTGATTGAATTTAGATTGCTGTTTATATTGAACAAAAAGGAAATAAAGACGGTTTCTTAGTAACAGCATTTTCTTGGGTGTGCTCTGTTTGCTGGCCACAAACAGAGACACAGTCCCTTTAAGAGAACTTACTGATACAGCTGAATCTGCAAAAACTATGTGGCAAAGGCATGAGAGTATTTAAAAAAGCTCTTCTAGTTAAAAGACAATTAAGGATTCACAATAAAACAGATTCAGATGAAAAGAAAAACCTGTAAACAGGTTACAATGTGTGTAAAAGTACATAGGCTTCAGAGAGAAAAAAAGAGGTTAAAAAAAGTCTTTAAAGAGAGAAATAGAGTAATAAAAATATAATAGGCCACTTAAAGATGGAAAATAGACACAAAATCTGGATTTTGGTTGTTATTGTGTTTTCTTTTAATTTTTTAACTGTTAATGAGCTAACTTCAGAAAGACAATGGATTACAAATGCAGACGCTATTAAGTTAAAGAAGAATATATATTTTAAAGGTATTTTGATTTTGAAATTTGTGTCTAAGGATTTATTGTTTTGGAAGAGTTCTGCTTTTGTTTCCACAGAAGATGAGAACCTGTGGATTGCTTCTAGGCAAATATGGTTTCATCAAGCAAGACCCCCTGAAAAAATCTCTAAGAAGAGATGGCAATATCAGCTTCAAGACTACAGATTATGATCCAGTCTCAACAGTCCTTGAGATTTTCAACACCCCTTAATCAGCAGGAAGTAGTAATGGAAAACTACACCCAAATTCCCTAAATATTGTTTCTAAATGATTGTTTCTTTATAAAAGGTTAATGGTCATAGTCAATCTCTTTCTAAGAAGAAAAAGGGGATATGGTATATGAATGATTTTTTAAAAAGTTAGATGATTGAATTTACTTCAATCAGGAAATCAGCTGTTAATCTCAAAATGCTTTACATTGCTTTGATTTTTGTTTATTGATACAAATTTAAGGTCAATTTTGTTATGCTGTATGTGTTTTTCTACTCTTGTTTAAGATAGGATGTTTATGTAACTGATTTAGAATTGTAATGTATAATTAAGAAATGCATGTTAGTTAGATTTTTAGATATACAAAGATATATTTCAATTAGGTAGATAATCTTCAAATTCTTCTAAGACCTACAGAATATGCCATTTAAAATATTTTAAGAACTTAGTCTTTTCTGGACAGTGAGACAGATTTGCTCCTGGCTGCACCAATCTTCTTCAAGAGAAAAATGGGCTTCGAAGAAACTCCATATGGAGTCTACTCTCTTTGTGGTAATGGTTAGCCACTGCACAAGAACCTGCTCTTATATTGACTGCTTGACAGTATGCTGTTTAAACTGGACACGCAGGTTCTATAAGAAGCTGACCTCTGAACTTTGGCAGAACAAGCTGAAATGGTCCTTCAGGTTCTTGCTTTGCAGAGAAAACTGTCAGACATTCTTCAGGACTTCAGAAGAAGCAACTGATAAACTGTGCCAGAATGGGCAGAGCAGATTTCCTGCTTTGCTGAAATTAAAAGAGACTCTGGGCCTGTAGGCTGAAGATGGATGCACCAACTTTATAAAGGAACTTTTGGTGACTGTCCTGGCGGATAGGGGTCATCTCTGTCCTTTCTAGATTTTAGAAGTCGCTTGCACTTCTGGTTTACTTGGGTAAATATATCTTTCTGTGCTCTTTGATGTAGTTGAAGATTAGATAGTTATAGGTGTAGTATTTGGTTTCTGGCCCGGAATTTCGGGCTTAACCTCAAGGTCTAGGCCCACAGATCCACAGACCCACAGACCCGCAGTCCCACAGTCCTACAGAGACACACAGACACTTTCATTAGTTTTTGGCTGATCAGCCTCAGGCCCAGGCATATCATTTGCTAGCTCTCTACCCTTCATCTAACCCATGTCTCTTGTTCAGCCATGTGGCTCGGTACCTTTCTTTAGAGCTGCATGGTTGTCCTCTGCTTCTTCTGAGCCTCTATCTGGAATTCTCTCTGGTGTTCTGATCTGGCATTCTGTTCTCAGAGTTTTTAGTCTGGTAGCCCCACCTACACTTCCTGCCTGCCTTTGGCCAATCAGCTCTTTTTATTAAACCAGTGGTTGGGACAATTATTTAAAATGAAACAACACAACCTCCCACATATAGGTACATTTTTTTCTTAGTCATTTTAAAGGTATATTGGATATAAAACTTTAGGTTCATGAAGATAAGGTAGATGATAAAGTATTTTCTTTAATTTTGCTAAATACAAATAGACTAGATATTGTAACCGTAATTCTTCCTTGATAACTATTTTGTTATATGTATTTTTGCTATGTTAAAATTGCAACCTTCCTTTTTGATTATACATAAAGGGGGAAGTGATATGGGAATGCCTTTCTGTATGCTGTGAATCTCAATCTTTAAATAAAGGAGCTGTTTTGGGCCATGACTGGCACCATAGAAGAAGTAGGAGGAAGAATCAGAATAGATAGGAAAGGAAGTTCAGAATCAGAAGCAGACAGAGCTGAAGCCCGAAGGAGCAACATGTAAGGAGCATAGGTGAGCGACGGACAACGTGACATATTAATAGAAATGGGTTGATTTAAGATGTAAGAGCTAGCTAGCAAAGAACCTGAGCCATAGGCCAAACTGCACAACGTTAATATAAGTGTCTGAGTCATTTCTGGGGGCCTGAGCAGCAGACAGCTGGGCAGCTAAGGGGTGTAGCACGGCAGGGTCTGGGTCTCTGGTCGCCTGGGACCTAGAAACCCCACTACTACACATTCAGTTAGCACATTACTTTTGATTGGGGAGATAAACCATTGAACTTTAATGTTACTATTAAAATGTGTGTTCTATTTGTCATTATGTTGCTAGTATTTGGTGCCATTGTGTAGTATTGGGGTTTCTGGGTCCTGGGCGGCCAGAGACCCAGACCCTGCCATGCCAGACCTCTTATCCACCCAGGTGCCAGCTCAGACCCCCAGAAATGACTCAGACACTTATATTAACTTGATGCTGTTTGGCCTATGGAAAAAGAACATTGCTAGCTAACTCTTACATCTTAATTCAACCCATTTTTATTAATCTATCTGCCTCGTGGCCAGTAGCTCACCTGTGTTCTCACATGTTGCTCCTTTGGGTTTCAGCTCCTTCTGTCTCTGACTCTGCCCTTCCCTACCTATTCTGATTCCTCCTCCTACTTCTTCTATGGTGCCTGTCATGGCCCAAAACAGCTCCTTTACTTAAAGATTGAGATTGACAGCATACAGGGAGACATTCCCACATCACCATTGTTTGTGTTCTGTATGGAGAAATTTCTGTACTGCTAGCAACTCCCAAATATCCAGCAGGTGTTTTTCAAATGACCACATGTGGGCTTATATTAATTATAAATGATTGCCCACAAGCTCAGACTTATTACTATCTAGCTCTTACACTTAAATTAACCTGTAACTTTTATCTTTGTTTACCCACATGGCTTTGTACCTTTTCACAGTAGAGTATTCTCATCTTACTTCTCTTGTATCTGGCTTTTGACTCCTAACTCTGCCCTTTTTCTTCTCAGCATTCTCAGCTTGACCACCCTACCTATAATTTCTGCCTAATTACTGGCCAATCAGTACTTTATTAATGTAATTCAAGTGACAAATCTTACAGCATACAAGAGTATAATTTCACAACAATATTTTCAGCAGTATTTTGGATTTTTATTGTCTCTTCTTCAGTTCATGCACATCTAGACTGTTTTTATTTTCTAGCTATTGTGCATAGGACATCAACAAACATGCATGTACACATTTTCATGTAGAATGGTATATGGACCTTTAGGTACTTAACTAAGAGTGATACAGCTGAGCTACATGCTAGCTATATTTATAGTTTTTTAAAGAAGTTTCAGACTGATTTCCAAAGTTGTTAAACTAATTTACAAACATACTTTTAATGTATAACTATTCTTCTTTCCTCATATTTGTCAGTACTTTCTATCACCTATATAATTTTGACTGTGGCCATTCTTATTCAGCTAAGGCGGAGTCTTAATTTTTTAATCTCAAAATTTTGTTTCCTAACGTTGAAAATTCTTTAAATGTTTATTAGTGATTTTTTAATTTTTTTTTCTTTTGAAAACTCTCAGCTCAGTTCCATGGACTATTTTAGAGTTATTAAAATTCTATTCTTAAATTCTATATTAGTCATAATCAGAGAAGTTTCTATTTGTAGTTAAAGGTTGTTAATGTCATGACTCATGACTTTGACAGATATTTATACTATGCTCTCTAAGGCTTAGAGAACATTGCAAAGGGGATTATGGAATGAAAGAAAATAAGGGTTAGAAGATAAGAAGAATGGCTTAAAAATGCCATATTCTAAACATTAACACAGTGATTTAAGTAATGAACCCATAATAGTATCAACCTGATGTGGTCAGATTCACGTGTCAGCTGATAAGGTCGGGAAACGCTTACCCAGGGTCCCGGGTTCCTGAAGGGAGTGTATCCAGCACGTTCAAGAGGGGCTGCTGAAATCTTGAGCTCCCCATTTGTTCATGCCTTCTTGAGAGACTAGATAAATGTCCATCACTCAGACCATCTGATCACTCAAGTATATTCCTAAACTATAGCCTGTTATCATAAATGTTAATTTATTTTCCAATAAATATTTATCTTATATTAATATATTTTAAATAAAATTTACTGCCTCATCTGTTGTCCCTGGGTGGGCTAGACATTTAGCCCACCAGCTTAAAAGGCTAAAAGTTCATCCGTGCTTTAAACACTGTCAAAAAAAAAAAAAAAAAAAAAAACAGACAAAGTGTTCAGCTTTAAAAACATACACTCCTGTGTATGCGCTAAAAACTTCTTCCCTCACTGGCCTGTTGCTCCTTCATACAGAGCTCTACCCCTCACTTTCCAGCTGCCACTGCCGGCAGAGTGGCAGTAGACCCCTACCCATGCCAACTCAGTTTAAGGTCCCCAGCTACAGCTGAGACCACATATCGCAACAACTTCCCAACTAATTCTACCATGCCCATTCCCCAACATGCCCGCCTAACACCAGACACCGAGCCAAGAGTGCCACAACAAAAACTATGACCCCCACCACTACTTTTAAACAAAGTCCGTGCCAACTTTTGTGACACTAAACAAAAACTCCTCGCTACTGCCTCTGAGCAGGCCTACAACTTCTATAGACTAAGCCATGACCCCAGTGGCTGCCATTCTGCACAACAGCCGGTGCCCACCCCATACAAAATCTGTGTTAACCATCCTGTCTTAATCTTATAATCTTATAAAATGATAAATACTCCAACAGCACAAAAAAGAAACATAAATAATTGTTCAAATAACTGTATCACTGTCCTATCCAAAATTTTAAAAGCTATTACTCTCATATACTTCTGACTATCAAATGATATATTTTCCTTCTCAAGTATTAAAAAAATGAAAAAATAAATATTGAAAGTTACTATCCTATCATCCCTAAGCAAAAAACATTCAAATGTTAAATTTTCACTATCCAGATAAACAATTTTAAAATAAATTATACACCCCACCATCTACCAATATTCCAAAAATATATAATGTACTTTATATTGTTAAATTTTAGTTATAATTTATGTCTTTTCCAATACCTGATATTACCTCATAATAATTCTTATTATATATAATCTTACTTTAATCCTTCTTGAGAGACTAAAGATATAGTAAGATTCAAATGTAAGTGTAGTAGTGCAATTTCTTGGTCTCAGGCAGCCAGGGGCCTGGACCCACAGATCTGTCATGCCAGACCCCTTAGCCGCCCAGCCACCCTCCACTCAGGCCCCCAGAAATAACTCAGATGCTTATATTAACTTCATGCATTTGGCGTATGGCTCAGGCACATTGCTAGCTAACTCTTATACCATAAATCACCCCATTTCTATTAATTTGTCTGCCACATGGCCCTTGGCTCACCTGTGCTCCTTACATGTTGCTACATTGGGCTTCAGCTATTTCTGCCTCTGACTCAGCCCTTCTTTCCTACCTATTCTGATTCTTCCTCTTACTTCTTCTATGGTGCCTGTTATGGCCCAAAACAGCTCCTACATTTAAAGATTGATATACACAGCATACAGAAAGGCATTCCCACATCACTTCCCCCTTTCTGTCTAATCAAAAAGGAAGGTTTCAATTTTAACATAGCAAAATTACATATAACAAAATAGGTATCAAGCAGGAATTACATTTACAATATCTAGTCTATTTGTATTTAGCAAAATTAAAGAAAATACTTTATCATCTACCTTATCTTCATGAACCTAAAGTTTTATATCCAATATACCTTTAAAATGACTAAGAAAAAAATGTACCTATAACTATCTAATCTTCAACTATGTCAAAGACCACAGAAGGATATATTTACTCAAGTAAACAAGAAGTGCAAGCAACTTCTAAAATCTAGAAATGACAGAGATGACACCTTTCTGCCTGGACAGTCATCCAAAGTTCCTTGATAAAGTTGGGGCATCCATCTTCAGCCTACAGGCCCAGAGTGTCTTTTAATTTCAGCAAAGCAGGAAATCTGCTCTGCCCATTCTGGCACAGTTCATCAGTTGCTTCTCCTCAAGTCCTGAAGAATGTCTGACAGTTTTCTCTGCAAAGCAAGAACCTGAAGGACCATTTCAGCTTGTTCTGCCAAAGTTTAGAGGTCATCTTCTTATAGAAACTGCATGTTCAGTTTAAACAGCATACTGTCAAGCAGTCAATATAAGAACAGGTTCTTGTGCAGTGGCTAACCATTACCACAAAGAGAGTAGACTCCATATGGAGTTTCTTCGAAGCCCATTTTTCTCTTGAAGAAGATTGGTGCAGCCAGGAGCAAATCTGTCTCACTGTCCAGAAAAGTCTAAGTTCTTAAAATGTTTTAAATGACATATTCTGTAGGTCTTAGAAGTATTTGAAGATTACCTACCTAATTGAAATATATCTTTGTATATCTAAAAATCTAACTAACATGCATTTCTTAATTATACATTACAATTCTAAATCAGTTACATAAATGTCCTATCTTAAACAAGAGTAGAAAAACACATACAGCATAACAAAATTGACCTTAAATTTGTATCAATAAACCAAAATATATACCAATGTAAAACATTTTGAGATTAAAAGCTAATTTCCTGATCTAAGTAAATTCAATAATCTAATTTTTAAAAAATCATTTATATACCATATCCCCCTTTTTCTTCTTAGAAAGAGAGTAACTATGACCATTAACCATTTATAATGAAAACAAACATCTAGAAACAATATTTGGGGAATTTGGTCATAGTTATCCATTACTACTTCCTGCTGATTAAGGATCATTGAAAATCTCATGGTTGCTGAGGCTGGAGCAGTCTGCAGCTCTGAAGCTGATATGGCCATCTCTTCCCACCAGGTTTTTTCAGGGGGTCTTGGTTGATGAAACCATATTTTCCTGGAAGCAATCCACAGGTTCTCATCTTCTGTAGAAAGAAAAGCAAAACTCTTCCAAAGCAATAAATCCTTAGACACAATTTTCAAAATAAAAATACCTTTAGAACATATATTCTTGTTTAACTTAGTAGCCTTTACATTTGCAATCCACTGTCTTTCAGCAGTTAGCTCATTAACAGTTAAAAAAATTAGAAGAAAACACAATAAGAACCAAAATCCAGATTTTGTGTCTATTTTCCATCTTTATGTGGCTTATTATATTTTTATTACTCTATTTCTCTTTTTAAGACTTTTTCTAACCTCTTTCTTTTCTCTCTGAAGCCTATGTACCTTTTACACACATTGTACCTTTTTACAGGCTTTTCTTTTCATCTGAATCTGTTTTATTGTGAATCCTTAATCATCTTCTAACCATAAGAGCTTTTAAAATACACTCTCTGAAAGAGCAGCATAATTTTTGCAGATTAGGCTGTATCACTAAGTTCTCTTAAAGGGACTGTGTCTCTATTCGTGGCCAGCGAACAGAGCAGGCTAAACAAAATGCTGCTACTAAGAAACTGTTTGTTTCCTTTTTGTTCAAAATAAACAGAAACTTTAAACCAATCACATGCTACTGAGTGTTCTGTCAGATTTCAGGAACCGGCCTGATTGCAGCTTACACTACCTGCCACCAGTCTGCCGGCGCCATTTTGAATGTGACCCAGATGCCACACTTTTTTGTATAATGACCCACTTCATATACACAATTTTGAAGCTGCCTTTGCTCAGTTTCTGCTAAAACCCCTTTTAAATTTTCTCAGGCTTTCAGTGGATATTTGGCCCACATTGGGAAGCCATCTGTTTCAACGGTGCAGTTTTTTGGTCTCAGGTGGCCAGAGACCCAGACCCTGCCGTGCCAGACCTCTTAGCTGCCCAGCTGTCCACTCAGGCCCCCAGAAATTATTCAGATGCTTATATTAACTTTATGCTGTTTGGCCTATGGCTCAGGCACATTACTAGCTAGCTCTTACATCTTAAGTCAACCCATTTTTATTAATCTATCTGCCACGTGGCCCGTGGCTCACCTGTGTTCTCACATGTTGTTCCTATGGGCTTCAGTTAGGTCTGTCTCTGACTCCACCCTTCCTTTCCTACCTATTCTGAGTTCTCCTCCCACTTCTTCTATGGTGCCTGTCATGGCCCAAAGCAGCTCCTTTATTTAAAGATTGAGATTCACAGCATACAGAAAGGCATTCCCACATCATGTAAGGTAATAAATTAAAAAAAACCACTTATCCAGGGTCCTTCACTCCTAAAAAGAGCATGGCCAACCCTGTTCAAAAAGGCTACTAAGCTCTTCAGCTCTCTGTTTGTTCTTGCCTTCTTGAGAGACTAAATCAATGTCCATGGCTCAGAACATCCAATTGCTCAAATATATTCCTAAGCTGTAGCCTATTATCATAAATGTTAATTTATTTTCCAATAAATATTTATCTTATATTAATATATTTTAAATAAAATTTACTGCATCTGCCTCTGAACTGGTTCTATACAACACCTTCCCTGTCAGCAGTCAGTCATGCATAAGGGAGTCTCTATAGATCCTCCTACCTTATTCTGAAGAAATATTGACTGCTGTTGTATACTTACAGAAGGACAGTTGTTGTCTTCAGTTGTATGCCTGACTCCAGTGCCTAGATATACACACATGAACACATAGATAGGCCCAGTTAAACTCAATATGAATTATAAAAATAAAGAGACATCATCATAGAAAAGGGAGAGTTTGAGGAAGCTGTGAGGGTCACACATGTTGGAGATAAAGATGGGAGTAATACAAATGCCAGGCATATGTGTACAAAACAGTCAGAGAAGAAATTCAATTAATCAAAAATTGGAAGTCAGGGAAAAAATAAACCTTCTAAGAATATGACCTTCTAAGAATATGATAACACTGATCAGCATTTTTATTAAACCAGTAGGTGAGACAACTATTTGCAGTGTAACAACATAATTCCAATACAAACATAGGCATTAAAAAAACAGAATAATTGCAAATTACTCTGTATAGTCTTTGCTTCATTGCATTTGTCAGAAAGGCATTTCTGCCTTTTTTGATTCTTTTGGATCTTTGCCAGTTTCTTTAATAAAATGTGCTCCTTTGTTTTATAGTTTGTTGTAGAAAGATTTTTTTTTCTTCATAAACGACACTCTGAGGGCAGAAGTACAAATTAAATAGATGATTATGAATAATTTAAGATGTACTTTTGAACACAAGTAAATGTACCTTACCTGGTTTACCAGCATCTAGAGATATTCTGTATTATATATAATATATCTTGTATTCAGTATTAAAGGAGTCATGAAATATTATAGCTTCAAGTGTTATTACAGTTCAGGTGTCATTTTTTTTCTCTACTCTTCAGATAAGAAAATTGAAGTCCACAGAGGATACATTACTGATGCAAGGTCATAGTGAACTGTCACTAAATTGTTCTAGTAAGTTTGCTTTCTTTTCAAAGCACTGGCAATAAAAAAAAATGCAAGTGGATTCTTTAGTATTCTACACTTTTTAAAAAAAGATAATTTATTTTTTTTCTGTACCTTGTTGTTTTGCCTGTATGTATGTCTGTGGGGGGTTGTCAGATCTCAGAGTTACAGATAGTTTTGAGGTGCCATGTGGGTGCTGGGAATTGAACATGGGTCCTATAGGAGAGCAGTCCATGCTCCTAACCTCTGAGCCATCTCTCCAGCTCCCTAAACATTTATTTTTAATATCTTCCACTTTAAACATATTTATACTCTCACTTTCCATTAATTGATAATAGGAATCCTAATTGCTCTTAATAAAATCTTAAAGCCATGTATTGGGATAAATGTTATAAGATCAGAGAAGATAGCATAGCCACCACCACTAGAGAGACTTCTTACCTCTACCAAATACTCAGACCAAAAGGGCCTGCTTAATGTCTCCTCCTACCTTATATTCTTCTCTTCACCCACCCATGTTATTTCATGTCTCAATCTCCTTTGTCCTGTGATCATAGTCATGAAACTCCAAGTGTTGCGATTAAAGGCTAGAGCTTCCATCACCTGGCTCTGTTTCTCTTTTAGATAGGATCAATCTCATGTAGCCCAAGATGGCTTTGAACTGTAGATCTTCCTGCATCTTTCTCTCAAGTGCTCGAATTTAAGGTATGTGCCACCATTGCTTGACATCTATGGCTAACTAGTGGCTGGATTTGCCCTTTGTTCTTCAAGTAAGCATAATTTTTAGAGCATATACAAAATATCACCACAATCATATATTTAGATGAATAAAGTTTATCTTATTTAAAAATGAGACATTTCTGACTAATTTTTATTTTAAAATTAAATACTAAAATTTCCAAAACCCACTATGGTGTATATTGGTCCAGTATACTAGGGGAAGCACAACTTAATACATTACAAAAAGACTTATGTCCTCTGATAAACTTTCATGTTATATTCTGAAAATGTATTTTATACATATAAAAAAATACAACCTCAGAAATAATATTGTGGACTGTGAAAAAAGCAGTAAAATACATTTATTTGTGGAGAAGAATATTATAATAAAATATTTATAATAACATTTTATAACCTTTAATAATATTAAACCACAACTTGGGGTTTGAAAATTAGATTTTAATCCAGCACTCTGTTTTTTAAATAACATGAAATGTAGCAAATTTTCTCTATCATGTATACTTTAAAATAACTAACCTCAACATGTTGTAATTTCTTCAGAGCTAATCTGTGTTTCACATGATCTATAAGGAAGCAAGATGTGAAACAACGCTATTTCTTCCTCCTATCTATATAATATTACTTTGATTTTGATCTCTCTTATAATTCATTATTATCAAGCAATTTAATAAAGCCCTTGTTCTTAATTTACAAGCAGGTGGGCATCTAGATTTAGTCTTTTCTTGGGTGAGTACTTGCAAATTTTCTCTTCTTTCTTTTTCTTATGTATATTAGTTTTCTGAAATATTCTTTCAGTTATCTTCTTTCAATGGTGTCTCTGCCATCCTGGAGTGATAGTGTATCATGTAATATTCTTTTGCTGTATTGGGAGCCCCTCAGAGGTCTGATTCTGGCTTTTAAGTGGATATATAGAACAAAGATTATAGGATATCCTTTCACTACAAATTATTACATATATTCAGAGATATCTTGTGGACTGAAATCTGAAGATTTTTCAGAACACCTTTTATTTAATTTTATTTAAGTAGTTTTAATTTTAGATAAATAACTTGGTGATGAAGGGGGGCAACAGAGAAACAAATTCCTCCTTTAGCAGATAGTAGCAAATCATTATCTCTTAAATAAAAGAGCTTCTTCACCCTGCTTTAATATTATAGTCTTTGTTTAGTTGTGAATTTTATCCTTAATGCGGTGTAGCTTTATTATTTACTTCCATCATCCACATTGATTTCAAAGCATAACAGGAAGCTTTAAAGAAAATGATAGTCATGTTAGAATAGTTTCTATTTCCTCATAGGCTAAGTTAGCAGTTTATAATTTAGATAAGCTTCACAGGTGACACAAAGTGCAAGGGTTAACATCAACCTTTGAACAAAGTCAATAGTGATTTTTAGGGCAATCTGTATAAAGAAAATTAAATATGTTTATATCTGCCTGTATACACAAAGAGATCATGTTCAGAGTAAAGCAACTTAATAGGAGCTTGACTAGAAATAATATACCAAAATAAGTGCTTAAAATGATTGAAGTGGTTTTCCTTATGGACTTGAAGGTATAATTAAGATCATTTAATTAAGAAGTGTGTATATAGTAAAGAAACTCCCCAAAATAAAAGCAACAAGGCTATTTGGGAGTCAGGAGTATTGTTGATCTTGCATAGAATGAACAGGTTTGCAGAATTACTGCACAAAGGTAACAAAAAGTAAAATAATGCATCATACAGTTTACAACAATCATGAATGTCTTACCACGACCAAAATGAAGTGAAGTAATGGAAAACTCAAGAGTTACTAAGTCATATACATTAAAATATCATATTTAAATTAATATTGTAAAGTGATCATGTGTGAATCTATAAATGCTAGATTTTACAATGAAGCTGCATTTTTTTCTATTTTTTTCACATCTTTCTCCATACTGTTTCTGGTAAAAACAGAAGAATGCTGACTTAAAACATACAGTATTTGTTATTACAATGTTGTTGTAGTCAGTTATATTTTGAAATACCAGTGAGGCATGATGAGACAGTCAGGATAAAGACAACCGCTTATGAAGACTGATTTGGTGGGTGAGCAAGCTTTGGTGAAATGATGCATGATGTGAGCACAATATACTCTTTCTGGTTCATAAGATTTCAAAGACATACATCTTGAACACAAAGAAAGAAAACCCTGTCAGAGACAGATAGGCATCTGTGAGCTCTGCATTAACTCTCAGCTGGAGAACTCAGGCTTTTTTTTGCTGCTTAGAATTTGAGTATCTCTAGAGACCTCCTTTCAAAATCCTATCTGCTTAGTTTTGTTTTTGTTTTTGTTTTCTCTTATAAGAGTATGGCATAACCTGAACTTCTCAGGGGACCCCTAGAATAATATAATATATGGGAGAACATTGGGTATACACATAAGATGATTTTTCCTCCTTTATTTTGAGTGGAAGGATACTTGGGAATATAAACTGATTACTTCAGTTGGTCTTCAAGCAAACCTTCATGGCAAGACAAACGCACATGTGTGTCCTATGTGTGGATGTACATGTTCATGTGTTTTCTGTCTCTAGAAATAAGGATTGTAAAAATTCAGAGGGAAACTGTCAAAATTTTAGAATTTGAATAATCTCCAAAAGATCTAAAAAATATAAGTGACAAATTGTTTTAACAAATGGCCTTAATAAGATCAGATTTAAGTTGAGCCATAATTACTTTAATAATTCAGAATTTAACTATATATAGTTTAAGTCTAAATTTAGTGCTCAGACCAAACTTTCATTTATGAACACAAATTAACAAACCATTAAAAAGAAATAGCAAAAAGATATATTATTTACCATATAAGGTTACTCCATTGTTTTATAACACAGAGCTTTATAAGACATTATGAAAAAGAATAAGAAAGAGAAAATTTCATTCAGAATAATAAAAGAGCCAAATATTTGAATGCCATATATTTATCCACATCTTTTAAAGAAATCTTGAACTTTAAGTCATGAAAACATGAGATTATTTAGTGAAACAATGTAAGGAAATCTTAATTACTGAGTTTGCAAACAATTGTTACCACAAAGTTAAGACCAGATACAAAATACCACTAACATCAGCAAAAATATTTGGAAAACAAATGGAAATATGCTCTAAACATCTTACATATTAAAAGTTTAATTATATAAATTTTTTGTTTTTTATGTGTATATGAGTATAGTCCTGGTTGTGGAATGAAGGTGATGTCAGATCTTCTGGAGGTGAAGTTACAGGAAGCTGTGAGCTACCTACTGTACTGCTGAATCCTAAACTCTTATTTTTCTGCAACAGTAGTACATGCCTCTAACATTTGAGATAATTTCTAGTCAACAATTGACCCACATTTTATAACATTTGATCAAATAATTTAATGTCTAGGAAACCATTCTAATACCTTATTCAGAAATAAAATGATCTTTTTACTATAAACTAGATTATCACATTGTTATATTAGCACATTTGACTATAACAAATTTTAAACAGCAGAACTGTTAATCTTTGTTAGCCAAATCTTTCATAAGCATGTCTTTTAAGCATCATAAATCTATATGGTCATTGTAATGTCATTCATAAATAAATATAATGGCATGAAACATCCTCAAAATAATGTACTGAGCTCCAGAAAGCAAGCTGTGAAATTTTAATCAAGTGTGTTAATATGTATTACCTGTACATATTTCTTTTAATATTATAAATGAAATATCTAATACTTTCACAATTCAACAGTTAAATATTACTAATTTTTAATTGTAAATATACTTATGAATTTAAAATTAATATCTATGACATCTGTGATATTGAGAAAAACAATTATAAATTATATATTATATTTATAACTATGCTTTTTGAACTCCACAACATTCTTTAACCATATATGTGAGATATGAGTTTAGAAAAACTTTAAAGAATAATTATTCATGAATATTCATTTGAGAGTACTGTGCAGTTACTTTTTAGTACAAAGTAGAGCATCAGACCAAAACTTTATTCTGTATAAATATGTATTGTTTGGGAGAATTTCAATAGCTCTTTATAATCTATTTTTTATGTCATTTTGCTAGCCTATATTTTCACTTATGACACCTGGCCTTCTAAGAATCTAGTGCAAACAATAACGCATATTACAAGTTTATATTGTGACCTAAAACAAAACATTGACAAAAAACATAAAATAAGATGTATACCATCACACAAAAGCATTTTATTTTGAATATAACTGAAAAAATACTATAGCTGCTATCATTTTATGTAAAGGAAAAATACCAAAAACAAATAAAAAAATAAGACTTCTAAAAGTTTGGCCTTGCTTTAGTTAAATAAAATATTAGTTTGGAAATAGATTTTGTTGCTGCTACAAATGATGTATTTGGAAAAACATATATATATATTCCATAGACACTAATTAATAAATGTATCCTTTAGTTTTAATTTAATTTATTTTAACTAATACATTTAAATACAATATTTTTTATTTATGAGATATAATATGATGTTTTTCTGTAATACATTTTAGCATACTTTAACCTGGGAAATAGATTGCTTCAAACATTTATTCTTTTATTATGATAATACTACTCAAAATGCTTTCTTCTAGTCTTTTGAAGAATTATAATATGTAGTCAGCCTTCTATGTAATAGTGTTTCAAAATTCTGTTTTTAGCTGTTTTTTTCTAGATAAAAAATAAAAGTTGAGGACCATGATTTTGAATTACTACTTTTTCTAAAACTATATTATATACTATAAAATATTTCAATTTTCAGGAATCTGAGATTCAAAATATTTCCAAAAGTTCCTGTGTCATAAAAGGCTTATAAATAACAGTGCTCATTTCAGATTAAAACAATCTGATTATTCCAAATTAAGTATCAAAATGAGATGTGAACAAAAAGCTTGATCAAGGACACTTTATCTAAATTCAATATAAACTTCAAATTTTCAATATATAATTTTTATAAATTAATTGAGAAGTATATAATAATTCACACATGTACCCATTTTGAAGCTGAATTTTTTCTAGTTTTCTTGAAATATATGGTCATTGCTTACTGGTGAAATGCACATGATTTTTATTGACTTTTTATTTTGGATGCAGGGCAATTTAACTAATTTTTCCTCCAGAAGTCTTTCTCTGAAAATGGTAATTTCTTCCCTGAAACAAGTATTTGTATACCTATACTTGCTTATTGCAGTTCTATTCAGGAATGTCTACAGTCTCCTTTTCCTTTTTAATAAGAATATTTATTTTATAGTTAAGAAAAATATTTAGAGGTAAAGACAGGTTATGTTTTCCTTTTCAGTATGAGTGAAGTTGGGCTCTCTCCATAGTATTTTATGTATTATGTAGAAAGGGAAAGTTGTAAATTTCCCTTTTATACTTTTTAATACTTGATATTTCAAGTCCACGTGGATCACATAACTCAACCTAAATTCACTTACACTCAACCTGATAGAAGAAAAAGTGGGAATTAACCTTGAACACATTGGCACAAGGGACCACTTCCTAAATATAACACTAGTAGCACAGACACTGAGATCAATATTTAATAAATGGAACTTCCTGAAAATGAGAAGCTTTTGCAAAACAAAGAACATACCAATAAGTTAAAATAAAAGCCTACATAATGGCAAAAGATCTTTATCAATCCTATATCTGACAGAGGGCAAACCTCTAACATATATGTTATACAAGACAATAAAACACCAAATAATCAAATTAGAAAACAGAGTACAGATCTAAACAGAATTCTCTACAGAAGAATTTCAAATAGCCAAAAGACACTTAAAGAAATGCTTGATGTTCTTAGCCATCAGAGAAATACAAATACAAAAACCCCCAAATTGAGATACCATCTTATACTTATCAGAATGATAAAAGTAAGATAAAAAATGAAAACAAACAAAAACTTGATGACAGACTATGGTGGAAGGAATGTGGAACAAGGGGAACACCACTCCATTGCTGGTCAGAATATAAACTTGTACAGCCACTTCGGAAATCAGTATGGCAGTTTCCTAGAAAACTTGGAATCAATCTACCATATGATCCAACAATACTGCTCTTGATAATAACCAAATGATGCACATTAACGTCCCAAGGAAATTTGCTCAACTATGTTTATAGTAGCATTATTTGTAATAACCAGAAGCTGGAAACAACAAGGTGTGCCTTAATTGAAGAATGGATTAAAAGAATGTGGAACATTTATACAACAGAATATTATACAGCAGTACATAAATGATATTATAAAATTTGCATTTCCTACATTAATACAGTAAATTTTACTTCTTCTCCTTACTCATTCCCTTCTCACACCTTCTAGTGCCATATCACTTACTTTCAATTACAAAGAAAAATATTATATGTAATTAAACCATATTACAAAGAATAAGAATAAAGAGAGGAAAATATTAAGCTTTCCCTGAGAAGGATAAGTAGATAAACTCTCCTTAGTAAATTAAGAGCATAAAGGGAGGGTTTAGGGTGAGAAGAGAACATGACAGAAAAATATGAATAGTTATGAAGGGGACAGAGGAGGAAAACCAAGAAATAGATACCTTGACAGAAGGAGCTATTTAAGAGTTAGGGAGAAACGTGGTGCTAGGGAAATTCTCAGGAACCCCAAGAATTCTCAGCTAAGACTCCAAGCAATAATGGAAAGGGTATCTAAACTGACCTTCCCCTATAATAAAATTGTTGACCACCCTAATTTTAATTATAGAGTCTTTATACAGCAATTGATGGAAGCAGAGGCAGAGATCTACAGATAAGCCCTGGGTCAAGCTCCCAGTCTAGTCAAAGAGAAGGAGGAGGTATTATATCAGCATATAGGTCAAGATTATAATAGGAAAACTCACAGAGACAGATGACCAGAGATACTGGGACCTCAATGACTCTGGACTGACAGCTGGGGACTTACATGGGTTCAAAGTACACCCTTTGAATGTGGATGACAATTATGTGGCATGGGCAGTTGTGAGGCCTCTGTCAGCATGACCAAGATTTATCTCTAGTGTATGAACTGGCTTTTTGGAGCCTAATTTTTATAAAGGTATACCTTGCTCACTCTTGGTACAGGGAGCAGGGCCCTGATCCTGCCTCAAGTTGATATTCCAAAGTTTTTGACTCCTGATAGCTAGGAGGAAAATCCTTGATGGCTGAATCTCAGTTAGGCCCAAAGACCACAGACCCCCAGTGTCTTCTGTTTCAGCAGTGCCCATTTGGTACTGCTATCTTTCTCTTATGTCTCTCACTGTATGAATAGGTGTGTAAATAGGTGTGTGGATATTACTGAGCCTACTTAAGAGGAATCTTTAATATTTCCATTAATCATGTAAACTTAAAAAAAATGTTGTTTTATGGTATTCATTGTAATAATTTACTTGAAAAACAGAATGTAACCACATTGTAAATTTTATATTACCTGAAAGACTTTGCTGAGGCATATACACTATAGGTGAAAGAAAAGATATAAAGTTAAAATGAATTAGAGGGAAAACATCAAGAATAAAGATAAGTTTAGAAAAGAAATATCAAGAATGAGAGAAGGAAATCACCATAAAAATAAAGAATGAAGAATGCAAACAAATAATTTCAGAGCTCACCCAGCTGTCTCCTAGCTTCCCCAGCCTCACTCCTTCTGGCTGCTTCTGCTTCCTCTGATTTTCTAAACCTTCCTTAAATACCCTCTTCACCCAGTTGTTTCACATCCAGGTTAAGATTAAAGGCGTGGCACCACCACTGCCTGCCTGGGAGCCCAGAACTCCCTCTGTAAACTAAGGTGACCTCAAACTCAGATTTACTGGGATTAAAGGCATAGGTCACTATTCTTGGATATTCCCTGTTCTGGGATTAAAGATGTGAGTTATCACTGTCTGATCCTCCTGGACTGAATTGTGGGTAGATCCCTCTGATATCTCTGACTTTTTAAATTACATTTGAAACATATCACCACATGTATTCTTGATTATGATGACATATGGCATAAGGTGATGTCTTGTTTACTTAGTTCACTGAGGAAATCGTCCTTGCTCTTCATAGCAGAAAGACTCTTGGGGACAGAAATAGTGCATAGCTCCTAATAGAGTTGGCCTTAACCTTTATAATGCTGTTATCCTTTAATACAGTTTTTTGTTTTGGTGACTTTTCTTTACCAAGGAGATTAGATCATAGGGATGAAGTTTCTATTTAGGTACTAGCATGACTACTCTATTTTCAGTAAATTGTGTGCCTGTTGTCAGTGTGTAGAGAGTAACCCTTAGTCTTATCATCTGTCTTGGTTGTTTGAGAACTTTCTTGGGGCCACCTTTGCCTGCAACTCAACTGATTCACGACTGGAACCTTCCCATGAAGATCCACTCATCCTTCTTATTTACCTAACCTCTCTGAATCTGTAGATTGTATCTGAGTTATCATTTGTTTTGTGTCTAATATTCACTTGTGAGTGAGTACATGTCATATTTGTCTTTCTGAGACTGGATTATCACACTCAGGGTGATTTTTTACCAGTTACATCTGTTTGCCTGGAAATTTCATGGTGCCATTTTTTAAACAGCTCAGTAATTCTCCATTTTGTAAATGTGTCACAAATTTTTTATTCACTCTTTAATTGAGTGACATCTAGATTGCTTTCAGTTTCTGGTTAAAATAAATAAAGTCTCAGCAAATAAGTTTGAGCAAGTATCTTTATGATAAAGATGCAAAAAACTTTCATTTTACACCCAAGAGTGGTATAGCTCTTGGTATAGTGGGTCTTGATGTAGATTGATTCCAAGCTGTTTTTTTTTCTTTTCTTTCTTTTCTTTTTTTTTTTTTTGAGAGACTATCATGTTGATTTGATAATTTACACAGAGGTTTTCTATCCACTGACACATACTCTCTAATATGAGCTATCACTTGTGTTTTTGATCCTATCCATTCTGAAAAGTACAAGATAGAAACTCAATATAATTTTGATTTGTATTCCCCGGATGGCAAAGATTTTTTTTTGAGATTCCTCTGTTGAGAACTCTGTGTTGATTTGTACCCTCTTTTTTTTAATTGGATGATTTGCTTTCTTTCATAATTAGTTTCCTGGATTCTATATATATTTTGTATATTAGTACTCTATCAGATGTGGACTTGGTGAAAATCCCATTCTATAGGCTAAAACTTTGTCTTATTGAGTATGTTCTTTGCCTTACAAAAGGATTTTATTTTCAGTTCAAATTATTAATGTCTCAGTGCCTGTCAAGGAAGAAGTCCAAAGAATCTTTAGGACATACTTTAAAAGCCTGTATGCCAACAAATTGGAAACATGTAAAAGAAATGAACACTTTTCTCAGTATTTATCATTTATTAAATTTAAATAAATGTCAGATAAACAATTTAAATGTACTTAACTTCGATTTTTTATCTTCTTTCTAGATTAGTATTTTCAAAATTAGAATCAAAAGTAGAATGTATTATGGTCATTTACAGCTATTTTCTTTAATATTGAAAATATTTCTATTTTATTGCATTTTATGCATTTTTATTATTCTTTTATAGAATTTTTTTTTGTTTTTGTGGAACTCACATTGGTGGAACAAGAAGTAAGATAAAATATTAAAACAATGAAAAATGATGTACCTTTTTTATAGTAGCAAATTCAAAGGACATGAACAGATAGAGTGTAGTAGTGGGGTTTCTTGGTCCCTGGCGTCCAGAGGCCCAGAACCACAGACCTGCACAACAGACCCCTTAGCTGCTCACTGCTGCTGTTCAGGCCCCAGAAATGACTCAGATGCTTTTATTAACTTTATGCTGTTTGGCCTATGGCTCAGGCATATTGCTAGCTAGCTCTTACATCTTAAATCAACCCATTTCTATTCATCTGTCTGCCATATGGCCCATGGCTCACCTGGGTTCCTTACATGTTGCTCTTTGGGTGGCTGGCTCAATCTCTCTGACTCCGCCCTGCTTCTCCTACCTATGCTCTGATTTCTCCTCCTATTTCTTCTAAGGTGCCTGTCATGGCCCAAAACAGCTCCTTTATTTAAAGATTGAGATTCACAGCAAACAGAAAGGCATTCCCACATAACTTCCCCCTTTCTGTCTAATCAAAAATGAAGTTTTTACTTTTAACATAGCAAAATTACATATAACAAAATAGCCATCAAGCAAGAATTACATTTATAATATCTAGTCTATTTTTATTTAACAAAATTAAAGAAAAAACTCTTTTTATCTACCTTATCTTTATGAATATAAAGTTTGATATCCAATATACCTTCCAAATGACTAAGAAAAACTGTGCCTATAACTATCTAATCTTCAACTACATCAAAGACCACAGAAGGATATATTTAACCAAGTTAACAGAAGTGCAAGCAACTTCTAAAATCTAGAAAGGACAGAGATGACACCTATCTGCCTGGACAGTCCACCCAAAGTTCCTTTATAAAGTTGGGGCATATATCTTCAGCCTACAGGCCCAGAGTCTCTTTTCATTTCAGTGAATCAGGAAATCTGCTCTGCCCATTCTGGCACAGTTCATCAGTTGCTTCTCCTCGAATCCTGAAGAATATGTGACAGTTTTCTCTGCAAAGCAGGAACCTGAATGACCATCTTGGCTTGTTCTGCCAGAGTTCAAGGTCATCTTCCTATGGAACCTGCATGTCCAGTTTGAACAGCATGCTGTCAAGCAGTCAATATAAGAGCAGGTTCTTGTGCAGTGGCTAACCATTGCCACAAAGAAAGTAGACTGTATATGGAGTTTC
The DNA here is from genome assembly GCA_033318265.1 of Phyllotis vaccarum. Classification (NCBI taxonomy): domain Eukaryota; kingdom Metazoa; phylum Chordata; class Mammalia; order Rodentia; family Cricetidae; genus Phyllotis; species Phyllotis vaccarum. The sequence continues at coordinate 11,875,257 of JARWLC010000013.1, forward strand.
TTTGATGCCCATTTTTCTCTTGAAGTAAATTAGTGCTGTCAGGAGCAGACATGTCTCACTGTCTAGAAAAGTCTAAGCTCTTAAAACATTTTAAATGTGAAATTCTGTAGGTCTTAGAAGTGTTTGAAGATTACCTATCTAACTGAATTATATCTTTGTATACCAAAAAATCTTAACTAACCTAACTATAAATTTGATTATCAAGGGTGACTATTGACCTTCATTTCTTAATTATACATTACAATTTTAAATCAGTTACATAAACATCATATCTTAAACAAGAGTAGAAAAATACACCATAAGAATTGACCTTAAATTTGTATCAATAAACCAAATCTATACCAATGCAAACATTTTGAGATTAACAGCTGATTTCCTGATCTAAGTAAATTCAATAATCTAATTTTTTAAAAAATCCTTTATATCCCATATCCCCTTTTTCTTCTTAGAAAGAGATTTACTATGACCATTAATCATTTATAATGAAAACAAACATTTAGAAACAATATTTGGGGAATTTGGGCATAGTTTTCTATTACTACTTCCTGCTGACTAAGGAGGCATTGAAAATCTCAAGGTTGTTGAGACTGGATCAGTCTGCAGCCCTGAAGCTGATACAGCCATCTCTTTTCATCAGAGATTTTTTTCAGGGGGTCTTGGTTGCTGAAACCATATTTTCCTGGAAGCAATCCACAGGTTCTCATCTTCTGTGGAAACAAAAGCAGAACTCTTCCAACGCAATAAATCCTTAGACACAAATTTCAAGATCAAAATACCTTTAAAATATATATTCTTGTTTAACTTAGAGCCTTTGCATTTGCAATCCATTGTCTTTCTGTTGTTAGCTCATTAACATTTAAAAATTAAAAGAAAGCACAATAACGACAATTTTGTGTTTATTTTCCATCTTTATGTGGCTTATTATGTTTTTATTACTCTATTTCTCTTTTTAAATATTTTCTCTATCTCTTTTCTTTTCTCTCTGAAGCCTATGTACTTTTACACACATTGTAACCCGTTTACAGATTTTTTCTTTTCATCTGAATCTGTTTTATTGTGAATCCTTAATTATCTTTTAACCAGAAGAGCTTTTAAAATAACACTCTCTTAAAGAGCTGCATAGTTTTTATAGATAAGGCTGAATTAGTAAGTTCTCTTAAAGGGGCCACATCTCTATTCATGGCCAGCAAACAGTGCAGACTAAAGAAAATGCTGCTACTTAGAAACTGCCTTTGATTTCTTTATTTCAAAATAAACAGAAACCTTAAATAATCACATGCTACTTAGTCTTCTGTAAGACTTCAGGAACCCACCTGATTGCTGCTTACATGCCTGCCGCAAGTCTGCTGGCGGCGCCACTTTAAATGTGGCCCAAAGGATCCATGCTTTCTTTGTACAATGACCTGCTTCGTATACACAATTTAGAAGCTGTCTTGGCTCAGTTTCTGTGATCTAGAACTCTTTCTAATCATTCTCAGGCTTTAAGTGGATAATTGTCCCACATTGGGTGCCATCAGTAGTAGTGGGGTTTCTTGGTCCTGGCTGACCAGAGGCCCAAACCCACAAACCTGCATGCCAGACCCCTTAGCCACTTGCTGCTGCTGCTCAGGCACCCAGATATGACTCAGATACTTATATTAACTTTACGCTGTTTGGCCTATGGCTCAGGCACATTGCTATCTAGCACTTACATCTTATATCAACCCATTTCTATTAATATGTCACGTTGTCCATCGCTCACCTGTGTTCCTTACATGTTGCTCCTTGGGTGGCTTGCTCGATATTTCTGACTCCACCCTGCTTTTCCTACCTATGCTCTGATTTCTCCTCCTATTTCTTCTATGGTGCCTGTCATGGCTCAAAACAGCTCCTTTATTTAAAGATTGATATTCACAGCATACATAAAGGCATTCCCACATCAATAGAGCATGGTAAGAGTGGATCTATTTGAAAGGCTAGTATTTGGAAAAGAAAAAAGTGAACAAGTGACTCTTGTACTATAGTATTACAGGCTTATAGGCTAAAGGAAATTAGCTCAAATCAGTTGCCATGGCGTGCACTTAACATAGTTTTCTTTAGAGCCAACCTAAAGTCTACCTGAGGGCCTAGCAACAGCTGCTATCCAGTGTTCCTGATAGCTTGGAATCTGCCTAGCAATAGATGCTGTCAAATTTCCTTATCATGTCAAACCAATGAGGAACAGTCATGCAATATTACTAGATTGTGACATAAACTGTGTGCTGGGCGGAGTGTAATAAGGCTCTCCACACAAAGCTCTACTCCTTTGCATTACAACTGACTTTGGGGTTCTGTGTCTTTGGCTCCATGCCTTCTTACCTTCTCTCCAGAGGTACTGCTAGAATCCAGAAACACTGAACAACCTCACACATATAGGCTAGAACAAAATCAGTGCAAACGTTCTTGAGGAGGAGCAATCCAGATGGGTGAGAAGAGTTAAGTTGAGCTGAGCTGTATGAGCCTGCGGAACTATTACTGGAACAATCTGCAGTGCACATGGACAAGGGAGATGTAAAGCAAGGGAAAAAAACATTTATATCAAGTTTAATGAAAGCATTTCCTAGGTACAGATCCAGGGAACATGAGGAATTTTCAAGCAGTATAATTATATAACTTGAGTACCCATACTGATCTAAGAAATTCCTCTTCTTCATGTACAATACAGAGCTTCAGATTTTATGAATGTTTATTATTAAATCTGAACTAAGAAAAGCTGCATTTCTTTGCTGATAGAATTAATCTGAAGAAGGCACTGTTTATAGATAGACAGTAATGAGACTTGTTTTTAAATCATAGTCAGAAAACAATTATTTTAACAGAATATCAGAATTATTTGGAGATAGAAGTGGAGAACAGAGAGTAATATGGAGTGAATACAACCAAAGTATCTATAAAAATGGCATAATAAAATCTATTGTTATATAAAATAAAAATATACTACTTTTACTTTGAAATATAAAGTTCTTGAAATAGATGATTAGAGTTTAAAACAGCTAACATGTTTACTGTATGCAAGGTACTTCAACAAAAAAAATTGAGAAACTATACCAGATCAATGATATGAAAACTGTTTTCTAAAGAAGTGACTTCTAGGGTTCTGCTACAGTAAGAGAATGAGGAGGTGAGAGAGAGCTTTCCTTTGCCAAGAATGTCTATCTTCCATTCAGCATTTCTGTTCCTTATAAGACTGTATTTGAAGAAAGTTTCCAAAATGAAAATCATATAAAAAGTATTATATTGAAATAGTGTTTATCAAATGTCCTAGGACATTATTGATTGAAAAAATTAGAAAGTTTTAACAAAATAAATCTTTAAATTACTCTCTTAGGACTCTGGCTGCAATGGGATTACAAAGAATTACACAACCAGGCCTCTAGCTCTGACAGCAATTTTAACTGCACAGAAGTTCACTGGAATGCATTCATTTTACATATTTCCCCTTAATTTGACTGAATTGTAATTTTATCTATAAGTTAAAATTATTTTATTAATATTAATTTATAATAGTTATAAACTAAATGCTTAAACACTTTGCTTACATTTGAATGAGCACAGTGGCATATTTTAGAGAATATTCCAAACAGTATATTTTCTTAATTAATAAAATATTACAATGTCATTTTAAAGTATGAAATAATATCATCATATTAGGAAAATTGGATGTACTCTCTTATCTATTAAAATCACATGGATAATAATACTAAAACTGTCAAATATTTGACATTGTTCCCTCTTGTCTAAAAATTTATAAAGCCTTCCCTTATAGAAATATTGAATTTTGTAATATATATAATTTTTTATATGCTTTATTGAACATCAAATTTTATTTTATACAAACTTCTAATTTACAGTGAAATATATATCATATATTAACTTAAATTTTCTGTGGGAGATTATGTTGTTACATTGTAAGTAATTGTCCCACCCACTGGTTTAATAAAAAGCGCTGATTGGCCAAAGGCAGGCAGTAAATGTGGGAGGGGGCTACGAGACTAAGAAAACTCTGAGAACAGGAAGCAAAGAGCATAACTCCAGAGAAAAGCTGGAAGAAGCAGAGGACAACCATGCTGCTATGAGAAAAGGTATTGAGCCCCATGGCTGAACAGGATGAGTCATGGGTTAGATGAAGGCTAGAGAGCTAGCAAATTATATGCCTGGGCCTTAGACCGATCAGCCTAAAACTATCATAATCATCTGTGTGTCTCTGCAGGTCTGTGGGTCTGTGAGTCTAAACATTGAGGTAAGGCCTGAAAGTCCAGGCCAGAAACCTCTTACTACAGTTTTCAGTATTTATACTTTCTTTTAAGATAAAAGAATATTATTTAGAGATGAGTTGTGTTTTGCATTTATTAAAAATTACACTTTGTTATATAAAACTAATTATACATTTGAAGCTTACATATATAACATTTTTTAGTAAATTATAAATGAATAACTCATTGAACAAGTCTAGATTTTCCCAAGAATACAATAATGTGTACTACTAAGATTAAGTTCATTATTCATTCAGGTATTTCTTTCTGAGTTCACATGTGCACTTTAGACAATATGTATGCATTTTTGTACCTTGTAAAGTTGTATAGCTTTTTATTTATTAATTTCTCTCATATTTTTGATCTACTCATTTATGATAAAGGTATATTACCTGTTACATAAGTTAGGGTTATCTTCAATGTGGTTTAGCTGAAAGTACAGAAGTCTTAAGAACTATAAAGAATATATAACTCAGTAAAAATCTGTTTAACATTCTCAACAGTTACTCATATCATTTAAGTAGTACCTCCCTTTAGTTCTTTCTCTTCTTGCTTACCCATTACAAATTCATTTTAAGGTTTGGATTATGCAATTATAGATCGCTGAAACCTTAAAATGAATTTGTAATGGGTAAGCGAGAAGAGAACTAAGTGTTTTCGCCTTGTATTTGCATCATATTAAACATTGGTAAGTATCAGCATTCTTTAAATTGGTTATTCTTCTTCCATGTGTATCTAACTTATAATTAAATTTGAAAATTAAGTTTTGAGTTTACTTGTAGGTATATCCAAAGCAAGTCAACCCTGTTTCATGCCTCCTGCCTATTGATAAATTGAATTTACTTGAGCAGAAATACATTAAAATGTTACATGAGAATATAGGACAAAAAGAGAAGTGGCATGATAATTGCTGTAGAGACTTTGTATTGACCTTGCTATTAGTTTTCATTTCACTAGTAAAACTGAGATGCAAATTCATTAGAGTAAATACAATGACTTATTTTATGTAATAATTATTGTTATAGTTAAAAAAAGAAGCATGACACAGCTGCAGGAATTATGTGCAGTGCTCTTTAAGTAATTAACTTCAACAATGACACAATTTTGTGATAACAAGGAACATGCAATTTTACTGATGGGCTCCAAACATGGGACTTTATTGATTTAAAGACTAGATTCTAGTGCTGAGAACCATGTGATCAATGAATGTACTTGGGAAACTTTTATTTCTCCTTCCCAGTTCTTTCAAGCAGATGAAGACCCTTCCACAGTCTTTATAACTATAGAGTAGCATAATCATATGAGGTGATTAGATTTTACTGAGAGAACTGAATGATTATTATTGGATAATACATTCAATCAGAATGAGAGCCTCAAGTACTTGAGTTCTGATAAGTGTGTTGAAAAATGGTTATGAAAAATACATGGAACAAAGAAAGGAAGAAGAAAATACTATACTACACATATGTGTATAATGTCTACATGTTAATATCAAAACTTTTATGAAAAGGCAAAGAGGCAAACAAGTCAATAAATACATATCACACCTTTGCAATAACAGCCTGATAGTTTTATAAGATGTTTTATATAAATAATCTGAACCTATTACTAATGACAAATACTACATCACCTCCAATGGTCAATCTTAAGAAGACCATCATTTCTTTATATTTTATTGTTTAGAAACATAGTGAGATAGCTTCTTCTCTATACAGATATCAACTTTACAAAAGTGACATCAATAAAGATAAGTAAATTTCTTTTGTTATAAAAGAACTTCTGGTTTATCATAGGAAATTTATCTGTTTCTGAGAATATACCTGCTTCATTTCAATCTTTTTCTTTGAAGTGAACTTTCTTTAATCTTCTCATTATTCTTGTCTGTAAAACATTTTTACTCCCAAGTCTTTGGATTTTAACATGTATTTAAGTAACACATAATATAAGTATTTTTATAGAAAGAAATACAAAGAGCCTACACACATATGTAAATTAACTTATTACTTTATAGATATAAATTGTCATAATAATTTACAAAAGTATGTAATCCTGAAAATATGCATATGCTTTTACATATGAGTATATATAAAATATGTGTATGTGTTTATAAATATTAAGTATATACACAATCAATTAAATAATATTCTTAGAACAACAATATGTTTTTACATGAAGACTTAACTTAGTGTAATTAGGTCTAAGGTTATTATTGATTCAGACTGGACTCAAAACTAAATAAATAGAACACTACAAATATAGATATAAAACTGAAAAATAAATCAAAGTTCCACAGTACTGTGGGAATGGAATCATACCATACCAGTCATGTGTTTTCATGAGATACTTGCATGATCTCAGCTTCATCACTTACTATTTTCAACAAGTTGGGAAACATAACATCTAGTCACTTTACTTATAGAAAGGGTGTTATAAATTTTCTACAAGAAGTATGTACACATTCTGAATGTGTGTGTGCGCGTGTGTGTGTATGTGTGTGTGTGTGTATTTAAGCTCCAAGGTGCAGGACATGCATGCACTGTGGTCTTGCGCATGACTTTATGGTCATGAACATACAAGTCAATGCTCACTCAATAGATTATTACTGGGAAAATATAGAAGAAAGAGTTTGTTCCTTGGTTCAGTTTTCAGAAAAGACAAAGACAGTTACATGGATTTGTGTTGCCTCTAAATCCAAACACTTTCTAAATGTAGTCCATAGAAACTATGTGGCTTAGAAAAAGTAGCTTAACTTTTAAAGTTCACAGGTTCTGTCTTGTAAAATAGAATATAACATACTTCTTAACAGATCTTTGGTGATATAGTTTACCAGACACTGCTTACATGTATTTTTTTTATTTAAAGTTCCTTTTTAATTTCATAGGATTACCTACTTAAGTAGTATTATTCTTCCTAGTCCTCATTGGCCAGTAACTGATTTCATAATTGAGAGAATAACTTCAGAGAAAACAAATGAATGTTAAATGATATACTAAAAATAGACTTATTTTTTTTACCATCTTTATATGTGTATACTTTTGCATGTGTTAGTGAAGGTGCCATTGGAATAGAGGAAAAGCCAATAAAATACCTGGAGTTTGAGTTACAGGCAATTGTAAGCTGCCTTAATATGAGTGCTGAGTATAGAATTGAGACTTTCTGCAGGACCTCTTACATATACTGTTAACTTCTGAGGCATCTCTATAGAAAACAGTTTGGCATTTGTGAAATTGAAAATAATTATATTGTGATTATGATTAGGTTATTGACTGATAAATATCATGGATATAAAGTTGATAATGGGATGAGGGACTTGGATCTATCTCAATTAGATAATCCAGACCAAACTGACTCACATTGGCATTCCTTGCCCTCCTTGAGCAATGGATGGGAGAATGAGGTGGGAAGACTGAGGAAGGACTGGGAGGGACTGGGAGGAGGTAAGGGAGAGGGAGCAATGTTAAGATATAGCAAAAAAAAACCCCTTTTAAAATAAAAATATGGAATGAAAAAATCCTGGGCCATTAGAAGTGGAAATGATGGTGAATAAGGGCTTAAAACAATACTATTAATCAAAAATACTTTTTTGAGTATTACTTAGCTGGTAAGTTAACTAAGTCAGATTTGAGATAAAATATCTTCTAATTGACTTCCATTTAATATATATATAATTTTGTTTAAAGACACTTTCATCAATCAAAGACACAGGAAGAACATGTTTGTGAATACTTACTGTCCTTTCATTGTCTGTCTTCCTAAAAACATTACGGATTCTATAATGTAAATCCCCAATACTATTTGAGTTCCTAAAAATTATATTCATTTCATAATTGCAGTTGTACAATGATTTATATAGGCCTAAGATATATGTTTCAGACTGGACAGTTTTCCCTCTTGTATAATTTTACCACTTAGGTTTTACCTGTAGCAGGATTCAGACAAAATGTATCCCATACATTTTTTAAGTGTTACTGCTGATCTTGTAAGCCATTGTGTTTCATCATGTGATTTAAACATAATTAAAATGTACATTTAATTATAATGAGATTATGTTACATTGTAAATATTTTTTTTCCTCCTACTATTTCAATAAAAAAAACATTTATTGGCTAAAGGCAGACAGGAAGTATGTGTGGAGTTAACAGACAGGAAAAACTCTAGAAATGGGAAGAACAGAGCATAGATGCCATAGACACAACAGAGAAGGAGATGCAGAGGACACCCATGCTGTTCTGAAAAGTAATACTGGGCCACATGGCTGAGTAGTATAAGATCATGAGTTATTTTAAGAGCAAGAGCTAGCAAGTTATACGCCTGAGTCCTAGGTCAATCCACATACAATTAATTTGTGTGTTTCAGTGTGACTATGGGACAGTGGGTCTGCTGGTCTGGGCCATGAGGCTAGGCTGGAAAGTCCAGGCCAGAAACCTAATACAACAAATGATGCCCAACATGGATTAAAATATACTCATATAAAGCCATAAAAAATCTTTAAAATGGTCTAGAGCACAGTAACAGAATCAAAAGCAGCTTCTGAGTTGTGTCTTTCAAGTGGCCCATGGTAAAAAGACTACATGCTTTATGGGATTAAATTACAAAATAGTGTGTTTGATGCATGCAATTTAAACAGAACAAGGCCAGTTCCTGAGCATCAATGTAAGAATTAAAGAAATTAAAACCTAATTTAAAAAGATATACTACATTGAATGATACAAACTCTATATGAAAAGAAAAAACTCAGGAAAAATTTTAAGGCGAATATTTTGGCAAGCTTCTATCAATGAACAAAGGTCAAAATTAAAAATAAATAATGTTATTATTTAAGGTTTATTGGACACAGAGGCAGACATAAAAATAATTTCAACAGAGTCATGGCATCCAAGTTGTCCCTTCAGTAAGTAAATGACCAGTTTGGGGGAATTGTGTCATTATACCAGGTAAAAGAAAGTACAAGGTGGCTTGAGTGTATAGGACCAGAAGGACAGAGAGGACTATTAAAGCCATATGTAGCTGACATTGCTATAAATTTATAGGGATGAGATGTACTACAACAATGGATCATACAGATTAATATTCCTCCAAACACAGAAATAAACTATAAACTAGAACATGTATCTGGAAAAAAATTAGAAACTATTATGAGAAATAGTCACAGATAATTCAGATTATACAAAAACAAGGCATAATGCTATTGATCTTTCAAAGATACCCACAGCACTACCTCTAAAATGGCTAACAAAAAGCTTATATGGGTTCATCAATGACCTTTATCAAAAGAGAAATTTCAGGCCTTAGAGTGGCTGGTACAGGAGCAGTTAAATGCTCAGCATATAGAAGAATCAACCAGCCCTTGGAATTTTTCTGTATTTATTATTAAAAAGAAATATGGAAAGCAGAGAATGGTAACAGACCTAAGGGTGATAAACAAACCACTCCCAGTATTTCTCTTGCTGAGATTAGTGGTGTGAGTTACTACTCTCTGTTCCTTGCTGGAATTAAAGGTGTAAGTCACTACACTCTAATTCTTCTAGATTTGACTGTGGGTAGATCTCTTCCCTGATTTTTTTTATTAAATATGTGTATATCACCACATATCATGCTTTTAAAAATTGATAATAATTTTTGAGTAGAATCTGGACCCTTCAATGACACTTTAGAAAGACAAGCGCCTGAGTCCAAGGAGGGCATAAGATTTGTTATGGATATGCTCATCCATTTGGTGGCTGATAAACACACTGGCTTTTAAAAGAGACTTAGTACCTGCTACCAAGAATTCAAATGGAACAATTTATAATCTGTGAACGATGTACTAAACGTTGCCTCCAAAATCTGGCTTCTTAAATTTCAAGGTTTAGTCTCTTATTCCCTAATATTCTTCAACCTGCCTTCTCTACCTCTTTTTCATTGTGTGAGTGTATTTATCAATAAATAAGAACATATTAAGTATTCTGATGACCACATAAATTATAAAAACGCCCAATTTTAATGATGGTGGTTATAGATATAAACAATTAACATTTTTCTTTATTCATTTATTCAATAGATATTTAATCAGTCTTTATTGTATTTCAAGCACACTCCTAGCTTCAGAAAAGCTAATAAGAAAAAAGTAATGATTCTTTTTTTCACTGAGAACAAATTCTCATTGTGAGTGGAGATAAATGTAAGCAAATACAAGGGAGGGAGTGTGGGGGTATTGTGTTGTTTCATGGTAAATTACTGTCCCACCCACTGGTTTAATAAAAAGAGCTGATTGGCCAAAGGTGGGCAGGAAGTGTAGGCGGGGCTACCAGACTAAGAAAATCTCTGAGAAAAGAATGCCAGACAGAACACCAGAGAGAATTCCAGAGAGAGGCCCGGAAGAAGCAGAGGACAACCATGCAGCTCTAAAGAAAGGTACCGAGCCACATGGCTGAACAAGAGACATGGGTTAGATGAAGGGTACAGAGCTAGCAAGTGATATGCCTGGGCCTGAGGCTGATCAGCTTAAAACTATTGGAAGCTTCTGTGTATCTCTGTGGGACTGTGGGACTGCGGGACTGCGGGTCTGTGGGCCTAGACCTTGAGGTTAGGCCCAAAAGTCCGGGACAGAAACCTTGAACTACAAGGGAGTAAATTAATTTATTAAATAGAGAGGCCAAAAAACAGGAAATTATGAGTAACCACTCATTTCAGACTAGAAACTCCGTAATGTTCCAATTTATTGACAGTGAATATTTGATAGTTAAAATGGCTTCAACTGTTTTTTGCATTCAGAATTTTTCTGGTTTGACACATTTTAAGTATGTTGAGCTTTAGTGGTTTATGCAACATCTTGTGATATATCAGTCTAACACTTAGCTACTTGTGTTTAGTCAACCTTAAATTCAATGTTGAGTGTAAAATAGATTTAGAGATATCAATACATCATTTTCATATATAAGTGCTTTCAAATTTGAAGTTGATCTTCACTTTTTGCTATTGTATTCTGAAATCTACCATTTTATTTATTGAAGAATTCCTTTGATCCTGGACACTCTTAGCCACTGACGAAGAGAAGTAGGAATACTGAGGCAGAGCATGCTTCATGAGATTCAGATTCAGCACTTTGTGATAGTTGGATATGACATAAAGCTTATCGTATTAGAACTAACTCTTCAATATTTTAAAACACAGAAATATAGCATTTTCTTTACCTTTTTTATGTTTATATTTTCAGTGTAGTTCAGTGCTTGTTCTAGCATAATCTCCTCTATATCCCACAATGAACAGTATTCTTAACAAACCTTTGCATGTGCAAGTTATTACTGTTTTTTTTTTTGTTTCTCAGAGGATAGTGAATAACAATAGAGTCAAATTAATCAGTGAATCAAGTAATATCAATTTGTTTTATCTTTCAAAAGCTATTGTATTAACTTAAAAAACTCATTATAATTCACAGCCCAAATTTTTTATTTTATTTTATTTTAAATTATATTTTAGTTAAAATTTATCCCCATTCCTCCCTTCACCCCTTTATAGGTATCTTTTTCTTTAGTCCCTTTCATTTCTTCCTCAAGTTGATAGCTTCTTTACCTCTTTTCCTTTATTATTGTTGCATGTACACACACATGTGTGTGCATGTATGTGTATATATATATACATGCAACCTCCTGGGTCTATTTTTATTGTTTGTATGTATATGTTTTCAGGTTGACCAATTGTCCCTAGATATCCAGTAAGGGAATTTATCCCTGGAAGAGTTTAATTCCCTGTCTAGCAAATATAAATTTATTTTGCTTTGAGTTCTTTGTCTACTGGTGAAACCTGCACCATGATGTTTCTGGCCTGCTTAGTGCTACAGTTCAGACCTGCCTACCACCACTTATCTAAACTAGCAATCCCAAAGTCCCAGATGATTATATTAATTTTATGCAGTTTGGCCCATGTCTTAGGCATATTGCTAGGTAGTTCTTTAATCTTAATTCAAACCATATCTATTAACCTGTCCTGACACATGGCCCGTGGCTCACCTGTATTCCTTACATGTTGCTTCCTTGGGCAGCTGGGTCAATCTCTCCTTTACTCACCCTCATTCTTCTACCTATGCTCTGATTTCTGCCTGTTGCTAGGGTGCTTGTCATGAGTCTAAACAGTCCTTTATTTACAGCATACAGAAAGACATTCCCACATCAGGAATTATATGTTTTTTTTTTCTTCCATGCTAGCATGTCTACTGTGTTTTAATATGTTGAATGTTTGCTTCAGAAATATTAATCTTTTATTGATAGTATTTGATTTTAGACTAGGGCCTAATCATTCATTCATGTTTACTGTAGAAAAAAATAACTCAAGGGAAAAAGTGTTATTACCAAAATTTGTAAACTTTCTTTTTGCATAGATAAAAATAATATGAAAACATATAGTGCATATCTTGACTCTGTGTGTGTTTATAGCTACACTTATTGAAGACAAAACTTGGAAAACATAAATCTAATACTATAAGTAAAGCTGGAGCACAAGACTCTTAACTATATTTGTATTACTACCCATAAATTAAACAATGACAAGATGACCAATCAATACAGGAAGTTTACAGGAAATATCAGGAAGTAGTTATATACGAGGCATATATATAAATAGAAAATAATGATATTTAGAATTATGTACATTCTATTTAATTTTCATCTGTCAGAAAAAATTCCAGCAATCTCAGAAACTTGCATAGGGTATTTCCTAACATTATTTCTCTCTCCCTTGTTCATATTCACAACAGGATGCTAATCACATATTATACTTTTTAGATACAGTAGATTTTTACCAGAAAACCACATAATTTTAATGCAAGTGACAGAAAAAGTAATGTAGGAGCTTATTTCCTAACAACCTGGATTCCATAGAGTAAAAAGGTATAAGACTGGAAGAAAAAAAGCAATCAACAACCCATCTGGCTTGAACATTGCACATTACTACATTGACATGTCAGGCAAGAGGTACCCACTGCTATGACACCAGCATTACTGCTATGGCAATAAAAACTAACTGCTTTCTTTATAGATTTGAGATCTGTTCCACAAGAACATGCATGATACTGTAAACTTCATCTGAATCTCAGAAATAGTGAGGCAATAATCTCTAGAGGAGCTCATATCATGGATGTTTTGCTAACAGGATATACTGTTGAATTGCTTTCAAAATATTTACATTTATATCCATAGATTAGTGTTATTCTTAGCTTTGTTCAGAGAACCTTTTTCTTGCATTGTGCGTTAGTGAATACAGAGACTCATTATGGCACAAATTCATTATTTATGAGAATAAGCTACTGATAAGTGTTCAAACCCAAAGGGAATATTTAATCACTCCCTCCAAAGCTCAGAGAACATCATGAAGATGTGCCTGGAAGAATATGAGAGTCAGATGGAGAAATATACTACTATAAAAGATGTATTCTCAGTATGATATGGCTATTGGACTCATCAATTCACTGAAGCTGTGGCTATCTATACAATATCTACTCAAGATTAGGCTCATAAACATGGATCTTTTGAGACTCATGAGAGAGAGTGTAAAACTGATTATTTCATATACTTTTGAAAACTTGAAGCATATGCCCAGTAGTAGCCTTCCTCCAATATAGGGCAAACAAAATTCAATGAGACCAAACCTCCTAACCCTTTAAAACAGTTTTTCAACTTGGAACCAAGCATGTAAGTATATGAGCCTTTGAAGTATATTCTTATTTACACTCAAATTCTTGGGACTCCAGAGCCACAACTGATAATCCTTGGGTTGTTTGCTGGGTCCTACAGGAATCCCTCCAAAACCCAGAGGATATATGTTTCTTTTCACAAACTGAGAATAATGACACATTGCTGAAGACAACACCTAAATAATTCATTAAGACTTGTGACTACAAAGAGATTTTATCCCTATATTCTAGTGTCTTTGGTATAGGAAGGTTCTCTGCTTGCTACAAAATAGAAACTGAAACAGCGACCTAGCCACAGACCCTTTCTTTGACAACTATGTCATGCTTTCAAGATATGCACTTATGTAATGACAGTACAAATCTTGGAAAAAATAACCAACCAGTATCTGCTTTGACTTAAGTACTACCACATGAGTTGGAACCCATAGCCAATAAGACTTTGGTGACCAAGAACTGGAGATTAGATAGTCCAGGGACATAGGGTAAAACCAAATACTACTGTTCTAAAACAAACAAATAATGTAGCATTAAAATGACTCTTAATAACATTTTGCTACTTGTATATCAGTATCATCAGAGAACCTTTCTCCATGACACATATAGGAACAAACACAGAGACAAAACAACAGATATTATACAGAAAATGAGATTTGAAAACTTATTCTTAAGTGGAATGTCTCCATCAAATCCCTCCTTTTGGGGCACAGGGAATTTTACGGAAGAATATTCAGAAAGAATGTAAGAGCCAGTGGGGATAGTGGACATCAAGAAAACATTTCCCTCTGAATCAATGTGAGCAAAACTCATATGAACTCATGAATATGGAAATAGCATGCACAGAACCTGCAGGCATCTGCCTCAGGTCCTTTGTATTTATATAATGACATGCAGTTTTGTGTTTTTAGGGGATTCCTGAATATGGAAATGAATGAGGATCTATTTATTTTGCCTTCTCTTGGATGCATTTCATTTTTTTTCCTAACTACAATTTGTGTTACAATTAGGTTTCTGGCCCTAGGCAGCCAGAGGTCCAGAAACCAGATCTGCCAACCCAGATCCTTTAGCTGCCCACAGCTGCTTTGGCCCCTCAAAATGATTCAGATGCTTATATTAATTAATGTTGTTTGGCCTATGGTTTGGGCCCATTACTAGCCAATTCCTTCATCTTAACTCACCCCATTTCCATTAATCTGTCCTGCCACGTGGTCCATGGTCTGTGGCTCACCTGTGCTCTTTACATGTTTCTTCTTTGGGTGTCTGACTCAATTTGTCTGACTCCGCCCTGCTTCTCCAACCTAAGCTGTGATTTCCCCTCCTACTTTTTCTATGGTGCTTGTCATGAGCCAAGGCAGCTCCTTTATAAAAAGATTGATACTCACAGCATACAGAAAGACATTCCCACATCAAATGTGTTTTTGTTTTATTTTATTTTACTTTGCTATTATCTCTTATAAACCAATTTTTTCTTAATTCATGACAAAAAGGAAGTGGATCCAGATGTGAGGAGTGGTATGGAGGAACTAGAAGGAGTAGAGGGAGAAGAAACCATAAGGATATATTATATGAGAAACAAATCTATTTTTAATAAAAGAAAAAAGTTCTGGGAAGTTTAGGAATAAATGGAACATATCTTCAAATAATAAAGGCTATATGCAAGAAGCATGTATCCAACATTATATTAAATGCACACAAACTGAAACAATTTGATCTAAACTCTGGAGCAACACATGTATGTTTATTCTCTTATTTAATATAAAGCTATAATTCTTAGTTTCAGCAATTAGACAAGAGACTGACATAAAATGTATATCAATAATAAGGAAAGAAGTAATAGTCAACCTATGCAGATGATTGATTGATTGATTGATTGTACATCCTGACCACATTTTCCCTTCCTCTTTATCAAATCTCTCCCTTTGATCTCCCCTCTAATACCCTTAACACTTTTTTAACTCAAAAAATAAAAATAATGACAAATTCTAAAATGTATTTTCTGATTCAAATAATCAAGTCTTTGAAGAATTTATAGTCAAAAAAGCCTGGGGCTTTACCAACATAAAAGTAGTGGATCCAAATGATGATTTCAGTACTATCATAATAGGATTCAATTGTTTTCACTATTACTACTTCTGGTTTTACTCAATTACTTAGGTGCAATGTGCACATTTCTTTAGAAATGCATTAAATTCCTTCAGATTCTATTCTATTAGCACTTGGTGAGCTATTAGTTTCAATGGTGTAAGAAACATAGCATGAAATATTTAATAATGATGATAAGCTGTCTGGTCTTCAAGGTGATTGCAAAAATGAGATCATGCATTTCAAATATAAAAATATATGATCACCATACTGAATCTGCTACTGTAATTGATAATTCAAAAAGAAATTGAGGTGAAAAATTTCAATTAATTAGAA
This sequence comes from Phyllotis vaccarum, assembly GCA_033318265.1. NCBI lineage: Eukaryota > Metazoa > Chordata > Mammalia > Rodentia > Cricetidae > Phyllotis > Phyllotis vaccarum. The sequence goes on from JARWLC010000013.1 coordinate 11,891,610, forward strand.
AATTAAACAAATATAGACACCTAACTCATTGGACTACAAATATTTTTTTATTCATGTTATAAATACTTTTACAGAGGAATATATTTTCCTGACTAATTCTTTTATCATGCATATTTATATGCATTTTTATATTTCTCCAATTTTCATTGAAATTTTAAAATAACAGATAATTTACCTGTATTCACCAATGTATTTAAATATATTCTACATCATTGTTCCTCATAGAGCTAAATTTTTTTTCTTTTTTTCCATGTAGAAAAAAAATTCCTGATTTTATAACTTTGAGTCCAGGGTCAGTTTCCAGTACAATACATAATATCTGGTCTTTTGTTTAAAGTCTGCCTTAGACTGCTCCGGTGATTCAAATAGCTTCTGTAAATCTTGCTATAGATTTTCAGAACTGACTCACACTGTATAATAAAAAGCCTGTATTTGGCAATTCTGCTTGTTTTATCATTTCAATACAACCCTAAAGTTTTTGCCTCTTATACTTTCTAAATCTTTAAGCAGCTTTTTAAAAAATAAGTTCCAGTGTACTCCAAGCATTCAAACAAAACACAGATGAGAATATTGCAGATTCTTTTAAATGTCACACAAAACCACTCTGCTACAGTCCCCTTTGGTGTTATATTTTATATTTAATAAAAATTAACTTGGGATATCAGAGAACAGAATCATTCACAGTCAAGCCATGGTGGTCAGAGAGTTGTAACTCATACTTTTAATCCAAGAGATGACAAAATAGTAGCTCATGCCTTTAATCTAAGCATGGTAATGTCACAGTGATGACCTACACCTTTAATCCCATTATTCAGGAGACAGAGATCTTTCTTTATCTCTGTGAGTTCAAAGTCTAAAATAAAACAGTCAGAGTTTACACCTTAATCCTAACTCTAGGATTATGATGAAGAGTTGAACCCAGAAGTGAAACCACTGGGTAGAAAAGATATTTAAGGCAGGCATAGGCAAACATTCCAGTATTCTGTAGGAGCAACTATCCAGGCAGAGGACTCTTGAAGACAGCTTTTACCATGTTTGACCTGAGATGTTGGCTGGGTGAGAATTGAATGTGGTCTGTTTCCTGTCTCTGATATTCCAGTTTTTCCCCAATATTTGACTCTGAGTTTTTATTAAATATCAACTAGAATTTGTTTTTTAGTCCCCTCAGAACATTTTCAAATAAAACCTCCATCCCAAATGTACTCATTGATATCTTTTATTTTATTCATATGAATTTATATTTTATAAGACTAAAATTTTCATTGTCATACATCAGACATTATACTAAATTCACTTAAGTATATTAGCTTGCTTATTTTTCAGTACTATGTGATGAGGAAGTCACTGTTACATCCATTACATAAATATGTAATCTCAGACAATGAGAAAAAAAAAAAGATGATTTTAGCCAAGCTTGAAACTCACCTAATATGTCAGAATTAGAATTGTTACTGGACCTTTATACTATGTTCTTGAGCAATAGTCACATCTTCCTTTCAGAATTGTTTTAGCTTCTCTTCTGTCTATCTACTGACTAATAGTTTGTTCTTGTGTATAATGTTCAAAATACTTAATTTTATTTTCTTTGCTTATGTATGAGTGTGTGTTTTTGTGTACATGCTTGAGTACACATGCCTGTGAGTGCCCATGAAGGCCAGAAGAGGAAATCAAATTACCAGGAGCTGGAGTTCTATGCATTGGTGAGGTATCAGATATATATTCTTGGACCTGAACTCTATTTCTCCAGAAGAGCAATAGATGTTTTCATGATTAATTATTCTCCCTGAATCTTGTACACATCATTTTGATGCTAAAATATGTTTCACTTTATTTAAATTACAAGATACCTGAAGTTGAGTATTTTGTAAATTAAATAAATTTACTTGTTGGATTGTGTGTGCATGAAGTTTTAGAATATAGGAGCTGTGGTGGGATTCACGTGTCAGCTGATAAGGTCAGAAGATACTTATCCAGTGTCTGGGGCTCCTGAAGGGGGAGTGCCCAGCCCCATTGAAGAGAGCCTGTTGGGATCTTGGGGGCCCTTTGTTCCTGCCTTCTTGAGAGACTGGATCAGTGTGTATCACTCAGTCCATCTGATTGCTCGAGTGTGTTCCTAAGCTGTAACCTGTTATCTTGAGTGCTAATTTGTTTTCCAATAAATATTTACCTTGTATTGGTATATTTTAAGTAAGATTTACTGCCACAAGGAGCTACATCTATCTCTGTTTGTTTTTTGAGTATAGTCACAAATGTTTTTATAACATAGTATAGAAACAAACAAACAAACAAAAAAGGTCAACCAGAAGAGACTGTGTGGTGAGAGAAAAATAAGAATGCCAAGATCAGATTTGTCCTTCTATTTTATACCTCATAAGTTTATAGTAAACTAACCCTGTACTGCAAACATTATTCTGTCCAGGGGCATAACTTGGCCAATTACAACTCCTTCTAGTTTCTACACCCTTACATTCTACCACATTCTAGTACTACTAGAATGAGGACCGTGTATAATATGACCTTTATCCAAAACAATGCACAGCATATATCAGAATTTGATATATTTTGTGATATTAATTTGTGAAGGCCACCATTAACAAAATATTATAGAGAGGCTATTTTTGTTCATTATTTTTCTTATAGTTCTGATGGCCAGATGTCTATTCTAATGTATCTATAAGTCTGGATATTTTTCTAAGGATTCACATCATGGCATCTAGATGACAACCTCTCAATGTGTCCTCAAACACTCTTAATACACATGCTTTCCTTATATCTGCCTTTGTATGCCCTTTAAATCTTATAAGCACATTGATAATACTGCATTAGGGACTATCCTACTGACCTCATTTAGACTAAGTCACAGCAGAATGTAACACTAAAGTTAAGCTCAATTATGAAACTTCTGTACATAGGCACAATTTACTATATAAAAATATATCACAGTTTTATCATGTTTATATTTTTATTTTTGATTTTGTGTGCATAGAGATGATAGAGTTCCCATATTACAAATAATATGTCTATTAATATTATTTTTTTCTTCAGATTGGTAAACCAATTACTTTTGCAAATTTCAGTTTATGAGAAAATTTTTGTTCATATCCTCCCACACAAAATTGCTATATTTTTATATTTCTCATGTATGAGATACAACATTTTATTACAGAAATTAATTTTATATTGAAATAATTGTGTGCCATTTTCCTGAGACAGTGTCTCATGTTGCTTCTAAACATTACTACTTATTGTCAGCCCTTTTCTTACACTAAGGAAGATAAATATATTATATATTTATTTTTTATGTATTTTTCATATCAGCTATTATAATTGACATTGCAACTGATTATTTATTTTATGTTAGAGAAAATTTTTATTTTGGTATCAATTTGTTATTATTTCCCTTGAAGTTTCCTTATTCTCTATATTGTTAATAAGAAATTTTTAGTGAGCAGATAATTTAATGCTTCACTCATGCTTATACTTTTGTTGAACTTGCTTAGAAATAATTTTTCTATAAGGTTTGATTCTCTTGTTATTTTTACTTGCCCCAAGATTGCCTCAAAGTTATCATGGGGCAAATACTGACCTAAAAATCCTGATCTTTCTAGCTGTAACATTCAAATTGTAGAAGTTCATGTGTATACCACTATGCCTATCTACAGTTTCCTTTCAGTAGAAGACTTATAAAGTTTCTGTCAAATATCAACCATTAATTTAATAACTAACAACCTGTGTTCATAGATGTATATGTTAATATATTTGTACTATAAAGTTACAGTATTTTATATAATATATTAAAATATAATTATGTATTCATTCCTTATATTCAACAGTTAAATAAAAAGAAATAAATGGATTCTCCCACGTCTGTCACAGAGCTAGATAGAAACATTTGGTTGCAGTTTTGGTAACTTTATTGAACAAATTATACTCTGATGTAATTCAGTGGCATTTATTTTATACATTCATGAAATAGTTTCTTAATTTTATAACATTTTTTTAAATTAAATTATCCTAGTGGCAGTTTGCATAATTTTAACGATGTTTCTTTATAATATGTTGCTGTTTGACAGGGAAATTTTTCTCAATATTTATATTTTCTTCACAAATAAATCAATTATTCTCAATAGTTTTCTTAATTAAACCAGATTCTTAAACTCTATTTAATCCTATCTGCAGTCCTTCTGTGAGAACATTTTAGTTGTAGGTCAATTTGAAAGGGATTAGCATCAGTATGTTATGTCTTTCTGAGAATATGTTAAAATTCTTTATTTTGAGGTTCAGTTATATATCTTCAAAATTGTTTTATACGTTTTAATATACAATTTCCGGGTCAATATTTTTCTATATTCAATCATATCTGTTTTGCTATTTGATCAGTTTGTGTATGGGTGTGGATGTGGGTGTATATAAAAACAGCATGAAAATTAAAACTTAAAAGTCTTGTAGGTGCTGAGTATCAGATTTGGGAACCCATAAACACAAAATATGTGCTTTATACTGAACTACATCCTTTACTAACAAATGATAATATGCAAAACATATATGAATTAACAAAGACTGAGGCAATAAGCACAGGGCCTCCAGGGGACTGCATCACATCTTTTCCACTTATATTTTGTCTTCCAGTTTAATGTTTTTATAGACTCCTGAGTATGCCTTCTCTTAAGCTTTTTTTCTTCTATTTGTTTCTTATATCAATGTGTTAGGTTTTATTTTTCTGTTGTTTTATTATATATATATATATATATATATATATATATATATATATAATTCTAGAAGCAAATTTGTTTTCTAACAAGAGACAAAGGATATGGATTCAGATGTGAGATAAGGGGCTTACTGGGAGGATAATAGGGAGAAAAATAGAATCAGGATGTATTATGTGAGGAAAAATTCTATTTTCAACAAAAAAGGGGAAACAAAAGAAAAAAACACAGTCTAAATAATAGTGCAAAAATACTACAGTTCACAAGCTACACTGACAGATATTTTGTTACCATTAACTTATCCATATGAGTATTCACATTTGTTCACAATATCTAAGTATTAGGATACAATAGGCATTGAAATGTTAACATCATTTGACTTTTGGTTCCCTCCTTCCTTCTTTCTCTTGTTGCTCTCATTCTCCCTTCCTATCTTTATCTGTCTGTAATTATTTCTTATCTTTAATAGGCAGTTATAAATTAAAGTCTCATTTTTATTATATTCCTTGTAGTATACATTGTAATTTGAGCAATGTTCTTAATTGGTGACTCAATCTTCTAAACCCTGGCATCTTCTCTGGTAATGATTAGTACTTTTCAGTCATCTAAACATATATAAATATTTAATGATTTTTATGTTGAGATGTAAATATATTATAGGGGGACACCTTGTAATAAAATATTTATTTTGGAAATTTACAACAGTTGCTGAGATACATAAACATAGCAACTGACTGAACAAACAGTAGGGAATTATGAACAAATGGTTATTTCAACTTAGTCACTGAAATAAATGAAGTATAAATAGTGTGTGTAAAGTTATAAAACAAGATGATTAGCCTGACAAAAATTTGAAAATACTTTCTCAGCCCTGAAAGTTAAAACATATTTTAAAAGAGAATATATATGTGATTTGCAGGGTTTTATGAAACTACCCAGGCTCTCAGATATTATAACATATTGCTAGTTCAGAAAATCTTATTACTAATTTAATATAATACAATCAAGTTGAACAAATATAACATAGAATTGAGTTATAATTGAAGGGCCTGAATAATTCAAAGAATATTTTAAGTCTGCCATGTTTTAAGAAAATGTGAGATTATTAAATCAAGTTTGTAAATACATATGGGTTTCTGAATATTTAAGTAATTCTCAAATTCAAGTCTAAAATTAGTAATTATTATATATCTATTATGGCCAAAATCCTATAATATTAATTTAAAAATAAAATTTGTCACTGTAACATGAGAGACGTATATAAACATCATGTCACATTGATGATGTTTTTACTGTGATATTTTTACGCATTCATACCACATTCTGTTTTTCTATTCTCAAATCTCTTCTCTTGTTTCAAACACCTATTTTATATAAATTCATCTTTCCAAATACCACCACATCTATTTTATGCCATACATGTGTGTTTATCTTTAAACTAAATAGGTACAGGTGGAAAATGCTGTGGGATAATACTCTTGTACATTATAAATATTTGTTGCTGTTAATATTGGTTTAATAAAACATTGACATTGAATGACCAAGGACTAGGCAGGTAGAGAATATAGGTGGGGTGACCAAATAAGGAGAATTCTGGCAACAGAAAAAACAGAGGTGCCAGTGAGATGCAGAGAAGTAAAATGAGAAGGCTGCACTGAGAAAAAGTTAGAAAGCCATGTGGAAAAACATAGGTAAGAATCATGCATTAGTTTAAGAGTAAGAGTTAGCAAGTAATAAGCCCAACCCAGAGGCCAAACAATTTATAATAATAGAAACATCTCTATGACTATTTGGGTCTAAATGGCTACAAGGCCAGTTGGGCTATGTACAATTTTCTTTTAGTATATTTATTAAATTTCTGTCAAATATGTTAAATATCAAGTATCCATTTAATGAATACCAAGCTGCGTTTATAGAAATATATGTTATTCAATATATTTGTAGTATAATAGTTACAATAATTTGTATAATATATTAAAAATAAATGTGTATTAATTGTTTACATTCAACAGATAAATCAAATAAAAAGAAATGATAATCTATTTCTCCCATGTCTGTCACACAGATAGAAAGAAAGTTTGATTGCAGTTTTGGTAACTTTATTGAAAAAATTATACTCTGAGACCATTCAGTGGCATTTATTTCATATATTCATGAAGTAATTTCTTAGTTGTTACATACCATTTTCTTTAATTAAAATATTCTTGTTGCAATTTACATTCTTTTCCTTTGTAATATGTTGATTATTAATAGGGAAAATTTTCCCAACATATATTTTCTTAATAAATAAGTCTTATCAAGTATCTCCAATATAGAAAGTTTGAACTTGATTAATTTCAGGTTATAAGAGCAATATTAAGCCAAAGGGACTAAAAGTCTAGTTATTAATAAATTACTAATCTAATAATTAACATTATCTATTTTGTTTTTTAAAAATCAAGGTATTTTGTAAGCAGAAGTTTCTGTGTTCCATCCCACAATTTCCAAATGTCCAGCATCTGCTTCCCAAATAATTGACTTGAAGGCTTAATATCACATACAAATGCTTGGCTATTAGTACATACTTGTTACTAATTAGCTTCTACACTTAAATTTCTTATCTACGTTTAGTCACATGGCTGTGCTTTTCCTCACTAAGGCATTCTTATCTTGCTTCCTCTGAATCTGGCTGGTGACTGCTGATTCCAGCTTTCTTAGTCCCACAATTTTCCTAATCTGGTCACCCCTTCTATAATTGCTGCCTAAATACTGGCCAATTGGTGTTTTATTAAGCCCATTTAAGTAATACATCGTTAAAATGTACAGAAGCATTATGTCAAAGCATTTCCAATTTTTGTCTAATTATAAAAAGTTTTTAACTTTAACATAGTATAATTGCATACAATGAAACAGTTATCAAACAATAATTATTTTTAAAATATTTAGTCAATTTGTTCTTGACAAAATCAGAAAAAAACAATATTCCATTGCCCCTAGAAAATAGAAAGTAATTTTAAGAAGCAGCATTTACATTTCCAAAAGTTAGAGTGATTTATTTTTGATTGTTGAATGGGTTATGGATATTTGTCATTTTTAGGATGGTTGGTTACAATTTGTATTGGATATGAAAGAACAAAGATTATATTCATTCTTTGTTTTTGAAAATAAAAGGGGGGATATCAGATATGATAGGATAAATAGTAGATTTTTAAATCTACTCTGAAAAGAAAAGGGGGAATATGGATAAGATAAAAAGGTAGATTATTGAATCTATCTTTAAATAGAAACTACTAGTTTTAAATATTTCATATTGTATTGGATTTATGTATATTGTTTACAAATTGCTTATATTGATACAAATTTCTGAATAATTTTTTAGAACACACTATACATTTCTACTCTTATAAGATATTGCATTTATGCTGTTCATTGAACAATATAATGCAAATTTCTGGGCCTTGAAAGTTATTGTTGCAAACTAGGATAATAAATAAATACAGATTATTAATTAGTTATAATCAAACATACAGTCAGGTTAGGTATGCTTTCAGGGTAAAGCAGTGCTATATTTTAAATAAATAGACTTCAAACACTTCAGATATCTATATAATATGACATTTAAGATATTTTATTAAATAAATTCTATTTTTTAATGAAAACAAGATGTGTCTGTTCCTAGCAGCACCATTCCACTTCAGAGAAGATGATGAACATCAAAGGAACTATCATATGGTGTTTATTTTGTGGCAAAAGTTAGCCACTAGGCAAGAAACTGCCTTTGCCTCAACTGCTGACAGTATTATCTCATTGGTTGATAAATAAAGCTGTTTTAGCCTATGGCAAGACAGAAAAGATCCAGGCAGAAAATCCAAATGGAAATATAGAAAAAAGGATAGAGTCTGAGAGATGCTAACCAGCCACCCAATAAATGGTATGCTAGCAGCCTGGTATTATCACAGCTATGTGGCAAAAAAAAATATTAATAAAATTGGTTAATTTAAGATGTAAGAATTATATAGTAATACTCCTGAACAATTAGCCAAATGTTTAAAAGTAATATAAAGCTTCAGAGTAACTATTTTAAAAGTAGCTGTGGGACCAGGTGGGAGAGAAAAGCATCTGTCTACAGCATTATACTAATTTAAACACAATAAGGTTTACATAGAAAAGTCATGGTATTACTATTATTTTCTAGTTCTTATAACGTGCTTTCTAAATTCTTATCTATGTCCTCTTCCTATGTTACTTAAAGAAATGAGCTCTACTTTTTTATCCTAGCTTTCAGTTTTCAAGTTTTACCCTCTGTCTCAGTAGGTACCCTAGAATAGAGAACTTTCACAATTCATACTAGAATTGGGCCTAATAAGCTCACATATGTCAACTATATGTCAACTATTTACATTAAGAGATCAATACAACTCTAGTGATTAATTGTTTAGTCACATCATGTTTCCTGACATTTTCCTTCCTCCAAACCCTTGCATTTACCCATATTTTGTATCTTGTTTTTGTTCTTCAGTGTACATAAATACAGACACACACACACACACACACACACACAGAGAGAGAGAGAGAGAGAGAGAGAGAGAGAGAGAGAGAGAGAGAGAGAGAGAGAGAGAGAGAAAGAGGGAGGGAGAAACATCATGTTTAACTTATATATAATATATTATTATATTGTTATATTTAATATACAATTTATATATAATTAAAACCATAACACTATATATACATAAATACAAACACATATACATATATATATGTATATATACATATATATGTGTGTGTGTGTTTGATTTATTTGATTGGCTCACAGAATATAGTCCAAGTAGTACAATAAGAACTGCCACACACTACAGAGACTGAGAATCCAGTAGTTGCTCAATCTATGAAGCTGAATATTTCAAAGTCCATACCTGTTGTTGACAGCTTGGAACACACCTGGTAAAATGTTTTCTGTTGGTCTATATTAAAAGTCTCTAAAGAACTTACTTCTCACAGTAAAGTAATGATACAAGAGAAGTTAAGCTTGCCAGAAAAAAATGAAAACAAATAATAAAAACCAAAATTTCCTTTACTTTGTAGTTTAATCTGGAAACCCACCAGAAGGTACCACCAACATTTAGAATAAGTTTATATATTTTATATAATAAGGTTAATAAAGTTCTTACATAGATCAGAAGATGTCAAACAGAATTGGGAACTAGACAACAGATATAGAGTAGGGCTCACATAGGTCCATAGAGAAGGAAGCAAGAACAGGGCCTTCATGGGTCTGCATCAAATCCCCTGCATCTATGTTGTGGCTGTTAGCTTGGTGTTTTTGTGGGATTTCTAACAGTGAGAGTAGGATTGTTTCTGAGTTTTTTGCCTTGTCTTATTTTACCTTGTTGTGTTCTGTTTGACTGTTCTCTTTTCTGTTGAAATGTATAGGGATTGATCTGAAGGAGAGGGGGTTGAGAGAAGCTGAGAGGAGTAAATAAAGTGGAAACCACAATCAGGATGCATTATATAAGAAAAAAGCTATTTCCAATAACAATAAAAATAAAACAAGAATGTTCCTCAGAGGAATGTCCAACAGCTTGAATTTCAGTTGATTCCAGATCCAGTATAGCTGACAGTTATGTAAACCATTTCAAAATTTATCTATATTAGACATTATAAAATTAAATGTACATGTAATAATTCTGTCTTGTGCTGTGGGAAACCTTTTCATGGCTTATTTTAATAGAATATTATAAAGACAAAAGAAAATATCTCATAGGGAAAACCATCAATATTTAAGCACATGATATAAAATGAGTTAATAAGTGAGATCAATTACGACTTCCAATAAACTTAGATTTTTGGCAAAATTTAATTTTTCTATCATTCTTAGTAGTGAAAAGGAATCATTAATAATAGACACCTAGGAGAGTTATCTTGAAAATCAAAATATAACTATTATATCTAACTACTTAGTATGAAATGGAAGAGAATGGTAACTTGGTAGACAAAGTTGTTATAACTAAGTTTTAATAAATCCCATTTGAAAATTTTCATTTTGTATAATTATTTTTTTCCTTTTCATTCTTCTCTTATGCATTACATTCAAACACAATTTCCTTTCCCTCCATTTTTCCCAGTTCTTTCCTCTACCTTCCCAGTGCTCCTCCATTTTTTTTTCAGAAAAGGGCATGCCTACCAGGAATATCAACTGAACATGGCATAAAATGTTATAATATGGGGAGGGATAATTTTTCATGTCATTTTTGATGAAGCAACTCAGTTAATAAAAGTATCCCCAAAGCATGCAAGATAATCAGAGAAACCCCCCACTTCTAGTGTTAAGATTATCACAAAAACAACATGCTATACAATCATAACATATATGTAGAGGACCTAGCTCAGACACATACAGATTCCTTGATTGTGACTTTAGTCACCATGAGTCTCTATGAACCATGCTTAGTTGATACTGTGGGCTATGTTTTCAATGAATGACTTCTAATTATTTTCTTCCATACCCATAGAGTGGAGCCTACTTCAATAATTATCAAAGGGTCTTCATCCAAAAACTAATGGGAGCAGATGTAGATAGCCACAGCCAAACACTAGGCATAGCTCAGGTCACTCCATGTAATTATTTCTTATTTATATTTTATTAGGTTGTTAGCTTCTCATTATATTTATTACATTGTCAATTCTACCAAACTTTATCTATAATATTTAACAAACAAATTTTATTAAATACATTAATTCTATATTATATCTACTACTATCAATTTTTCTCTACTACTAGAAATCAAACTCTCAAGGCTTCAAAAGTGAGAAGAAAGCAGTCTAACACTAAGATTTATTAGGACATTCTTAATTAATTTCAACTTATTTTGAGACAAAGTTTTACTAAGTGGACTTGATTGTTCTTAAATTTGCTCTATAGCCTAAGCAAACCTTGAAGTTGTATTTCCTATGACTCAACATCCCACAGAGTTAGGATTATAACTCTACATCCATATACCCTGTTAAAGTCTAATTTTGTTAAGAAACCATCTATGTTCTAATTTATGAATTATTTTATAAAACATGACAGATTTGTTGAAATATAGTATTTCTCCCTTGTTATTTATGTGATAAATGGAATCTAAGTTCCTTACTTCCATGAAGATGTAAGAACCTAATCTAATATTAAATTCAATGTACAAATAATGAATACTAAATGTGGAGGATTCACCAAGTGGGAATTTTCAGAATATTATTATAAGATATCTGCATTACAAAGCCTAAAGATACTGTTTTTTATGGACCCTGTAAAAAAAAATCTGAATGAATTATAAAATGTAGGGTGTGAATTCTGGAATACTGAGTCAATAAGTATGGAACTAAAAACAATGAGTTGCAATACAGACACCAAAAAAAGTGCTTTCTTATACTAATTGCAAATGGGACCTCCAACTGCCCTTAAGAATTTTTCTGAATTTAATAAGATGGCAAGTGGTTTAACTTTTATATAAAACATTTTTGGTATTATTATGTACTGAATAAGGTTGACCTAGGGAGAGAAATCTATACCTATAAAAGCTGATCAATCATTTTTAGGTATGAAAATTTGCAATAGCTAAGCCAAAAGAGAATCTGAGTGCTGAATCCAATGTTCTATACACAAGAAATCTAGTAACTGGGTATCATCATAAACAATAAACTACCTATAATGGTAATAACAAAAGACTGGATCAAAATGAATGTTGTACAGTTGGCACAAATGGAAAACATTCTAGATTCTAAATGAACAGTTCGACTAAAGGGGTCAGCAAGGGTATAACATGAGTACAGCAGTGAAATGATTATTTACATAACATGTTTGGAAATTATTGTAAGTAACAAGACTATAATGAAGTTCAAGTATGAGATACTAAGCAAAAACATGATGAAAATTACTTGTACAGAGGTGTCAAAAACCTTTTACAAAAAAGCAGAGTACAGTCTTGTCTTGTTCCTGATTTTAGTGGCTTTGCTTTGAGTGTATCTCCATTTAGCATGATGTTGGCTGTTGTCTTGCTGTATATTGTCTTTATTATATTTAGGTATTTTCTGTTTATTCCTGATCTCTCCAGGACTTTTATCATAAAGGAGTGTTGAATTTTCTCAAAGGCTTTTTCAGCATCTAAGGAGATGATAATGTGTTCTCTTTCTTTCAGTTTGTTTATATGATGGATAAAATTCAAAGCTTTTCATATGTTGAACCATCCCTGCATCTCTGGGATGAAGCCTACTAAATCACCATAGGTTATTTTTTTTTTTCGACTTGATGCTAGATTTGGTTTGCAATAATTTTATTGAGTACTTTTGCATCAATGTTCATGGGAGAGCTTTAAAGCAATAAATCTCTCTTGAAATGTACCAAATACAGGATTAATATTCATTAGAAAGTATTTTAACACTCACCATCACAGGTTACACCTTAGGAAGATACTTGAGCAATTGTATGGTCCAGACAATGGATGCTGATCCAATCTCTCAAGGCAGGAACAAAACAGGCCACTTAAAATCCTAGCAGCCTTTTTTGAATGGGGCTGGCCACACCCCCTTCCTGCACCTGGGACTCTGGATACATGCCCTCCAACCTTATCAGCAAACACCTGAATTCCACCATATCTCCCTATTTTGTCTAATTAAAAAGATTCTAAACTAAGACTATATACAATACGAATTATTATGAGGTAATAACTGGGAGAGGAAAAGATGCAAACTGCAATAAAACCTAACATATATAAAGTGTACCATACATTTCTAGAATATTGGTAGAAGGTGGGGTGTATAAATTACTTCAAACTGTTCATCTGGGATAGTGAAGATATAACACCTGAATGCTCCTTGTTAAGGGATGATAGGATAGTAACCTTAAATACCTATTCTTAAACCCCCTCAAGACCTGAGAAGAAAAATATATTACCTGAAAGTCAGAAGCACGTGAGAGTAGTAGCTTCCAAAATTTGGGAGAAGACACCAACACAGCTACCTGGACAATCACCTATGGTTTTCCTCACCATTGGAGTAGCCATCATTTTGGCTACAGGCCTATCATATCTGACAGATGTTTTCAGGAGCAGAGTATTTTGGAGGGACTGCCTTATCCTGTCCAGGCAAGTTTCGTCAGTCTCCATCCACCATCCTGTTCATAAAGATTGGACATTGTGTGTGCATTGTCAGCAGTCAAGGTAAGAGCAGTTCTTTACCCAACCGGCCAGTCTCTGCCAAAAGGACAAACTCCAAAGGAGTGTCATTGATGCTCAACACCATCATTGGAGAGGAACAAAATGTTAATTTCCCTATTCTCTGGGTCTATGAAATGATTGAAGACTCCTGTCTGTCTATGATATTCTAACCTGTATCTGGGATGACTGTGACATAGCAACTTAAGTAGTGTTGACTGCAGTTCTTATTATCCTAAGGATAGAAGCCTGTACTGTAAAATTAGGTAACCTATAAAGGAGTGTACAATCTCTGAACAATTACTTTTAGTATGACTATCAAACATTAGTAAAAGGTATCTATACCATGCAAAATTGTAAGTCTTATTTATTTATATATATATATATACATATATATATATATACATATAAATTTATTTTTATATAACAGTTACAGATTCAATTTTATATCAATGTACAAGTTGCTTTGGACATACGAAACAATTTCAGATTTAATTTGTACCAATATATAAATTATCTCAATAGAACATATAAAATGATTTCACCTTTGTATCAATATACAAATATCTATGCCAGTGCAAATTGTCTTTGGCTTATCCCATATATTTGGCTAATAATTGTTTATAAGTAGATAGAACAATCTACCTTTATCTATCCTATCTACTCCCCTTTTCTTCTTTAAAAGAGATACCTGAGACTATATTGTTTTTCCATCCTCAACCCAATTTTAACTTATAACTATTCTATCAGAATAATAATTATCCATAATCCTCAGAAGACAAAACTTATTGGGAAAGGAGCATAGTTTTTCATAGGGTTGCCTCCTGCTGACATAAGGGCCATGGCATCTCTTTGGTATCCTGTAAAAGCTAAAACAATGGTTAGATCCTAATGGACTGACTATACACAACTGTGACCATTCTCAGAGTACTGGGTAAAACCATCTGGAAATCTTATCAGAGAAGTGAAATGAAGGATAATCATAGAGAGCTATCTTGCAACCATTTTGAAGAGTCTATTTTTTAAAAGCAATCATTGAATCATTGAATCATCATTGAGTGGTGTACACGAGGTCCTTCATTTCTTCATTTCTATCTCTGTCTCTGTCTCTCTCTCTCTCTCTCTCTCTCTCTCTCTCTCTCTCTCTCTCTCTCTCTATCTCTTACTCCTTTTTACCAGTAGAAATCATTGCAGTGGGAGCCTATCTTAGTTCCAGATTCTTTGTAGATAGCTGATAGGAGAAAATGTTGTTTACAATGGAAAACTTAAGCATTATTGATACTCAAAGAAAATATTTACATCCTTTATGACTTCAGGAGAATATCATTGACAAAGAGGATGGTTGGGAGGCATAGATACAAAGAGAAATAAGAGTAAAAATGAAGTTACAATAATATTGGTCCCTAAACATTCTAACTGTCTTCTGTCCCACACCAGATGTCTTTTCTGATATGAGACAGAATCTCTCACATTTTTTAACCATATGCTTAGGTTTAGAGAGGGAGAAAGCCACTTACTCCAACTGCAAATCCAACTTTATTTATAGTCAAGCCAGGACCACATTTTTTTGAAGAGGTATAGATGCAAGATATAAAGCAATGATAATTGAGAAATTACCCAGTAGTGTATATTTGTATCAGGTGTTCCCATAGTCCTTTGTTTTTATAATTCATCATCAATCTCCTTTCCATTCTGAGTGACTCATCATTCAATATCCAGTCAATGTCTTAAAGACAGCTGTATCCATTCTTCTACAAAGACATAATTGAGATCCTGCGCTGGTCTTGTTAAATGTGTTTTCCTTACCATGTATCCATTTGTTATATCTTTGATGGGGAATTACTTCTCCTCATCAGGAAGGGACTCCTTTTGAAGCAAATCTGTGGTGGGATTCAGGTGTCACCTGATAAGGTCCGAAGACTCTTATCCAGGATCCCGAGCTCCTGCAGGGGTGTGGCCAACCCCATTGATAAGGGGCTGCTGGGCCTCTTCCTGTTTCCTGGCCGCTGGAGAGACCAGTTTGGAATCCATCGCTCAGATACTCCAGTCCCTGTTCAGGTGCCACTATAAGCTGTTACCTGTATTGTGAGTGTTGATTTATATTCTAATAAATATTAATCTTGGACTGGTGCCTTGTAAGTAAAACTCCACCTACACAAATCTTTATTAATTTTTATGGTACCCATATCTTTTCTTTTCCTATGGAAACAAAAGCAAACACTCTGCCCTATGGAAGCAAATATCTCTGCTTCCATTCTGAAGTCAACGTTTCCTTGAAGTAGATGTGTTGGTTTATCATGAAAGATTTCTACATTACCCAGTGTCTCTCAGAAGTTGATGCTCCCTTTTCATCCACATTAAAAAAATTCAAAGTCAATAAGGTACTATGCAACATATCCCTGGGTTTTCTCATTTCTCTCTTCTGTTTATAAAGCATCTCTTTCAAAGTGCTGTGAGATATCTCTACAACTGCCTGCCCTGTAGGATTGTGTGGTATCCCCATAATATGCTTTACATTATAATGCCCAAATACTAGCTTCATTTATTTATTTATTTATTTATTTATTTATTTATTTATTTATTTATTTATTTTGAGAAACGTAAGCTGGAGCATTGTCAGTCTTAATCTGAGTGTGAATTCCCATTATGGCCATGGCTGCCAAAAGGTAAATAAGTATAGCATCAGTCTTTTCAGAACTCAGCACAGTTGCCCATTGCATTCTAGACTAAGTACTGATGGTAGGATGTACATATTTCATATTTCTGAATTCTAGAAAGTGAAACACATCCATTTGCCAGATCTCATTTCTCTGTGTTCCCTTAGAATTACTTCCAGCAGGCAAAGATGGTTGGTTATAGAAGGTGCAAGCATTATAAGTCCATAGAATTTCTTTTGCCTAATGCCAAGTGATGGGAAAACTCTCCTTTAGTCCTTTACTATTAATGTGATGTTTCTCGTGAAATTGTCTGGCTTCCACCACATTTCCTATTAACAGCCAATCAATTTCATCATTACCTTGCTATAGAGGGCCAAGGAGACATGTGTGCCCCAAATGTTATGTACATGGGATATATTCTATCTCTGACGATATTCTGTAGTTTCATGAACAGGTTAAATCTGTGTCATCAGGAATGAAGTCAGCAGTTTCAATCTGTAAAACAACTCTTTCTGCATACTGAGAGTCAGTTAGTACATTAAGAGCTGTAGTATGAGGTTTCTGGCCCGAACTTTCAGGCCTAACCTCAAGGTTTAGGCACACAGACCCGAGGACACACAGTCCCACAGAGACACACAGAGGCTTTCAATAGTTTTTGGCTGGTCAGCCTCAGGGTCAGGCATATCACTTGCTAGCTCTCTACCCTTCATCTAACACATGTCTCTTGTTCAGCCATGCGGCTCAGTACCTTTCTTTAGAGCAGCATGGTTGTCCTCGGCTTCCTCTGGCTTTTCCCTGATGCTCCTCTGGCACTGTGCTCTCAGAGATTTTCTTAGTCTGGTAGCCCCACCCACATTTCCTGCCTGCCTTTGGCCAATCAGCTCTTTTTATTAAACAAGTGGGTGGGACAATTATTTACCATGAATCAACACAATACCCCTGCATATCCCCTTTTCTCTTTAAAACAAAAGGAACTACAATTCTAAAATTCTTTTCCCCTCTTATCTATAACAGTTTATAAGCAACACTGTAAATAAACACAAACATCCATAATCCATGTTTAAGAAACATGGGCATTGTTCTCTAAGCTACTTCCTGCTGAATGGGGAAGCTAACAATCTCATGGCAATCCAAAGAAAAATGTAGGATTATGGACAAGTCTTTAGTGGAGTAGTCTCTAAGGCTGGGTCATCTCAGCCAGTCTCCTTAAAATTGTTTTGGATTCAGAGCTCTGGAACTTCAACAGAGGTGCTCGGAAATGCTGAATCATCTAGTCCATCTATTTCCATTGGAGATTTTTCAGGGGTTCTTTCTCTATCAAACTTTATGTTCTTTATCCAGGAAGAAATCCAGTCTTTCATTTTCTGTGAAAATAAAAGGAAAACCTCTTCTCCAAAGTAGCATATCTTTGCATTTCAATTTTAAAGTAAACTCATTTATAAAATATATAGGTTGAATTACTCCAACAACATTTATAATCAGCTGTCTTTTAGCAGCTTTTACTAAGTCATTTTCAGTCAAGAAGCTTAAAGATAAGACAGTAATATACAGTATCCAGACATTCTTTTTATTTTCCATCTTTACTTGGCTATGTATGTATGTATGTATGTATGTATGTATGTATGTATGTATTTATTCTATTCCTTTAAGGGCTTTCTCTACCTCTTTTTTCTTTCTTTATGCCTATGTATATATATTTTCAAAACACTTTTTTACCACTTAGACTATTTAAAAAAAAAACTGTCTTTACTGTATATTTATTTAACTTTTTCTGTCTCTGACTACACCTTTGCTTGTCTCCACCCAGATTCTTCTATTTCTTTCTGTTTCTGACCACACTTTTAATCTGCCAGGATTCAAGGTTGGTAGGATGGGTGGATGGCTCCACCTAGCTCCTAGTCTAACTTCATAGAATTTATCTTTTTAACCCAGTTACTCTAGGAATTTTAGAGTCCATATAATTATCAAGTAAAGCTTTGCCATCTGCTGCTCATTAACTCCATTTAAGTATTAGGCATCAGGGCTTCTTAAATGACTCACAAGTACTTTGCCTCTAAGGCCGAAGCAGGAAACTTCTCTTAGAAAAGCCAAGCCTTACTTTGCCTCCGGCAAACAGAGTTGATCCAAGAAAACACAGCCACTAGAAAGCCATCTTTGATTCTGTTCCCTTTTTTTCCTTATGAACAGAAAGCTTAAATGCATCATTTACAAACTTTTGTTTATACTAAGGGTCCTGTGAGACTTCAGGAACAAGCCATTTTACACCTTAAGCTGCACTCCAAAAGTCCACCATTGTAGCTCAAGCCCACCTGACTACCAGGGACTTTCTGTACCATGGCTCACATGGGAGACACAAATCAGAGGCTGCTTTGGGCTAGAACCAAATGGGATAGACCATTTTTAAGCTTTCTATGGTTTTATGTGGGCATATTTGACCCACGTTGGGCTGCCATTTGTAGTAAGAGGTTTCTGGCCTGGACTTTCAGGCATAAACTCAAGGTTTAGGACCCACAGACCTGCAGACCCACAGACCCGCAGTCCCAAAGTCCCACAGTCCCACAGTCCCACAGAGACACACAGATGCTTTCAATAGTTTTTGACTGATCAGTCTCAGGGCCAGGCATATCACTTGCTAGCTCTCTACCCTTCATCTAACCCATGTCTCTTGTTCAGCCATGCGGCTCAGTACCTTGGCTTAGAGCAGCATGGTTGTCCTCGACTTCCTCTGGCTTTTCCCTGGTGCTCCTCTGGCACTCTGCTCTCAGAGATTTTCTTAGTCGGGTAGCCCTGCCTACACTTCCTGCCTGCCTTTGTCCAATCAGCTCTTTTTATTAAACCAGTGTGTGGGACATTTATTTACCTTGAAACAACACAATACCCCTACAAAGAGCTTCTGTGAAATCTATCAACATCATAATAATTGCATATAGTTATGACTTCTGAACAGAGTTATAAGGGCTTTGAGCCACCTAATTAGCTTTAGAGATTTGTAGCCAGCCTTTCCTAAGTTTTTTTGCATCAGTATAAAATGTAGAATCTCCAGAAATGGGTTTATCCTATACCACATGAGGAAAGATCCAATTAGTTTTCTTTATAAAATGAATTCTCTTGCTTCAAGGATATTTGTTATTAAATGCTCTTAAAAAATTACTACAAGCCTTTTGCCAAGGTTAACTATCTGCCCATAATCAATTAATTTCTTCATTAGTCAAAGGCACAATTTCTGTATGGCCCTTTCCAGTCAATTGGCAGAGTCTGAATTTATCTATAAAAATCAGATAAGAACTTTTTTCGGTATATGTTTTTAGCCTTTTGCTTGGTCTGTGTGGCAGAAATATCCATTCTGATATAATATTTTCTCTTTGCATTAAGACTCCTGTTAGAGATTATCTAGAAGGTAAAATAACCAGTATACAATCTAGGTTTGGATCCACACAATCCATATGTGCTTCTTATAGTTTCTTTTCCACCAATTGTAATTCTTTTTCAGCTTCATTGGAAATTTAAGTCCTTTTTGTCATCTAAAGTCTTGAACAAATTAACTAGTTCATAGTTTTTTATACCAATAATGGGCCATATGAGCAATATCCCTTAGTAGTTTTTGAAAATCATTAAGAGTCCTCAATTTATCTCTATTTAATTTCACCTTTTGGGGTCTAATTTTCTGTAAACCCATTCTATATCCAAAATAATTGATAGAATATCTTTTTGTATTTTCTTTTGGTCAATTTGTAGTCCCCAATCAGGCAATATTTTCTTCAGTTATTCAAGCAAAGTTTCTAATGTATATAGATTTGGGTCTGCCAACAAGATATCATCCATATAATGATAAATGATAGATTGTGGGAAGTGCTTGTGCAGCACATCTAGTGGCTTCTGTACAAAATAATGTCATTAAGTGAGACTATTCAACATTCCTTGGGAAAGGACCCTCCATCTTACCACTTAACTGGACATGAATTATTAAGAGTGGGCACTTGGAAAGCAAGTTTTTCATTGTCTTGTTTCTGTAAATGTATGGTAATAAAACAGTCCTTCAAATTAATAACTGTAATATGCCATCCTTTAGGTAACAGGGAAGGCAAGGGAATACCAGATTGTAAAGAACATATAGGTTGAATCACTTTATTAATTACTCTCAGATCCATCACCATCCTCCACTTTCTATATTTCTTCATGACAACAAATACAGAAGAATTCCATAGACTGGTTGATTCTTCCATAACCTGAGCCTGTAACTGCTCCTGTACTAGCTGTTGAAAAGCCTAATGTTTCTCCCTTGTCAAGGGCCATTGCTGAACCCAAATAGGCTTTTTTGTCAATCATCTCAAAGGCAGCACTGTGAGCATCCTTTTAGGTTTGATGGCTGTTGGGCAATTCTTTTGCAAAACCTGAACAGCAGGTGAATTTTCTCATAGCACCTTAAAACATCATTTTTAGAAACATAATTGAGACTCTGGTTGATATCTGAACCACAGGGATTTTAATTTGGGTATTTCATTGCTGTAGGAGGTCATGACCACATAGATTAACCACCATATCAGCCATATATGGCTTGAACTATCCTTTCTGACATTCTGATCCTATGCATTTGAGCCATTGTATACTCTGTTTTACTTGAGATATTGTTCCAATACCCAGAAATTGGATATCCACTGCCTGAAAAGGCCATCTTGGATGTCATGATTGTGGAGTTATGATTGAAACATCAGCTCCAGTATCGAATAAGCCCTGGATATAAATATTATCTACCAGTACTGTGGGAGGTTGTGTTATTTCATTTTAAATAATTGTCCCAACCACTGATTTAATAAAAAGAGCTGATTGGCCAAAGGCAGGCAGGAAGTGTAGGCAGGGCCACCAGACTAAGAAAATCTCTGACAGCAGAGTGCCAGAGGAGCACCAGGGAGAAGCCAGAGGAAGCCGAGGACAACTGTGCTGCTCTAAAGAAAGGTACTGAGCCACATGGCTGAACAAGAGACATGGGTTAGATGAAGGGTAGAGAGCTAGCAAGTGATATGCTTGGGCCTGAGGCTGATCAGCCAAAAACTAATGAAAGCATCTGTGTGTCTCTGTGAGACTATGGGACTGTGGGACTGCGGGTCTGCAGGTCTACAGGTCTGTGGGCCTACACCTTGAGGTTAGGCCGGAAAGTCCAGGCCGGAAACCTCATACTACACAGTACTTTCAATTTTGATCTTTGTTCATTTGTGGAAGTCTGCCAAAATATTCGTTTTGTGGTTTTTCTTGGAACTTTCAATTTCTCTTCAATTTATTCTACTATCCAAAGCCATATGTTCTTTTAGATTACTCATTGGATTTCCTACTTGTCTTGAGAATGCTGCTCCTTCACTGTAAGTGGATATGATCTGACCTTCCTTGACTTTGGAGTCTGATTTTTTGGGGGCTTCCTGGGGGAAGCCTCGAGAGTCATTTCCCGATTGTAAAGGGTTGCCTTCTTTGTCCCTGGTAGATCTACATTTGTTGGTCTAATGTCCTTTACCACACCTTCTGCATAACCCAGAAGGCAACGCCCTTCTGTTCGAATCATACCTAAAATGGATCTTATTTTCAGAAGTACCTTGTGTACAATTCTGTCTTATATGGCTTGGTTTACCACAGTTAAAGAAAGATGCCTTGGTTCCTCATCCTAACATTAGCAATGGCTTGTCATACCCAATTCACTTTATAGCAGTGGAGATATTTAGCATTTATTGTGTACTGAATTCATTCATCTATTGGTGCAGATCTGATCTTTAAAGGCATAAGCATTCTTTTACATTTCATATTAGCATGATCAAAGGCCATAGAAAATATTAACTGCTTCCTAACTTCTGGATCTGATATTACTCTATGTACAGCCTTAGTAATTTTCTGTAGAAAGTCAGTATAAGATTCTTATAAGCCCTTTTGAACTTGGTATAAGGCTCAATTTTCTGATCAGGGTCCAAAATCTTTTCCCAAGCATTCAATGCAGCAGTATGGCTCAGCAACAACATATGTTCATATAAGTAGTTTGAGTCTTCATATCAACAAACATGCCTTCACCAAGAATTTGGTTCTGAGAAATAAAAAAGCCCCTAATTTTTTCTTGTTGCTCTAAGGCCCTAGCCTTATCCCTTAACCAATTTCTCCATTGCGGAATTTGGCTATAGTCCAATAAGCTGGCAGTAAGCTGTATCCAATCACTAGAAATTATCTGGTATTTTGTTGACAATGAAATCAGCTCTGTTTTACATAAGTAGAGTGTACCCCATGAATCAATATGGTCTCCTTGAAATCCTTGATATCTTTCATATGTATTGGCTCATAATTATACTCTACAAATTCAAGGGACTCCCCATCTGTTTCTTTGACTGGACAGTAACCAGAAACAATACTGTTGGAGAATTGGGTAGCCCTGTCATGCTTATCACCTTAAGTATAGTGTCTTCATTACCATAATATCTCATTGAGGGTTGACCTGAATTGTTCTGAACAGAAAATGCATTACCACCCTTTTCTAGTACTGCAATATGGCCCTCCCATTCCTGAAGCTTGGATACTACTGATTTTTCTATAGCTTGATTTTCCTGATGAAGCAGTCCTTCCAATGACCTCATAATCAGTAATTTTTGATCTACATCATTAACATAAGTAATGATTTTTTGTCCTCATCATTAATATAATTAATGAGTTTCTTATTCTCATCATTTATGTAAAGCCTCTATTTTTCTTGTACAGTTTTATCCATATCCAAATAGGAAGCCTTATCAGAAAGCTTTTTGCAACCAATTTCCAGAAAATTAACCTTATCTGCCATTTTAGTGTTTGAAATTTCCATATTACATAACGTACACATCAATTGTTGATTTCCAGATTACACCTCTCCCTTTATGCACTGAAACATAAGATACAGAAATAAGCCAAAAAAATAGTAGGACTGGGTCATTGAAGCCCTCATGATATTCATTTGAGATGTTCTCAATCACCATGGAAAAGTATGACCTGAAGTCATGAATAGAATAATTTTCAGCCATTACCTCAATTTGGCCAGCAAGTGTCACAGTAGCTTTCAATGCTCTGCTGGGACTCTCAGCAGCATGAGGCTACCTACAGTCTCTATGTGGTCTTAAGAGGCCCCAGCAGGTGCACAGGCTGAATATGAACCTTAGGAAAGACTAAGTCTCACAAGAATAAGACAGGACAGTATAACAGAATCTGCAGATGCAGCAGAGGCCACGCACATGCAGAAGTTTTGCTTTTTTATTTTAAACTGAGTGCAGATGGCAGCTTCCAGGATTGCGGTTTGGCTGTGGCCATGAGGCCTTATGCTCAATGTGCATAAACCAGGTGCAGACCTGACTCAGGGACCCATAAACTGGTCACAGATTCTGTGCTTTCACTGCACATAAGAGTGATAGTTAAGAGTGAGGGGTGGAGCTTCCAGCCCACACAGGGAATGCAGACTCCCAAGGCTGAATGCTCTGCCTATCCTCTGCTTTCTGATAGTGCTTAAGGCACAGATGGGCTTCTCAGCCCAATATGCCGATTGGCTAGATACCCACCCCCCCAGGCACACCAGCAAATGCAATAAATCTCTCTTGCAATATACCAAATACAAGATTAATAGTTATTGGGAAGTAATTTAATATTCACTTTCATAGGTTACACCTTAGGAAGATACTTGAGTGATAGAATGTGCCAGACGATGGATGCTGATCCAATCTCTCAAGAAGGCAGGAACAAAACAGGCTGCTCAAGATCCCAGCAACCCCTTTTGAACATGACTGGCCACACCCCTTTCAGACTCCTGGGGACTCTGGATACCTTCCTTCCAACCTTATCAGCTAACACCTGAATCACACCACAGAGCTTGGTCTGTAATTCTCTTTCTTTGCTATTTTTGAATGGCTTGGGAATCAGGTTGATTGTAGCCTCATAAAAATAAGTTGGCAATGTTCCTTCAGTTTTTACTATATGGAACAATTTGAGTAATATTGGTATTAGCTCTTTGAATGCCTGGTAGAATTCTGCATTGAAACTGGCTGTCCCTGGGCTTTTTTTTGGGGGGGGGGGGACTTTTAATAACAGATTTAATTTCCTTTGGGTTATCCATATATTTTAGGTCTTTTATATGATCTTGATTTAATTTTGGTAAGTAGTACCTGTCCAGAATGCTGTCCAACTCTTTTAGGTATTCCTTTTTAGTGGATTAACTAGAATTAACTCTGATTCATTGTTTCTTTGCATTGTTCTCTTTGTTTCTATTGTATTAATTTCAGCCCTAAGTTTTATTATTTCCTGCTGTCTACTTATTCTAGGTTAGTTTGCTTCTAATTATTCTAAAGCCTTCAGCTGGGATGTTGGGCCTCTTGTGTGAGATTTCTCTAGGTTTCTCATATAGGTATCTAGTGCTTTGAGTTTTCCTCTTTACACTGCTTTAATTGTATCCCATAAGTTTGGGTATGTTGTGGATTGATTTTCATTAAATTAGAGGAAGGCTTTGATTTCTTTCTTAATTTCATCCTTGACCCAGAGATGGTTAAATTGAGAGATGTTCTGTTTCCACGAGTTTGTATGCTTTCTTTGTCTTTTGTTGTTGAATTCCAGATTTAGGCCATAGTCATCTGATATGATACAAGGAGTTATTCCCATTTTACTGTATTTACTGTTCTTCTTTATCTATTCAATATAGCTCTTGAAGTTTTAGCTAAAGCAATAAGAGAAAAAACAGAGATTAAATGGATAAAAATTGGAAATGAAGAAGTCAAACTATCTCTATTTTCAGATGATATAATAGTATACATAAGTGACTCCCAAAATTCTAACAGGAAATTCATACAGCTGATAGAAACTTTCAGAAATGTAACAGGGTACAAGATTAACCTAAAAAAATAATAGCCTTCCTATACACTAAGGATTAAAATTAATGAAAAAGAAATAAGGGAAACATCACCCTCTATAATAGCTGCAAATAGCATTAAATATCTTGGCATAACTCTAACCAAAGATCCAGCAGACCTGTTTGACAAAAACTTCACATCACTGAAGAAACAAATTGAAGAGAATATTAGAAAATGGAAAGATCTCCCCTGCTCTGGGATGGATAGGATCAACATAGTAAAAATGGTAATTTTACCAAAAGCACTTTACAGATTCAATGCAATCCCCATCAAAATCCCAACATATATATATATATATATATATATATATATATATATATATATATATATATATATATATATATATTTATAGAACTTGAAAGAACAATACTCAACTTCATATAGAATAACAGGAAACTAGGATTGCCAAAACAATCCTGCTCAATAAAAAGAAAACTTTTGGAGGAATCACCACTCCTGATTTCAAGGTATACTATAGAGCTACAATAATAAAAACATCCACGTACTGGCATACAAACAGACTTGTGGATCAATGGGATTCAATTTAAGACCCCAACATTAACCCACACATCTATGAATAAGTGATTTTTTCACAAAGGCCAAAAATATTCAATGGAAAAAGATAGTATCTGCAACAAATGTAATTGGCATAACTGGATGGTTGTATGTATAAGAATACAAAGAAATCCAAATGAATTTCTCTGAACAAAACTCAAATCCAAGTAGATCAAACACCTCAACATAAACACAGCTACACTGGTATTGATAAAAAAGAAAGAAGGAAATACCCTCCATTAATTAGCACAGGTGACCACTTTCTAAATATAACACCAGTAGTACAGACACTAAGAACAATAATTTATAAGTGGGACTTCCTGAGACTGAGAAGCTTCTGTAAGGCAAAAGACACAGTCAATAAGACAAAATAACAGCCTATAGAAAAGAAAAAGATCTTCACCAACCCCACATCTGACAGAAAACTGATCTCTAAAATATATAGAGAACTCAAGAGCCCCCAAACTTAAATAATCCAATTAAAAAGTGTGACAGAGTTTTAAAAGGGAACTCTCAAGAGAAGAATTACAAATGGCTAAAAGGCACTTAAAAATTTCTCAACATCTTTAGCCATCAGAAATATGTAAATCAAACAACTTTGAGATACTACCTTACACCTGTCAGAATGGCTGAGATAAAAAATCCAGATGACAGCCAATGCTGGAGAAGATGCAGAGCAAGTAAGACACTCCTCCATTGTTCATGGGAGTGTAAACTTGTACAGCCACTATGGAAAGCATTATGGCCATTCTTCAGAAAACTGGGAATCATTATCCCCAAGGATCCAGCAATACCACTATTGGACATATACCCAAAGGATGCTCATTTGTACCCTACAGTCATTAGCTCAACTGTGTTCATAGTAGCACTAGATATCTGTCAACTGAAGAATGGATTAACTATGGTACTACTCAGAATTAAAAAAAAGACATCCTACAATTTTTAGGCTAATGGATGAATTTGGAGAATATCCTTCTGAGTAAATTATCACAAGTCCACAAATATAGGCAGAGGATATAATCATTCATAAGTGCATTTTAGACCAAAATCAAATAATACCCAAGCTACAAACCACAACCCCTGAACAGCTTGGTTTCAGAAAGAATGTAAGAGAGACATGCACAGATTTCCCTAAGAAGAGAAAATAGAGAATCACCTTAGCAAATTGGGACTATACCAGGCTGCAACCAAGAAGAGTTGGGAACAAATCATGAAAGGAGATAGTTGAGTGACAAGAGCAACAAAGAGGAAGAAAAAAGAGATGGATATCTAGATAGAGAAAACTAACTTAGGGTTGGAAAGAGAGAAGGTACTAGGAAAACCTCCAAAAACTCACAGGATATCCCTGGCTAGGTGTCCAACCAACAGTGGAGGGGTTGGCTAAATAGGACTTTCCCTAAAATCAAATGTATTATCACTATAAATGTCATCACAGAACCTACATCCAACAATGAATAGAGGTAGAGGCAGAGATCCATGGCTGAGCTCTGGGTAGAGCTACTAGTCCAGCTGAGAGCAGGGGAGGAGAGTCTGTATGAGCAAGTGGATAGAAATTATGAGGAAAATTCCCACAGTGACAGCTATCTGGAGGGCTCTGGTGGGCTCACTGAATCAAAATAGCTGCTGAAGATCCAGCGGGAAAAGGATCTAGCCCCTCCAACTGTAGATTGGCATGGGGAATACATGGAGCCAGGTGGGGTGGGATCAGACTGTGTTTCTGTGCTTGGGCTCACATTTTTGAGTTCATTCCCTGCAGAGGAACACCTAACCCAATCTTGACTTTGGGATCAGACTTTCCGGGAGTTGATGTGCTTATGTGGGAATGTCTTTCTATATGCTGTGAATAGCAATCTTTAAATAAAGGAGCTGTTTGGCCCATGACAGGCACCATAGGAAAAGTAGGAGGA
Organism: Phyllotis vaccarum; assembly: GCA_033318265.1. Classification (NCBI taxonomy): domain Eukaryota; kingdom Metazoa; phylum Chordata; class Mammalia; order Rodentia; family Cricetidae; genus Phyllotis; species Phyllotis vaccarum. The sequence continues at coordinate 11,919,490 of JARWLC010000013.1, forward strand.
GGCATCAGAGTAGGTAGGAGGATCAGGGCAGAGTCAGCGACAGAAGGAGCCAGAAGCCCAAAGGAGCAACATGTAAAGAACACAAGTGAGCCACAGGCCACGTGGCAGGAAAGATTAATAGAAATGCGTTGAGTTAAGATGTAAGAACTAGCTAACAATGTGCCTGAGCCATAGGCCAAACAGTATGAACTTAATATAAGTGTCTGAGTCATTTCTGGGGCCTAAGCAGCAGCTGAGCGGCTAAGGGGTCTCGGGCTACAGGTCTGTGAGTCTGGACGTCTGGCCAATTGGGGCCAAGAAACTACCACATTGTAACAATGTGCCATGCTGAACTGACCCACCTTGGGACTTTTTCTCCTTTTGGGAGAAGGGACAAGGGGATGGGGATGGGGAGGCTGCTGGCTGACTGATAGGGATTCAGAGGAGGGAAGGAAGGTGGAGTAGGGGAATACATGGATAAAAGAGATATTTCTAAATATAATAAAATGTAGAAAAATAAGAAAAACCAGAGTAATCATTGTAGATTATTTTATGATATAAATTAATACCAGTTATATATTCATATTGCTAGACATATTATTTGTGATCCAAACCATAACTATTAAATTATTACACTGAGAAATAGAAAGAGTGAGAACAAAATGACCGAATAGTATGAGGCAGGAGTTCAGAATTAGAATCTATGTTCTTAAATTCTATGTTCCATGGAACAATGTAGTTTGTTTTACAGAAAAAAAAATAAACCATAGAAATTTAGAGTATTTAAATAGTAAGTGGAATCACAGGCTGAATTATTGTAACTAAGTTTTGCATCATTTTATTATGATGAGAATATCAGACAAGATAGTTCTCTGCTATCTAGAAAGTGGGGAGGAGAGATCTGCTATTAAATAGCAGTATAGGCATTGTGATGTTGGAATGCCTTTCTGTATGCTGTGAATGGCGATCTTTAAATAAAGGAGCTGTTTTGGCCCATGACAGGCACCATAGAAAAAGTAGGAGGAGGAATCAGTATAGGTAGGAGAAGCAGGGTGGAGTCAGAGACAGAAGGAGCCAGAAGCCCAAAGGAGCAACATGTAAGGAACACAGGTAAGCCATGGGCCACGTGGCAGGACAGATTAATAGAAATGGGTTGATTTAAGATGCAAGAGCTAACTAGAAATGTGCCTGAGCCATAGGCCAAACAGCATGAAGTTAATATAGGCATCTGAGTCATTTCTGGGGCCTGAGCAGCAGCAGGTGGCTAAGGGGTCTGGCGAGGCAGGCCTATGAGTCTGGGCCTCTCGCCACCCCAGGACAAAGAAAACACATTGTAACAGCATTGTTTTCAAATTCTCATATCATGGTAATTGTGTACTGTTCTATATACTTATAACTAGTATGTTTGATTCAAATAAGTAATTAAATTTGTTCAGAACATCATATACATGTGATACTTGTGTAATAGGCAGAAGTAACATGTAGCCATATATATACTTAGCATAATTTAGAGCAAATAATAAGTATATGAAGTCAGAAGTTTCTGCTGTAGCCTAGCCCTGAAGTCTGGACAAGCCGTAATATTAATAAATAAAAATGAAGAAATATGGCACTTTCTATACTGTAAGTCGTATTTAATATTAGCATGATATTCTCAGTAGGAATTGGACTGTGTTAATATTTGTTTGTAGGATTTTTTGACATTTTTTAGGAATGAACACACATCACTGCATCTAACTGTTACTGTGAAGTTTCTTGGTCCCTGGCGGCCAGAGGCCCAGACCCACAGACCTACAGTCCCAGACACCTTAGCCACCCGCCACTGCTTAGGTCCCCAGAAATGACTCAGATGCTTATATTAACTTCATGCAGTTTGGCCTATGGCTCAGACACATTGCTAGCTAGCTCTTACATCTTAAATAAACCCATTTCTATTAATCTTTCTTGCCACATGGCCCGTGGCTCACCTGTGTTCCATACATGCTGCTTCTTGGGTAGCTTGCTCAGTCTTCCTGACTCTGTCCTGCTTCTCCTACCTATGCTCTGATTTCTCCTCCTACTTTTTCTATGGTGCCTGTAATGGGCCAAAACAGCTCCTTTATTCAAAGATTGATATTCACAGCATACAGAAAGGCATTCCCATATCACCCCTCCCTTTCTGTCTAATCAAAATGGAAACCCCACTGTAACAGATAGCTTACCAACATGGATAGAATATCCACTTAAAGCCTGAGAAAGTTTTAAAAACGTTTCAGCACAGAAACTGAACAAATGCAGCATCTAAATTGTGTGTCTGAAATGGGTCATTGTACAGAGAAAGCATGGCATTCAGGCTGCATTCAAAATGGCACTAGCGGACTGGCAGAAGGCATTATAAGCTGCAACTAGGCCGGTTCCTGAAGTCTCACAGAAGACTCAGTAGCATATGATTGATTTAAGGTTTCTGTTTATTTTGAATAAAAAGGAAACATAGACAGTTTCTTTAAGCAGCATTTTCTTGGGTCTGCTCTGTTTACTGGCAACGAACAGAGACAAAGTCCCTTTAAGAGAACTTACTGATTCTTCTTTATGTACAAACACTGTATGGTTATTTAAGAGAGTATAAACATTTTAAAAGCTCTTCTGGTTGAAAAATGATTAAGGATTCACAATAAAACAGATTCAGATGAAGAAAACACCCTATAAATGGGTTACAATGTGTGTCAAAGGTACATAGGCTTCAGAGAGAAAAGAAAGAGGGTATAAAAAGTCCCAAAAAGAGAAATAGAGTAATAAAAATATAATAAGCCACATAAAGATGGAAAATAGACACAAAATATGGATTTTGGTTGTTATTGTGTTTTCTTTTAATTTTTTAACAGTTAATGAGCTAACTACAGAAAGGCAATGGATTGCAAATGCAAAGGCTACTAAGTTAAACAAGAATATATATTTTAAAGGTATTTTGATTTTAAAAATTGTGTCTAAGGATTTATTGCTTTGGAAGAGTTCTGCTTTTGTTTCCATAGAAGATGAGAACCTGTGGAGTGCTTCCAGGAAAATATGGTTTCATCAACCAAGACCCCATAAAAAAATCTCTGATGAGAAGACATGGATTTATCAACTTCAGGACTGCAGACTATGATCCAGTCTCAAGAACACATAAGATTTTCAATGCCCCATAATCAGCAGGATATGGTATAGCAATGATTTTTTGAAAAATTAGATTATTGAATTTATTTAGATCAGGAAATCAGCTGTTAATCTCAAAATGTTTTACATTGGTATAGATTTTGGTTTATTGATAGAAATTTAAGGTCAATTTTCTTATGCTATATGTATTCTTCTACTCTTGTTTAAGATATGATGTTTATGTGACTGATTTAAATTTGTAATGTATAATTAAATGCAGGTTAGTTACTTTTTTAGGTATACAAAGATATATTTCAATTAGGTAGGTAATCTTTAAATACTTCTAATACCTACAGAATATGGCATTCTAAAATGTTTTAAGAATTTAGACTTTTCTGGACAGTGAGAAAGGTCTGCTCCTGGCAGTACCAATTTAACTTTGACAGAACAAGCTGAGATGGTCATTCAGGTTCCTTCTTTGCAGAGAAAACTGTCAGACATTCTTCAGGAGGAGAAGTGACTGATATATGGGTAGAGCAGATTTCCTGCTTCACTGAAATAAAAAGAGACTCTGGGCCTGTAGGCTAAACATGGATGACCCAACTTTATAAAGAACTTTGGGTGACTGTCCAGGCAGATAGATATCATCTCTGTCATTTCTAGATTTTGGAAGTTGCTTACACTTCCTGCTTACTTGGGTAAATATTATATCCTTCTGTGGTCTTGATGTAGTTGAAGATCAGATAGTTATAGGTATAGTTTTTCTTAGTCATTTGAAAGGTATATTGGATATGAAACTTTAGATTCATGATGATAAGGTAGATGATAGAGTATTTTCTTTAATTTTGCTGAATACAAATAGACTAGTTATTGTAACTGTAATTCTTGCTTGATAATTATTTTTTATATGTCATTTTACTATGTTAGAATAGAAACCTTCCTTTTTGATTAGACAGAAAGGGGGAGGTGATGTGGAAATGCCTTTCTGTATGCTGGGAATATCAATCTTTGAATAAAGGAGCTGTTTGGCCCATGACAGACACCATAGAAAAGGAGGAGGAGAAATCAGAGCATAGGTAGGAGAAGCAGGGCGGAGTCAGGTAGACTGAGAAAGTCACCCAAGAAGAAGCATGTAAGGTACACAGGTGAGCCATGGGCCATGTGGCAAGATAGGTTACTAGAAATGGGTTTATTTAAGATATAAGAGCTATCTAGCAATGTGCCTGAGCCATAGGCCAAACGGCATGAATTTAATATACGCATCTGAGTCATTTCTGGGGTCCTGAGCAGCAGCGGGTGGCTAATGGGTCTGTCTAGACAGGTCTGTGGGTCTGGGCCTCTGGCCTCCCGGGACTAAAAGAAACCTCACTACTACATCTAACTACCAGAATATTAATAGAAATTGAAATGAAAATGTTCTTTTTACTATCTATTTTCAAGAAGTAATAACATCATAGTGCTTTTCTGACATATGAGAATGAGGAACAGTATCTTTGTTGAAAATTTAACATACCTAGATACCGATTATTATTGGCAAAACAAAATATACATTTTAAAATGCTAACTTTGACAACTTTTAAAAGTTAGTTGATGTAGAATGTCTTTCTGTTCTCTGTGAACTATCAATGGATAATTAAGCAGCTTACAGGTAGGCAGGAATTCTAAGTATAGATAAGGGAGATGGAGGACAGTGTGAAACAAGATACTTTGAGCTGCCACCCAAGAGAGCAAGACATAATGAAACACAGGTAAGGCCATTAGCCATGTGTCAGGACAGATTAATAGAAATGGGCCAGAAGAACTACCTGATAATGACCCTAAGCCGCAAGAAAAATAGCATGTAATTAATAAAAGCTTCTGTGTGATTATTTGTGGCTAATTGACTGTGAGGTCTAGATAGGTCAGGAACTTCTGACTACAAAATGTACTCAAATGTGGAACATTTACGTTCACATACAGCCTGAGAAAGCTTATAATGGGTTTTAGAGCACAAAAACAGAGCCAAAAACAACTTTCATATTATGATCTCAAGTGGGCCATAGTACAGAAATGAAATGGTAAGAGATGCCCTGGAGTGGCTTGCAGGCTATTGTATCAGTGGTTGGTTTGTTACTTCAGCCTGAGCTGTGACATGACTTGTTCCCACAGTATCACAGTATCCTCTGTACAAGCACGAGCTTCTTATAATGGATTTAAGATTCCTGTTCATACAGACAAAAAGGGAAGATACTCAAAGACTCAAAGATAACTTCTTAGGAGCAGCGCACTTGGAAGGGCTCAGTTTGTTAGTAACTAGTATAGGATTGTCTCCTTTAAGGTAGGCTTCTTGACTCATCCATAGCAACAAAAATTCTGTATTTCTTCTATTAGGCCCTGCTGCCAAATACTTAGTTCATGAGGAGTGGTGGTGGTACTCTACTTGGTGGCAATATGGATCCTAAAATTCCTCAGATTTGGAGTGATAAATGTAGCTATCGTTAGTACCTCTACTAAAAACCAAACTCTCTGTGAAGCTAGAATAAGGAACTGAGTAAAGTCAATCAGTGACTCTAGCCAAGACTTAAATCCATGCCACAACTTAACAGCTTAAAAGTGTGGTCAGAAATAGAAAAAAAATATAAGAGATATACAGTAAAGATATATTTACAAACCCCTAAATTGTTTACAGTATGTTTAAAATGTATATAAGCTTGGGAAAGAAAGTAAAAAGGAAAAATCATAAAGTCTTTTAAAAAGAAACTAAAAATATATATTTAGATAAACCACATAAAGATGGAAAATATGCAAAGAGCCTGGATACTACATGTTAAGTTGTCTTTGAATTGTTTGTCTGCCAAGGAGGGAGTAAGAGCTACTAAGAGACATTTGCTTAGAAATGTTTCTTGATTAATCCAAGGTATATATTTTGTAAATGATTTGAATTTAAAATTAAAATCAAAAGATATATCACTTTGGCAAAGAGGTTTTATTTTTACTTCCACATAAAACTGAGAGGTTGTGAATTTATTTTGGTTTAAGAAAAGTCAGGTTTGATCAAGGAAGATCTCTACGAAAATCTCTAATGGAACAAGATGGCCTTATAACATTCAAGGCTGATGACTAAGATAATCCAGGCTCAGGACCTTCATAAGATCACTAGGCTTCCAAACATCAGGAAGTAGTGTTAGAAAGCTATGATGAAATTCCCAATATTGTAAATGGTTAATGGTCATAGTCAATTTCTCCCTAGGGAAAATAGGGGGATATAATATAGAACTGATAAAATAGATTATTAAATATACTTTGATCTGATAAACAACTGTTAATCTCAAAATACTTTACAAAAGGCTGCCAACTAAGATAATCCAGGCTCAGGACCTTCATAAGATCACTAGGCTTCCAAACATCAGGAAGTAGTGTTATAAAGCTATGATGAAATTCCCAAAATATTGTTTATAAATGTTTGTATCATTGTAAATGGTTAATGGTCATAGTCAATTTCTTCCTAAGGAAAATAGGGGGATATAATATAGAACTGATAAAATAGATTATTAAATATACTTTGATCTGATAAACAACTGTTAATCTCAAAATGTTTTACACTGGTATGGATTTTGGTTTATTAATACAAATTTAAGGTCAAATTTTTAAAGCTGTGTGTATTTTTCTATACTTGTTTAAGATATTATGTTTATGTAACTCATTTAAAATTGTAATATATAATTAAGAAATACATATTAATAGTAATTTGTGATAATCAACTTGTAGTCTTGCCAGTTAAGATTTAGATATACAAAGATATATTTCAAATAGGTTATCTTCAAATACTTCAAAAACCTACAAAATAAGACATTTAAAATATTTTAAGAATGTTGACTTTTCTGGGCAGTGAGACATCTTTTCCTGGCAGCACCAATCTTCTTTAAGAGGATGATGGGAAATTGAAGATAGCCCATGTAGAGTTTACTTTCTTTGTGTCAAAAGTTAGTTACTGGGCAAGAGACTGTTCTTGCCTCAAATGTCTGCCAGTATGCTTTTTAAACTGGACAGGCAGGACCCATAGGGCAGTGACCTCTAGATTTTGCCACAACAAGATGAGATGGTCCTTTAGGTTTCTGATTCACAAAGACTGTCAGAAATTCTGAAGGACAAAAGGAGAAGGCACTGATGAACTATGATAGAATGGGTGGAACAGTCATTCAAATTCCATGCTTCACTGAAAAGTATGCCAGATACTCTTCACTGAAAGGTATGCAGATACTCTAGTCCAGAAAGCGAAAAATGGATGCCCCACATTACAATGAAACTTTGGGTGACTATTCAGGTAGCCAGACATCACTGTCATTTCCAGAATTTGGAAGTTGCTTGCAATGCACTTTCTATTTACTCAGGTAATATTATATCCTTCTTATGTCTTTCATATAGTTCAAGACTTGATATTATAATAGTTTCCTTAGTTATGATAAAAGATAAATTAGATATGAAACTTTGAACTCACAAGGATAAGGTAGATGATGGAATATTTTCAATTTGCTAAATACAAATAGACTAGGTATTATAACTGTAATTCTTACTTGTTAGCTGTTTTGTTATATGTAACTTTGCTATATTAAAATTAAAACTTTTATTTGATTAGACAAAAAGGGGGAAGTGATGTGATATGTCTTTCTGTGCACTGTGAATTACAACTGGATAATAAATGAACTATTTTGACATATGGCTAATTAGTTTAAAGGCTGGCAGAAATTTGAAATATAGATAAAGGAGAAGGAGGGAAGAGTCAAGAAAAAGGCTGCAAGCTTTTACCCAAGAGAGCAAGATGTAACAAACAAAGACTGGAAGAAGTGGGTCTGTCCTCTGATATCTCTGACTATTTTTTTATATATTTGAAAATATCCCCATATAATGGAACAGAGGTAAAGCCACTAGCTACATGGGAAGACATAGATTAATAGAAATGGGTTAAGTTGTAAGAGCTAGCTGATAGTGAGTCTAACGCATAGGCCAAACAGTTTATAATAAATAGAAGGTTTTGTTAATTATTTGGGCCTAATTAGCTGCAGAACTGCACATCCATATCTCATGCCTGATGGACAAGGAACTTCTGACTACAGATTCTGTCTTCCACAGTATAGTGATAAGTGTGATTCTGATTATATCCCTTATAGCTTTCCTGTGCACTCTCTTACTATTTTAATTTTATTAATATAAAATATAAAATTAAATGTGATTTTCTAGAAGCCAAGGAAAGAGTACAACTGAAATAGTAGGTTTAGAAACTACTTTTAAAAGGTTGTAAGTAGAATTCAATAATAATCAGTATCTGTATTTATATGTACATTGCATTTAGAAAAACAGTATGTTTGTCTATATTTTGTCAGAACGTTTTGTTTTAAAGCTCAATATTTTAAAAGATATAAATTTTACAGAAAAATTATATTAATTTTGACTTATTATTAGGTTATGTACTCTAATAATTTTTTCAATATTTATAAACATTCTTTTGGCATTTGTATGATGTATTTATATAAAACAGTGTTCTTAGTACTGAAGATTTTAAAGTTTAAATGTTAATTAGCTATAAAAAATTGAAGGTTTTCTATGTGCTAAAGAGGGAAATATGCATGTAGAATTCAATTCTTTATGTAAAAATAGATAAGTATACCAACTAATTAGTATGTATGCTTGCTTTTACTTTATATAAGTGGAAATTATATGTGTGTGTATATGTTTAAAATATTTTTAATCAAAGTATAATTATGTATCTTTCAGCCCCATTTCCTCCTCAGTTTGTTCTTAGCTATTTCTCTTTAATTCTGTACATGCTCTCAAGTTGATAGTCTCTTTTACTGTGAATCTTTTTTCTATATTTGCATATAAATACATGTATGCTTATGCACAAATACATACAAATACAATTTTCTGAGTACTTATTTGTTGTTTCTATTTATGAGAATTTCAGGGCTGAATTATTTGCATTCATTGTGTAAGTAGTTTTAAAAAATGCTTTTTATAAAGTACATGTTTGACTTGTATATCTATTTTATTTAGTTACAAGTAAAACTTTACTGAGTGAAAGTGATTATAAGTGAATAAAGTGTAATTAAAAATCTTGATTTAGATTGCAATAAATTTATCTGATAAATCTATAGTGGGCTACCATGATAGCCCCATGAGTAAAAGCACCTTAAGTATCCAGGGTAGAAAGAAACAACCAATTCTACATACATTTTACACACTTGTCAGTTGTTCTATAAAGGGGCACTATGGCATAGGTATGCTCAACTTAAACATGCATTCACATACACACATACATGTGTGAGAGAGATTCAATAAATATAATTTAAAAATTAAAGGCATGAGAGATGATTTAGTAGCATGAAACCCCACAATCCTAGGTATTTGAGAAAATGAAGAAGATTGATTTTAGTTTTAAAATGATCTGGGAAACATAGGACAAATTTGTATAAAAAACATATGGATAAACCAAATAATAATAAGGATTATATATATTAATAAATACTTCTATGCATACCCACAAATAATTTTATATTAGAAAGTGTAAAATAAGAATCATACAATATAATAAATAGGATTTTGTAATCACATATACATATATGTACAGAATATATACATTAATATATGTATATGTACTTCATTTTACAGTTAACTGAGCATTATGGATGCTTACATAAAGAAATAAGGAGTTACTTTGATTAAAAAATAATTATCATCTTTAAAAACTAAAAAATCCTGCTATTATCAAGTAAAATGTGAACTATTGTTTGAAACCATATTATATAACATGAAGACAAAAACTACAGTGCTCTTTAAAATAAAAGGGTAGGGAATCTAGACTCTAAACTGTATTTTCCTGTCTCCAATGTTACCACAGCACTCATTAGATTGGAGTTTGGTATTTGAAATAACTGCTACACATATTTTGAAGTCATAGTGTAAATCAAACCAGCAATTAGAGAATGTAGAAGATTAACATACTTATTTTTGCCTCTGTCAAATTGATTTTACTGAACAATGCATTGGTGTTATGAACTTTTAATAATATTTTTGTTTGATGTTTTGTTTAAGAGGCTTTTATTTTTAACTTCTCAATCATAGTTTCTCTTCCCTGACCTCCTCCTACTTTCCCACCCACCGCCTCCAATCCATTCCTCAAAGAGGATAGGCCTTCTACGGGGAATCAACAAAGTCTGGCATATCAGTTTGAGGCAGGACCAAGGCCCTCCCCCCTGTATCAAGGCTGAAGATGATATCCCTCTATAGAGAACAGGCTCCATAAAGACAGTTTATGCAATAGAAATAAATCCTAGTCCTACTGCCAGAGGCCCACAAACTGTTCAATCCACACAATAGTTATTCACATTCAGAGGGCCAAGTTTGGATCCATGTAGAATACCCAATTTTTAATCCAGACTCTTTGAGCTTCCAGTATCTCAGATCAGCTGTATTTGTTGGTTTTGCTATCATGATCTAGACCCATTTGCTCATATAATTCCTCTCCTTCTCTTTCACTAGACTGGACTGGGAGCTTGGCCAGGTGTTTAGCTATGGATCTCTGCATCTGTTTTCATCAGTTACTGAATGAAGGTTCTATGATGACAATTAGGGTGATCATCAATTTGGTTACAGGAGAAGGCCAGTTCAGGCACCCTGTCCAGTACTGCTAAGATTCTTAGCTTGTGCCATTCATTCTTATGGATTCATATGAGCTTCCCTAGCACCAGGTTTCTCTCTAGCCCAATAATGGGGCTCCCTCTATCAAGATATCTATTTTATTGTTCTCTCTGTGTCCCTCCCCCAACCATACCATTCTATACATTAAGTGTTCGTCATCTCTTCTTACCTCTCCCTTGCTCCTATTTAACCAAGATATTTTATCTATTTTTCCATCCCAGAAGATGACATGCATGTCTTTTGTGGGGTCCTTGTTACTTAGTTTCTCTGGGCTTGTGGATTGTAGACTGATTAACCTTTGCTTTATGTCTAATATTCACTTATGAATGAATACATACTGTGTTTGTCTTACTGGGTCTGGGTTACCTCACTCAGGATAATTTTTTCTACTTTTATATATTTGCCTGAAAATTGAAGGATATCTATTTTTCAAGTTTTTTGGCCTCTTAATTATATTCACATGCACACATACATATATGTTTTAGTATATTCATTAACAATTACCTGCTCAGTCAGTACAATGTTACTTGTATGTATGTTTTCAGGGCTCACCCTTTGGTATTGGATAAGCAGTTGATGTATTGTTTCTTCTGTGGAGTAGAAATATTTTTCCCTCTTATTAATCTTTAGTTGGCTGTGGTTATTTTTGTTAGACTGAGGCCTCATCTTGCTTACACTGTACACATTTGATGTGTCTAGTGTTGTCAGCCTTGTTAAGCTCATATTTGGTCAGTAGTGTTGGTGAGACTTTATGGGAATAGATCTTGACATTCCTATATCATACAATTTCACAGAAAAATTTTTGACTTTTTAAGTCTACAATCTTTATATCCCCTCTTCTGCAATCTTACTTGAGCCTATGGTACAGAAATATTTTATTGGTTTATCCATTGAAACTTGACTCCACAATTCAGAGTTTTATTCATACATGATTTTCTTCAATGGTACCCATCTACTTCAAAAATAATTTACTGTGAAAGGGAGTGAGGACTACATTTATCTATCAGTATAAAAATACACTTATTAGAATTATTATTCGGTTTATGCATGTTTAGTCAATTTTTGTTTGTAAATTTTCCTCTAGCAAATATGATTTTATTAACACTCTTTGGTTAGCTAGATTTCCAGTATCAGAAACAACTTCTTTCTTGTCAAGTATGTATTAATTCAAGTTGGAGAACAGTTAGGTAGCCATTTAGATATGCGTGCCTCTACTGCACCTACTGTGTCCTCAAGGTTATTGTGTCATAGGTATGGTATCAGAGCTAAAGAATTGGTTGTTTACTTTCTTTGGAAGCTTGCATTTTGTCTCCAGAAAGATAGAAATGATGAAAAAGGACAAAATCAGCAAAACTTCTTTGCATCACTACTGAATCCCTACAGTGCATTGGCTAAAGATTTTTCAACTACGTGTTTATTGCCCCAGCAATCATTTCTAAACAAAGAAATTACATGTTCACAAAATTTAAGAAGCATAAAATTACACTACTGAAAAAAAAAGTTTGCTTAAGTAAGAAGCACAAGAAGTAATTTTGTCATAGTAAAAACAGGCTTAGGGGATACAGAATTCAGCACAAACAAAAAGGTTAGATTGATTAATTTGGAGAAAAATAGAAAGCAAATATTAAATAGGAATGTTTAAGATTGATCTGGCATCTGAAAAGAAAAAAATGTCACAAGAAAACATGGAAGTACAAAAGAGTGTCAGTATAGAAACAGAAAATGAGTGAAAATCATACATAATTAGGATATTATAAACAGGTGAGTAGAGTTGATAAACTGCCTGAATTATTCTGAAATGTATGAAAAAGAGGAGCACAATAGAAACCACTTAAATATACAATGCTGGTATTATGGACTTAATAGTCTTTTATACTTCACCTAAGTTGAAGCTTTGATGTTATCCTATTTTCCTTTCTATTTTCTTTGTCACAAGACTTCCATCAGATTTAATAATTTTTCAAATATTTATAGTTGAGGAGAAATCAGTTTACAAAATATTTATTTATTGAGTACGAGTCAAAATAAACTATGGGGAATAGAGAAAACCAAAAGATCCCATAATTACAAGTTTATTAGATCTAACTATATAGACTTTTTTACATACAGTCAGAAAGTTGAGTGAGATAAGATGTGACATAAATGGAAGACAAATACTGGAATAGCTACGTGAGTCAAGGAATCAAAGATGCTGGAAAAGATAAAGAAACAGAATCACTTCTAAATCTTCAAGGGAAGAAGATAGCCTGACTGACATATAGAACTATAAGGTAATAGGTTTACATCAGTAAGTTCAGCAAATATGAAATAATAATGTATTTCAGGAGTAACAAAAGGAACAGTGAATGGTAGCATTTGGTGCCAGTCAACATGGTTATGAAGCATCAGAAATCATTCAGATTGTGCAGTGAACTTTTTCAGAAAAGGCTGAAATTTTAGATGTGACACATAATGCATGAACAACACCCTGGAGGATCAACAGATGTTTGAGGCTGGCATGATCAACAAAGCAAATTCTAGGTCTCCTGGAGCTTCACAGTAAGACTACACTTCTAAATAGCAACAATGGCAATCAATTGTAGAAGCAACAAATCTTAACTACTCAAAAACAAATGTTCATGATAGCCTCTTTTCTTTTTCTCAGAGATGAGAATACTCATTCACATATAGAGAGCACTTTAGAACACAAATGCTGGTGCTCAGCCTCTAACATTTATATTATCTTTTTAAAGTAATGGATCAATGCATTTTGGATTATGTAAACCTCTTGCAATTGCTCTCAACCTTGCCAAGCAAAATAGTATCATTTCCATAGAGCCAACTCTTTCCAGACAGATGAAGTTATTTCAGCTCCACTTTAGAGATGAGGTGACATGAGAGATATGCTCTGTGAAGTTCAAGATCCTTTTGGCAGAGTTTAAAATCTATCTAAGAAGCTATCAGACTTTAAGAACTCTAAGGAGCAACATGTCAACAAACTTGATCCAATACAGGACAAAAATGCTGCATGCCTTACTGCTGAGTTGGCACTCTAGTTAAAGTTAGATTCCTATATAAAAGCTTTTGCATAATATATTAAAGTGCATAGACCACTAGAAATGCTGCCAGAGGCCTTCATATCTGGTGACCTCTAAAAATGGCAATGAGAGTAATGAATGTTGCATTCAGCTTGTTAAAAATAATGGATCAGAGTTGCTAATATATCCTTAGTTTTATAATATCACCCAAAAGATTTGTATGTTAATATACTGAATGTTTATCTTTTGTAGTTTCATTAGTAAGAAAAATACTGAATTTTACAAGCAAAAGCAAAGGGTTAAAGTATTTTGTTCTCTTGCCTGGAAGCAACATTAAGTACACATGGAAAATAATCTGCAATAATTGAGATTAATATGTTAATGTACTCTCTGTGGATTAAAACCCTTTAGTGAATTCATGGACTTCAAAATATGATCTAAATATCTTATTAGGACATGCACAGCTCTTTTTGATATAATTATTGTTCAGTGGTGCGGGTACATAAAAAAGCAAAATGTGGGTTAAAAACGGACAGCTAAATATCTCTCTCTACTTACCTAGGAGAAAGGTAATTCTGTCTGTTTACTCCTTGATGCATCTATCAAACAAATATTTCCTAACTTCATGTTCCTAGGGTTTGTTACTATAGCTTGCTAGATTATTTTTGGTAATCTGTGTATTTATATAATTTTCTCAGAAGAAAAATTCATTCTATTGTATAGAATAGTTAGAGCCCTCTTGAGACAGTGTACAATTTAGATACCAAGGAAAGAGGTAATGGTATCTATGAGAACCTCCAAGTTTAAGCCATCCTCCCCATTAAATAGTGTTTGTTTACTCAGCACTTAGTGTCTTCTATCAACAATAACCTTCAGCATTCTAATTTAATTTTTTTGTGTTATGCTGTTTCTATTTTCTCTTTAAAAATAACATCAAATCATTTACCTAAAAATACATTATTTAAATATCAATAATTTTATTACCCATCATAGGCAATTGCTTGTACACAACTCTCAACTTTTATTCCTGACACTAGATAAACTACATTCATATAATTACGTTGGCTTTAATGAAATTATCAGGGTAATATAGGAATTTAAGAAACATTCTATATTTCTCAAAATGAAAGTCTTTGTGTTTTTATGCAAGCAATTTCATTGAAAAAAAATAGGTTTTCTGCTTCCAGAGAAACTTCTAATAGACTATAAGCATTTAGAATAAAAGTTTCTCATAAACTGGGGATTTTTGTCATCATAATATAAAAATTATTGTATGTTTGCAAAAATATACCTTGTCCTCTATAGGTTTTTGATGTTTTTACTTATGATCACATTTAAAAGTCAATAGATTGTTGGGAGCCGTTGGCCCCAGCTCCTCTAGGTGGCGCCATTATCTGGCGCTGGCCAACCCGCCTGAGTCAGAGTACGCATGCGTGCTCACGTGATCTCGCGAGACTGGATTCTCAGCCTCTTCCGTGGCGTCATGTGGGATACTGAACCGCAACCTATAGGAAGATGACACGTCTAATGCAGGCGCCGTTGGCCTATATATAATCGGGCGCGGGACCTCGTGGTCTCTCTCTCTCCGCCCCGCCGTGCGCACAGACGCCGGCCCGGCTCCTGGGCGCGGGCTCTAGGCCACGTGGCGGATGGCCCGGCCCGGACCACGCCGGGGCCTAGCCTAGCTCCCTCTCCCTCACCCTCTCTCTTTCCCTGCCGGCCCTCTGCCAGCTCTCTCTCCTCCCTCTCCATTTTCCATAAGCTAAATGCTCTCCCCCAAGATACATTAAAGCTGTACTGCAGAAGGATCCTAAGTGTGTACTGCGTCTTTCCTTGCTGGCGAGAAATAGGTGCGGGACAATAGATATGTAGAAATCTTCTAGTATTTATATTTTAAAGTTGTATAAATTTTATAAATTATAATCTTGGGAACTTTTGAGGCTGTAATTAGAAATCAAATGCATGCATAGCTTTGTGGATAAGAACACTTGATATACATACCAGATGCTCTCATCTCAGCTAGAAATATAAATATGTGTCTTGTCCCCTATATTTTTTTTTGAAATATTGTCCTGATGTGTTTTCTAATAACAGAAATGGGGTAGATATAGATGAGAATGGAGATGGAAATGAAGATGGATGAAGAAAGGGAGGGAAAACCATAATATGAATATGTTATATAAAAACCATTGAACTTAAACATTTTAAAAAATTAAACTCAGTGGAATTGTGTATTTACATTTTATATATTACACATTTATTATAATGAGAAAATGTTGGAATTATCAAATTGTTTTTAAACTTTTCCAGATACCACATTTTATAGATCACCAAAACAAACTTTATGAGTCATTAAAGTTTTGCTTGTTAATATCACTTTTAATCTATATATTATTGGTTTGAAAAACTTGTGTATTTCAAGTTCACAAAATGTTGAAGTTTTTTTTTAACCATAAATAAAATTTATATCTTTAGCCCACTAGATTATCTTCCATTCACTCCTTTGATTTTTAGTTATTGTAATGAAGAAGAAGTTACTCTCAAGTATTTGTTTTTCTCTTCAATTCTGAAAATATTAAGAACCTCAATCTTGTTAAGCTGCATAACAGAGTAGGTCTGGTTTCCAATGTACTAAACTTTTAGTTCTAAAAAGACCATTGCACAATAGTAATATAGCTGGTACAAGAAAATAGAAAAATCAACATTCTTAGACAATTTTCACATTTTACAAGTTTCTGTGATTTTCCATGCTGCCATGTATTAGTCATATAGTTTTCCTACAATTGAAAATATCTTTTTTTTTTCTTCAGAAGGGCCTGAAACTATGTGTATAAGAACTCTTTACAGAAGAGTTAATTGAAGTTTTTATTTTACTTCATTTATGTATGTACAAAGTGAGGAAATTAAAAACATCTTTTCAAAATTTTTCTTGTAGCAAATATAAGCAAACATGATTAGATTTTCCAGTGATGAGACAGAAAATAGAGCATGCTTTTGTCTCAAACTTTTCCTTTACTTATTAAGTATATGATCAAAATCTGCCTATTTTCCTTTTATTTAAAAGACTATATAATGGCAAAATGCAAATGTTAATAAGATTTTTTATTTTATCACTGTTCTCAATGTGATTGACTATATATTTTAGATTAGTATGTTTGTTTCTTATACTGACTTTAATCCCACCTCTAAACTTTGACAGAGCAAGCCCAGATGGTACTTCAAGTTCCTGTTTCACAGAAAAAAATTGGCAGACATTCTGTAGGACACAGTAGCTGATGAACTATGCCAAAATAGAATAGTTCTTCGAGTTCCCTGCTTCACTAAAGGAGTACGCCAGGGATATTAGGCCTGTAGGCTAAAGATAAATGCCACAGTATAAGAAGCCAGATGTGATCTAAGTCATTTCTAAATTTTAAAAGTTGCTTGTACTTTCGATTTGAGAAATATTATATCCATCTGTGGTCTTTGCTGTAGTTAGAGATTAGATAATCATAATTATAGTTTTCCTTAGATGTAATAAAAGGTAAATTAGATGTAAAACTTTAGACTCACAATGATAAAATAAATAATAAAATATTTTCATAATTTTTGATAAATTAAAATAGACTAGATATTATAGCTGTTAATTCTTGCTTGATAGCTGTTTTTATATGCAATTTCGCTATGTTAAAATTAAAATTTTCCACTAATTAGACAGAAGGGGGAAGTGATATGGGATGTTCTTCTATAGGCTGTGAATATTATTGGCTAATAGAGGGACTGGTTTGGCCTCTAGTGATACAGCTTAGAAATAGGAAGGAAATCCAAGCATAGATACAGGGGAAGGAAGCAGAGTCATGAGAGATGCAATTTAGCTGCCCAAGAAGCAAGTTGTGAAGAAATAGGAATGGCACAGGTCATGTGACAAGACAGATTAATAAAAATGGGTTGAATGAAGATGTGAGAGCTAGCTAGCAATAAGTCTGACCCATAGGCCAAACAATATATAATTAATCACCAGTAAGTAATAAATTCAAACAACAATGAGATACCAATGAATTCTCATTATGATGTCTAATTTCAAAAGGCAGAAAAAAAAGTTGTCAAAGTGTGCTGACTAATTTTATGTCAGCTTGATACAAGCTATAGTAATGGGAAATGTAAGATCCTCAATTGACTAGATATCTCAATAAATATGGGCTATACACAAGTATGTAGAGCATTTTCTGAGTTAGTGATTAAAGTGGGAAGGATAACATATTGTGAGTGAAGTCATCCCTAGTGGTTCTGGGTTCTATAAGCTTGCTGAGGAAGGCATGAGAGTAAGCCAATAAGTAGCACTCTTCCATGGCCTCTGTATCAGCTCCTGCTTTCAGGTTCCTGCTCTATTTGAGCTCCTATACTGATTTCCTTAAATGATGAATAGTAACTTGGAAGGGTAAGCACATATATATGCTTTTAAATATATATGTATATTATTTCCCTTTGGTCAAAGTGTTTTATTATGACATTAAGACTCTTAAGAATCAATTTAAAATATACAGTACATTTACCCAATGGAATACTATTCAGCAGTAAAAAAATAAATAAATAAATAAATGGCATCATAAAATTTTCAGGCAAATGGATGCATTTGAAGAGTTTCATCCCAAGTGGGGGTAACAGAGGCCCAGAAAGATAGACATGGTATGTACTTACTCATGAGTATATTTTAGACATAAAACAAGGAATAACAAAGCCTCAAACCATAATCCCCAAGCAGCTAGGTAATAGGAGGCACTTAAGAGAGACATCTAGGGATCCCCCTGGGAAGGAGAAGTAGCGATATCCTGAGTAAATTGGGATCATAACAGTAAGTGAGCAAGGGGGGGGGTGAAAACAAATCATACCATTGGAGAAGGAGATGGTTGAGTGAAAGGAGCAATAGAGAGAGAAAAAAAGAAATGGATATCTTTATAGAAGGAGCCACTAATTGATTAGAAAGAAACCTGGTGCTAAGAAAATCTTCCAAAACCACAAGATGTCTCTGGCTAAGACTCCAAGAAATAGTAAAGAGGGTACCTAAATATGACTTGCCATATAACCAAATGAATGACCACCTTAATTGTCATTATAGAACCTTCATCCCTTAATGGATAGAAGCAGAAGCAGCAATCCATAGCTAAGCACCAGGTCAAGCTCCTAGTCCAGTTGAAGAAAAAGAAAGAAGAGATGAGCAAACAGATCAGGATCATGAGGAGTCCCACAGAGACAGCTGACCAGAGCTACTGGGAGCTCGTTGTCTCTGAAATAACCACTGAGGAACCTTCATGAAAGAAACTAAACCTTCCAAAGGTATATGACAGCCTAAGAGCATGGGCAATTTGTGGAACCTCTTGCAGTAGTATCAGAGTATATACCTGGTACATGACCTGACATCTCAGAGCCCATTCCCTACAGAGGAACACTTAACTCAGCCTTGATAGTGGGATTAGGGACTTGGACCTACCTCAACTGAATATGTCAGATAGAGTTGACTCACTTTTGAATTCCCAGTCCACCTTGAAGAATGAAGACAGGATGGGGTAGGGGAGGCTGAAGGAGGATTGGGAGGAACTGAGTGGAAGGAGGCAAGGGAGAGGGAGCTGTGGTACAAATGAAAAAATAAATTAAATAAAAGTGGGAAAACAGAGGCCACAAACACAAAAAAGAACAAGGTATATAAGAGGGTTTGAAGGTAGGAAAGGGAATGGAGAAATGAAAGAAAAATATGTTATAACCTAATAAAATATTTACAGGATATAACAAATCAAAAAAATAATGTAGCTCTTTTGAAACTAGCAAAAAAAATTTTCCCCTTTTTCAGTAAAAGTACTTTATTATGACAATAGAAACCATAACACCCAAGGATATAGGAAATCTCAAATCATTGCATGCTATTGTTATAAATATAAAATAGTATAGCCACTATGGAAAGCATTATGTAGAAAATCTTCAGAAAAATCGAAATTTAAAATATGTGTTTAAAAGCATTGAAAAAATACTCATTTGTACATTCATGTTGATGGCAACATATTTGCAATGATCAAAGCAGCAGTTTCAACTTATAGGTTGCAGCCTCTTTGGAAAACCTCTATCTCCAAAACTATATACATTATGCTTCATAACAGTATCAAAATTACAGTTATGAAGTAGCAACAAAATAATTCGATTTCTGGGGATATCCATAACATGAGGAACTATATTAAAGTGGTGAAGCATCAAGACGTTTGAGAATTATTCATCAACATTAATTTTAAAATATTTCCATGAGAAGTACATGGATAAATGAAATGCAATGTACATATGTAGTCATTTGAGTAAGAATGACTCTTATTGGTTCATATACAATTGCTTAATCACCTTGGAAGGATTAGAAAGTTGAGAAATTGTGAACTTAATGGAAGAATGTATCACTGGGGGTGGGCTTTGTGATTTCAAAATCCCATGCCAGGCAGTCTTTCTCTCTTTCTGCTGTCTTTGAATCAGGATGTAGAGATCTCGGATACATCTTTAGCACCATCACTGCTATGTGTGCCACCATATTCCCAAAGATGATGGTAATGAACTAAACATCTGAAAGTATAGGCAAGCCAATGGTGAAATGTTTTCTCTTATAAAAGTTGCCTTAGTCATGCCTCCTCAAAGCAATAGAACATTGATTAAGATAAATAAAATATGTACTTGTTCAGTTATCAAAATTTTCATACCATAGCATATATAGATCTCAAGAGTATTATCCTATATAAAATGAATTTCTTATACATGGAAAACATAGTAAGACTCAGTTTTAATATGGTATTTACCATTATAAATTGAAAAATACAGAAATTAGAATGTAGTTGATAAATGACAGACTGAGCAGAAATGAGAAATTATTTTTAATGGGTAAATAGTTTGATGTAGAAAGAACAAAGTTCAGGATCTTGGTGAAGGTAGAATTTACACAGTCACATGAATGTTCTTTTATAGACAAATGAATGTAATTTAATATTATATATTCAAAATACTACCTGGATGATTTTGAGATAGAGATGAAAGGTAAGAAAACCTCAGATGCATACATCCATGGATCAAAAAGGGAATAGCATCATACAAAACTGAACTGTTTGTCTATTGCCACTTTAGAATAATGAAAATAGCCTTTAAAGATTATATATGCATGTGAATAAAATGAGATTATCCACAAAATTATTAATTCTAAGCTTTTGAATGATATGAGAACAATAATTTTCAAAGAGATCAATAAAATGGTTCACATTTATGATATTCTGAAAATTTAAGATATTATATACATTTTATATTAACTTCTATACCTAAACTAGATGAGAATTTTGGTCTTAATTCCATGACTATTAAGAACCAAGGTTGTGGTGCATAAATCCTATTTGATATTATATTAAAAGCCCAAAGATGGTATAGGGGGGAAGCTGAAATGTAGAATGATGTTTCTAGCTGGCCTAGTCCCATGATCTGGACCACCCTGCTACTGCTTAGGCCCCCTCAAAATGACTCAGACTCATATTAATTTTATGCCCTTTGGCCTATGCCTCTGGCATATTGCTAGCTAACACTTGCATATCAATTCAACCCATTTTCACTAATCTGTCTTGCCATGTGGCCATGGCTTACCTATTTCTTTATATGTTGCTTCTTGAGTAGCTGGATAACATCTCCTTTGACTCTGCCCTCCTTCTGTAATATACTTTTTAAAATAACTGAGAAAAACTAATAACTATCTAATCTTCAACTACATCATAGACCACAAAAAGAAATATTATCCAAGCAAACAGGAAATGCAAGTGATTTCAAAAATCTAGAAACGACAGAGATGATACCTGTCTACCTGGACAGTTACCCAAAGTTCCTTTATAAATTTGGGGCATCCATCTTTAGCCTACAGGCCTAGGGTATCCAACATATCTTTCATTGAAGCAGGAAATTTAAAGAACTGCTCTGCCCGTTCTGGCATAATTCATCAGTTGCATTTCCTTGTGTCCTGAAGGATGTCTGGAAGTTTTCTCTGCAAAGCAGGAACCTGAAGGACTATCTTAGCTTGTTCTGCTAAATTAAGAGGTCACTTTTCTATGGGTCCTGCATATTCAGTTTATACAGCATATGGACAAGCAATCAATATGAGAACGGTTTTTGCCTAGTGACTAACCTAACTGTTACCACAAAGAAAGCAAATATGGAGATTCTTCCATATTCATCATTATCTTGAAGTAGATTGGTGCTGCCAGGAGCAGACCTGTCTCACTATCCTGAAAAGCCTAAGTTCTTAAAATATTTTAAAGGCCATATTCTATAGGTCTTTGAAATGTTTGAAGGTTACCTAACTGATTAAAATATATCTTTGTATACCTATAAAGATCCTAGCTAACATGACTATATGTTGGTTATCATAGATGAGTATTAATTTGCATTTCTTGATTATCCATTATACATTTTAAGGAACTGCATAAACATAATATTTTAAGAGTAAAAATATATATACAGCATAACAAAATTAACTTTAATTTGTATCAATAGGCCAAAATTGATACCAATATAAAAGATTTCGAGATTAACAGCTGAGTTTTGGATGAAAGTAAATTTAGCAAACTTTAAATATCATTCCTACATCATATCTCTCTTTTTTCTAAGAAAGAGATTGGCTATGGCCATTAATTATTTATAATGAAAACAAACCTGAGAATCTAAGTAATATAAGGAACTTAAGAGAGAGATCCAGGGATGCCCCCAGGGAGGGGGAAATAGAGAATATCTCCTGTATAAATTGGGATCATGACAGAGTGCAAGCAAGGAGAGACGGGAATGAATGATGAGAGAAGGAGATGGTTGAGTAAGAGGAGCAAAAAAGAGGGAGAAAAAAAAGATATGGATCTTAACTCTGTCCTTTTATCTTCTGAAAAAAATATTAGATATATAATGAATCACCACATGATTATGCATATCTTCCAGCCCTTGGAATCAGAGGCAGGGTAGATCTGAGAGTGCAACCACATTTTAGTTTATAGTTTACGTTTGTTTTAAAAGAAAAAAAAAGTAATTTTAAATGTTTGTTTCCTTCATTTTGGGTATTAACAGAGAGTCTATACCACATACCACAGAGATTCACAGTCATCATAAAGAAAAAAAAAATGAACACTGAGTACCATAAATATTTTTGCATGGTTGGAAAGTCCTCCAGATAGTTTACATTTCTATTTTGTGTTCTCTTTGTAGTCACATAGTCACATCATAATATAAGGTCAATGTAGAAATGCAACATTCAGGAGCTAGAAGTAATAACATATTTAAAATGATATTCTTTCACCAACCTAGAAAAATTTTCTTCACAATTTCAGATATTATCTCAAAATGTATCTCCAAAAATCCTATGTTGTAGTGAGGCCCAGACCCACAGACCTGCAGCCCCAGACCCCTTAGCCACCCACAGCTGATCAGGCCCCAGAAATGGCTCAAATACTTATATTAACTTTATGCTGTTTGGCCTATGGCTCAGGCACATTGCTAGCTTGCTCTTACATCTTAAATCAACCTGTTCTCATTAATCTGTCTGCCACATGGCCTGTGGCTCACCTGTGTTTCTTACATGTTGATCCTTTGGGCATCTGGCTCTATTTCCCTGACTCCGCCCTTCCTCTTCTACCTATTCAGATTCCTCAGCTTACTTTTTCTATGGTGCCTGTCAAGGGCCAAAACAGCTCCTTTATTTAAAGATTGAGATTCACAGCATACAGAAAGGCATTCTCACATAACATCCCACTTTCTGTCCAATCAAAAAGGAAGCCTTCAATTTTAACATAGCAAAATTACATGTAACAAAATAGTTATCAAGCAAGAATTACAGTTACAATATCTAGTCTACTTGTATTCAGCAAAATTAAAGAAAATACTCTATCATCTATTTTATCTTTATCAATATAAAGTTTGATATCCAATATACCTTCCAAATGACTAAGAAAAACTGTACCTATAACTATCTAATCTTCAACTACATCAAAGACCACAGAAGGATATATTTACCCAAATAAGCAGGAAGTACAAGCAACTTCCAAAATCTAGAAAGGACAGAGAGGACACCTATCACCCAAAGTTCCTTTATAAAGTTGGGGCATCTATCTTCAGCCTACAGGCTCAGAGTCTCTTTTTCATTTCAGTGAAGCAGGAAATCTGCTTTGCCTATTCTGGTATAGTTCTTCAGTTGCTTCTCCTCAAGTCCTGAAAAATGTCTGACAGTTTTCTCTGTAAAGCAAGAACCTGAATGACCATCTCGGCTTGTTTTGCCAAAGTTCAGAGGTCACCTTTCTATGGAACTTGCATGTCCAGTTTAAATAGCATACTGTCAAGCAGTCAATATAAGAATAGGTTCATGTCCAGCGGCTAATGGATTCCACTAATCTCCATATGGAGAGCTAATCTCCATATGGAGATTCTTTGAAGCCCATTTTTCTCTTGACATAAATTGGTGCTGACAAGAGCAGATCTGTCTCACTGTCCAGAAAAGTCTAAATTCTTAAAACATTTTAAATGCCTTATTCTGTAGGTCTTAGAAATGTTTGAAGATTACCTACCTAATTGAATTATATCTTTGTATACCTAAAAATCTAACTAACATGCATTTCTTAATTATAAATTAAAATTTTAAATCAGTTACATAAACATATCTTAAACAAGAGTAGAAAAATATATACAGCATAGGAGAATTGACCTTAAATTTGTATCAATAAACCAAAATCTATACCAAAATAAAACATTTTGAGATTGACAGCTGATTTTTGGATTAAAGTAAATTCAATAATCTAATTTTTTAAAATCGCTCATATACCATATCCCCCTTTTCTTCTTAGAAAATATTAACTATGACCATTAACCATTTATAATGAAAACAAACATTTAGAAACAATATTTTGGGAATTTGGGCATAGTTTTCCATTACTACTTCTTGCTGATTAAGGGGCATTGAAAATCTCATGGGTTCTTGAGACTGGATCATAGTCTGCAGCCTTGTGTCTGATATGTCCATCTCTTCCCATCAGTGATTTTTTTCAGGGGATCTTGGTTGATGAAACCATATTTGCCTGGAAACAATCCACAGAATCTCATCTTCTGTGGAAACAAAAGCAGAACTCTTCCAAAGCAATAAATCTTAGACACAAATTTTAAAATCAAAATACCTTTAAAATAGATATGAAGGTTTGTATTTGGAGTGGATAATTAATACTTTACTTTGCATACATGATTTATATGTTTGTCACAGAAGACACTGTCAGGAGCAGGTTCATTAGCCAAGAGTCAACTAAAGAATTCCCTTCTTCATCCTTCTTCAGCTAGGACAGCATTCTTTAACTTAAGACAGTCCTTGGAAAAGCCATAAGGGAACCCACTGGCCATTGATTCATAATGGCCTAACACACTGACCTTGGCTCACAGTTTCACCCCCTCACTAGCCCCCTCACTAGCTCTCCCTTCCCCCTGCACCTACAGCTCTGCAGAAGCATTTATAAGCAGCCTATAAATAATAAAGACAGATCACTTGAACAGCTTTTCCTGTGGTCCTTCTGCACCTCCCTCCCCCATCCTTTTCTTCCTACAGGTGACAAGGACCCCATTGAAGTCCCAAGGGCCAGGACACAATGGTGCCCAATGTTGAGGATCCCTCCACCTGATAAGGGTAGAGAACTTGGTCTTGCTGTAAATCTTAGCAGCAAGAGTTCATGATCAGGACCACCAACCTGAGAGTCAGATTGGGGTACAGGAGTCCAGACGACAAGAAAATAAGATAAGATAACAAGTGACATTCATGGGACACACAATATTGTAATAGGATTTGTACATTTTAGGTCTCAAGGAGGTCCTCAAGGGTTGAGGATTAAGGGTTAAGAAAAAAGTTTTATTTATAAAGGAGATACATATCAAGAAGGAACAATAGATGAGAACTGCTGGAAAATATTTGAAAAAAATGTTTGTTTATATAGGAGATAAGGATAAATGAGAACCACTAGAAAAGAGTAATAGACTATATTAATGATTATTATAGGATTGGGGGGCATTAAAAGGTCCCCATAACAGTCTTCTCTTACTGGAATTTAATTAATGACATTTTGAGAGTCCACAAACATACCTCTCTGTGACTATTAATATGCCAGATGGTCAGCTTTCCACAGAAACTCTGTCCAGCAAACATGACAAGCAGAATAACTCTAGGCAGTCACAGATCAGATCTACCCCTCTAATTGCTTTGATGATAATTAGCAGTTAACTCTGGCCAAGGAGGTTGATCTGGAGGGGGGAGGTAGCCCCCTATCTTAACCCTGACAGCCCATCCCTCAGAAGCCTAGAGGTCTGCTATAGAGCAGCCCTCCTTAGTGTATATATAAAAAATCTTTCTCCCCTTTGTCCAGCCACCACTTTATACTCTTTCTGAAGCCATACTTTAGAGATGTCATATGGTAGGGGATGATCCTGGAACAGAAGGACAATCTTACAGAAGAATGAATAAATCTTAGATTTCTTGAGAAGCTTAAATATTATGTGCTATAGAAAACAGACTTTATGGAGAATTGCAGGGAAATTGCTCAGAGGAATGCAGAGAAACTCTCTTCAAGGACGTGGACCTTGAAAAACCTCCTAGGCAGCCTGCCATTTGATAAAAATGAAACACAGGTGCAGTTTGCTCCCTGACTCTGGACACAGATCCAGAATGCAGGACTCCTCTGTTCTTGATCACACCTACCTCAGAAAGGCTCAGTAACAACATCTTTAACAAAGACCAGGCAAGGAGCCTTACAGTGGCCTTATCTTGTGGCTTAGTCTCATCCCAGAGAGCCTTCTGACACCAGGGGAAACTGAGAGTATCTTTCTTAAGCACCTGGTCTTTGAGAATGCTAACCCATCCACCCATCCCACTGACTTAAGTAAAGGTATAAGAGAATGTGGCAGATACAAAAATGAGTTAGACATGACCTCTACTTCCAAAGCTGACTGTCTAGGAGTTAAATAGTCTCTCTCTCTCTCTCTCTCTCTCTCTCTCTCTCTCTCTCTCTCTCTCTCTCTCTCTCTCTCTCTCTGTGTGTGTGTGTGTGTGTATAAAACCTATAAATCTATTCATTATACTACAACGCCATAGATCATTTATATAAATTTTAATAGACTGCTATAAGAAGTTGCAGGATTATGAGTATGAGGATAAATTAGAGAGACAAATAATGTTAGATTAGACCTCAGAGTAGGGCAGATTTTTGGATTTTATGTAGAAGATAAGAGGCATTTAAAAGTACTGAGGATGTGACACATAGAGATTTAAAAGAAACAAATGTATAAATAAAACCTTTGTGGCATATTTTTTAACTAAATGTTTTGATTGATACATTGAAGTCTTGCATAAAATGTGTCAAGAGCTACATTAAAAGCCAGTGGTGATAGTGCACCAATAAAGCAAAACAAACAAACAAACAAAGATAAATGTTAAAGGATGAGAGAAGTCAGAGCACAATTTCACTATCAATGATTACAGCTTCATCAAACAGGACAGGCAAAAACAAATAAGAACAAAGAAAACAAAATCTAAAAACCTCTGTAAAGAAGGCTTACAAAGTGAAGCACATTTTTAAAAACTTGTAAAAATTACGGCCAACTGCTAAGGAGATAAACAGGAAACAACAGTTAATTCACAGCTCTTGTTTGAGTCATGCCCTCTTTGTCCTGAATTTCCTCACTCTGGATTCTGATGATCTCTCAGCTGCAGAAAGACATTGGCACACTCCCTCTGGTACTAGTCACCTGCTGGCTATGTGGCATGACCCCCTCACAGAGACATGGAAAGTGCCAGATCCTGTGCTCATTTGGGGACAAGGTTCAGCTTGCATCTTGGATCAAACCCAATCAGCCCCAAGATGGCTGCCAGAGTGATTGGTCAGGCAAATAGACTGCTCACCTGTACCCAGGGTCAAGTTAGCTTCCCCTGAAGATGATCTCTCTCTTTCAACAGATGCTGGCACTCCAGCCAAAAAGGATGCTGAGATTCCTGAGCCTGCTCCTCCTGATGTCACCCCTGGAAACAGCAAGGATTCAACACCCTCTTAACTCCCATCAGCCCCTCAATCATATGTGGCAGGTCATCACATAATTTGGTCTATATCTAAAGTCACTCATTAAGGATGGTGGCCAGACCATTATCCTGACTTATGTGACTTTGTGCTACCCTTAAGGAAGAGTGTTGATTTTATACAGACAATACAAGAATTGAAAGAGATAGCATGAACAGGGTTAGAGAAAGCCTAGAGAAAATGAAAAGAGAAAAGAACGTTGAATGGTTTAAAATCTGGTTCTCCACTTCCCCCTGGCTGACCACCTTGCTCCCCTCAATCCTAGGATCCCTTTTAGGACTATTACTTTTGATTTCATTTGGCCCTTGGATTATTAAAAAACTGACCGGCTTCATCAAACAGCAGATTGATTCCCTGGCATCTAAACCTATTTAGGTCCACTATCATCGCCTTGAACTGGCAGACCAAGGCTCTGAAGACCCTGGAAATGATAGGCTTCCTACAGAGACTGTGTTGCAACCCAAACCAGCACACACCTACCTCTCACAGTTGTAGACACCCTTTCAAAGAGGTGCAGTTGGAACTGCAGTGAGAGGACCAAGTATTCTGTGTTTGAGTCTCTCGAGAAGCATGCCCAAGAGCATAGAGTTCCAGTATGCATCAATCCTCTCCCTTGCAAAACATGCCAGCTGGCCCTGATGGTACAGGCTGCAATCAGCCTCAGCTAGAGCAGCATGTATCATCTTCTGTAGCAGCCTTATAAGATAGGAAAAGGGCTTGGGACCTCTGCTTCCCCTCTAGGGTTAATGTCCTCAAGTTTGCCTGAGCTTTGCCCATCATTTACTTTAAATAAAGGGAGGAATATGTCAGGAGCTGGTTCATTAGCCAAGAGTCAACTAGACATTTCCCTTCTTCATCATTCTTCAGCTAGGACAACATTCTTTAGATTACAACAGTCCTTGGAAAAGCTACAAGAGAACCCACTGACCATTGACTCATAATGGCCTAACACACTGATCTTGACTCATAATTGCTCACTGACCACTTCTCATAATTGCCTAGCACACTGACTTGGCTCACAGTTTCACCCCCTCACTAGCCCCCTCACTAACACTTCCTTCCCCTGCACCTACAGCCCTGAAGAAGCATACATAAGCAACCTAGAAATAATACAGACCGATCAAAAAGCTTGTCCTGTGGTCCTTCTTCTGCACCTTCCCCCCTATCATTCTCTCCCTACAGGTGACAGGGACCCTGTTGAAGTCCTGCAGGTCAAGACACATATTTAAAATGATATTTTTTTACAAACATAGAAACATCTTCCTCACAATTTCAGATATTATTTCAAAATACATCTCCAAAACTCTAAATAGATATGAAGGTTCATATTTATAGTGGATAACTTATACTTTACTTTGCGTACATGATTTATATATTTGTCACAGAAGATACAACTACTCATTCAAAAAAATTCTATTGCAACTATATTTTAAGATAACTTTTTAAAAAGAGAATAAATATAAACAATAATAATAATGAGAAATAATATAAAGTCTACAGTCCTTTTCTTTATATTGCTGTTTAAATACAAAACCAGAGTTCAGTGTGAGTGACAAGAAATGATTCTTAATGAGAGTCAGATCATACAGAACTTTTTGAGTAATGGTAATAACTTCTAAAACATGTTTTTTTTAATTGAGGCATAGAACCTTATCATATATTTATATAATAAATAAACCTATGTGGTTTTGATGAAAAGTAAATTCTAGTTTCTTTCCATAAACATATAACTGTAATGTTGTGCATTGCCATACAATGTGCCTTATTTCTGTGTACAAAAAATTTACCTAAGAAAGTATAAAGGATATTAAATTATATGTCAGAAAACACATACATGAAAACACCTTTACATAATATATTAATTTGTATGTTAACTTAACGTTTAACTAAAATCATAATAAGGCAGAGTTACAGAGATTGTTATGTCATTAAATTTCTTGATTTGTTTCAAATAAGAGAAATCTCTCAAAACATCTGTATCTATTCAAGGAGGTGGATGAACCAGTGTTTTAGTGTGTTTTTTTGTTGTTGTCTTGGTAAATAAACACTGACTGCAAGAAACTTATGGAAGATAGGGGTTATTTCAATATACAGTTGCCAAGTTATAGTCTATCAATGAGGAAAGTAGGAACAGAAGGTCAGGGCAGAAACCAAAGGCAAAGCTAGAAATAGAAGCCATGGAATACTACTTTCTAGTTTTCTTTCTTATTTATCTTGGGATGACAGACCTAATGTTTTGATCCTCATAATGAACTGTGCCCTGTCATATTAAGTACTTATCAAGAAAATGTGCCATGAACATGTATTCCCATAGACCAATAGAATGAATTAAACAGCACTTGCAAGCAAACAACTTCCAAAGAATATAAGAAACGAAATAACTGGTTGTCTGGAGAGTAACCCAATATTCTTTAATATTGTGGAAGCATCCACCTTCAGCTTACAGGCCTAGCATGTCTGACAGACTTTTCTATGAAGCAGTATTTTCTAAAAACTTTTCTACCTTGTCCTAGCATAGTTCAGGAATTCATTTTTTGTGTGCCATGCTTGTTCATTTTGGACATCATAATGCCAGCAGTCTAGGCAAGGGCAATTCCTTACCCAGTGACTAACTTTTGCCACAAAGAAGGTCAAATATATATAGAATATTTTAGTGCCCATCATTTTCTCTGAAGTAGATTGGCACTGTCAAGAGCAGATGTCTAATTGTCATAAAGATAATAAGAATTTATATTATTAACATATGTTAAATGCCATGTTCTATAGATCTCTGAAGTCTTTAAAGTCATGTCAATCTAAAGTTTAGCTCTGCTAGACCTTGAAAACATATATATTACACATTTATTGTAATGTCTAAATACTAACTTGCATTTCTTTACATTTTAATTAGTTGATAATAATAACTTTAAAGGAATAGCAATTTATATTTGATTGTTACATGAACTGTATATGTACAATACTTTGAACAAGCACAGAAATATATGTACAGTAACAAAATCAATCTCAACTATGTTTTATTATACAAAATTTATATAGAATATAAAATAATCCAATCCAATGTACAATATTTAAAAGTAGTAATTGTTTTTAAAAATGGTTTCAATAACTTACCATTTTATCCTATCATATCTATATCATTTTTTTCTTTTTTCTTTTTTTTCAAAAAAGAGCCCTGAATTCAGTTTTTTTTTTGTTCAGCTATTTTTCTAACTGTAATGAATAACAATTTGTAATCAAGAAAACAATGACAATATTCATAACCCAACGAAAGACCAAAAACCATTCACCCCAACTCTTAGGAATATGGGTATCTTGTTCTTAAATTTACTTAGTGTTGTCTGGGGGTAATGACATTATTATGAAATCATGAAAAAATTTTCTAAGTGTCAATTCCTTAAATAAGTAGCTATATTATTTCTTGTGCATTCTCTGTATAATGGGAAAGTACAGGAAATATCTCGTGTTGGCTATAGTAGTCTGTGAAGTTAACTCATCTCGGCTAGCCTCCTTGAAATTGTTCTGAGTAGTTAATAATTCAAACCCAGTCTTTGCTTGCTGTTTGTCAGCTTAGTGGCTTTCTCATAGTCCATGTGAATTCATTGTTGTGTGACCTTATCTTCCTTTTGGATACTTCAAATTTGCAATTAGACATTGTCATTTGTCACTGCAGAAAACTGATATGAGACTAAAACCCAACACAATGTGAAGGAAGCTAAATAAAGCCTTTTATTCTAGAATTAATTAGTACTCTCTATAAAAATAAATATCATGACAAAAGTTTAATATATATGTATATAATCTTATAATATATTTTAATATAATTATTTATTCAACATAGGATAGGTAACAATTGAATAATCCCTTATTTTTAGTTAATCTTCTTTCCCATATTGGGTGACTCTTCTGACATGATACAGAGATTTTGCATTTTCCTTTAACAAGTATGCACAATTTTAGAGAAGGAGAGAGTCACAATCCAGCTCCAAATCCATCTTTAAATTATAATTAAATTGGGATATCAACTTCTTTTACAAATAAGGACATATAGAATATAAGCAATAAGATTTTACCCTGTAGAGTATAATGGTACAAATAGGTTTGATACTCCTTTGCTTTAAGCCATCTAGATGTCCAAGGTCTTTTAACTTCTTGAAGATGGGTAGTTCTAGTTTTCTGTAAAGATAAAAATAAAAACTTGCCCCAACTATTTGTTTTTTTATATCTTAAAGAACTGTAATATGGGTGGGTGAGCTATAATGTCTTATTTTCATGAAGTTTCTCTAGTTCAAATTTAGTCTTTATTAATTTTGATGGTATCCATAGCCTTTCTTCACCTTTGGAAACAAAAGAAAAACCCATTCACCATCGTAGCACATATCCTGGCTTCCATTCTGAGATCAGTACATTTTTTAAGTAGACAGGCTGATTTAGTTCAGCTGTTTTTTTTTTTTTTCTATAGTCCAATGCCTTTAAGCAGCCATTCTTCCTTTCTTATTATCATTGAGAAAATTTAAAGTTAACAAAACATTATGTAGTCTATTTTTAAGGGTCTTTGTTATTCCTTTCTGTTTATCTAGCATATACTTTAGAGTTTTATTTTATCCTTTTGTAACTGCTTGTCCTGTAGGATTGTGTGGTATACGAAAATATATAATACGAAAAATAATCTTTTCATTTTACTAGAGACATAAGCTGGAGCATTATAAGTATTAATTTGTACAGGTATAACCATGAGAGTCATAACTTCTAGCAAAAATGGAACTACAGAATCAGTGTTTTCTCAACTCAAAGCAGTTGCCTAAGGAGATCTTGCAAATATATCTATTGTATGATATACATATCTTAATTTTTCAAATTCTGTAAAATTAAACACATTCATCCATCAAATTTCATTTCTATGTATATCTTTAGGATTACTTCCTCTGGTAATGGAATTTGGTTATAGAATTAACAGGTAGGATATCATTTTACAATTTCTTTTGCTTGTTGCCAAGTGAAAGAGACATCTTATTTTAATCCTTTGCTATTAATGTGATGTTTTATGAAATTGTGAGGCCTCTAGCATATCTTCTATTAAAAATTCATCAATTTCATCATTACCTTGTGCTAAAGGACTTGGCAGATGTGTATGGGATCAAATGTGTGTTATATAGAAGGGATGACTCCTAGTCTGTTTTATTTCTTGTAACAGAATAAATAATGAAGTTAATTTTGACTCATCAATTAAAATCATCAATTTCAAAGTATAAAACAACTCTTCCTGCATAGTAAGAGTCAGTGACTATGTTAAAATGTTTGGTAAATTCCATTAATACCATCATGATAGCATATAATTCTGACTTTTAAACAGAATAAGGGCTTTGAGCTTCTTTTATGATTTGTAACCTGCCTTTCCTGATTTGTGTGCATCAGTATAAAATGTAGGCGCTACAGAAATTGGTTTATTTTGTACAGTAAGAGGAAGGAATAATCCAGATAGTTTTGTTTAGAAATTCAATTCTTTTGCTTTGAGGATATCTGTTGTTAACAACTCCCAAAAATACTGCTGTTTCTTTGTCAAGGTTCACTTTCTACCCATATTTGGTCAATTTCTTCATTAATTAAAGATATAACAATTGCTTCTGGATTTATTCCTGTCAATTAATGAAGTCTTAGTTTTTCTTTAAACATCAGTCCAGAAATCTTTTCCACATTTATCTTTAATTTATTACATAGTCTATGTGGTAAAAAGATCTATTCCAATAAAATATTTTCCCTTTACATGAAAATTTCTGTACAATACAGCTTAGAGGACAAAATATCTAGAATGTCATTAAGGTCTGAATTCACACAATCCACATGTGCATGCTGTAAATTATTTTCCACCAAAGCAAATTCTCTTTCAGCTTCAGGTAACAATTCTCCCAGAGTATGTAAGTCCTTGTCATCATTTAAGGTTTTGAAGTAATTATCCAGTTCATCATTTTATATTTTAATAGGGTTTGTAAATTAGAAATGTCTCCTAGCAATCTTTGGAAATCATTGTTGTCTTCAGTCTGTCTCTCCTGATTTGTACCACTTAGGATCTAATTGTTTGTTGTTGTTGACCTATTTTGTAAAGTAAATAACTAATGAAATTTCCTCTTTGTATTTTTTCAGGGTCTGTTTGTAATCCCGAAAAAGGCAAAAAAATTTTTCACTTCTTCCAACATTATTTTCTGTGGTATCATCATTTTTATCATGAAACAACATGTCATCCATGTAATGAAAAATGATAGGTTTAGAAATTTGTTACATATATGTTCTATTAGCTTTTATACAAAATATTGTCACAGAGTGGGGCTATTCAGCATTCCTTATGGGAGTATCCTCCACTGATATCTCTTTATAGGCCAATAATTATTATAAATGGGTACTATGAAGGCACATTTTTTGTCTTGTTCTTATAGAGGTTTATAAAGAAATAAACTTTTAAATCAATAAGTATAACAGGCCATTCTTTAGGTAACAGAAAAGGCAAAGATATTCCAGATTGTAGAGAGCTCACTGGCTATATCACCTTGTTTATTGCTCTTAGATCTCTTATCAATGCAAGAACAGGTTCTTGTCCAGTGGCAACCATTGCCACAAAGAAAGTAAGCTCTGTGTGGTGTTTCTTCAATGTCCATTTCTTCTCTTGAAGTATATTTGTACTGCCAGGAGCTGACTTGTCTCACTATCTAGAAAAGTCTAAGTTCTTAAAATATTTTAAATGCCATATTCTGTAGGTCTTTGGAGTATTTGAAGATTACCTGTCTAATTGAAATACATCTTTGTATACCTAACTAACATGACTGTAAGTTTGTTTATCATAGATGAGTATAAATCTGCTTTTCTTAATTACACATTAAAATTTTAAAGTATTTAGATAAACATTAAACATATCTTAAACAAGAGTAGAAATATACATACAGTATAAGTAAATTGATCTTAAATTTCTATCACTAAAGCAAAATCCATACCAATTTAAAATATTTTGAGATTAATAGCTATTTTATTGCATTAAAGTAAATTCAATAGTCTATATTTTTAAATCATTCCTATACCATATTCCTCTTTTATCCTTAGAAATAAACTAACTATGACTATGAACCTTTTATAATGAGAATGAACTTTTATAAACAATATTTCAGGAATTCAGACTCAGCTTTCCATTACTACTTCCTGCTGCTTGGGAGGCACTAGAAATTTTATGAAGTTCCTGAGGCTGGATCACCTTAGCTGGGAGCCTTGAAACTGATGTGACCATCTTTTCCCATCAGAATTTTTTTTTCATGAGTCTTCCTTGATCAAACCATATTAGCCTGGGAGCAATCCACAGGTTATTATTTTCTGAGGAAAAAAAAACATAACCTCTTTTCCAAAGCAACATATCCTTAGATGCAAATTTAATTTTTATTTAGAAATTTTTCTTTTCCATGCTTGCTCTCCACTTCTTTCAATCCCTCCTAGTCTTCCCTCAGACTTCCCCCATTCCATCCTCCCATCCTTTCACTAAGAAGGGCAAGGAGTCCCAAGGTGGGTCAGTTCAGTCTGCTGTATCCATTTGAGGTAGATCAAATTCTCTCCTCCTCATATTAGGACTGAGTTATATGTTTCTATGTAAGGAATGGGCTCCAAGGAACATAGTCTGATTCTACTCCATGAGGTTCTGACCAGTATGCTATATAAACTAGGCATGCAGGATCCATTGGAAGGTTACTTATAAACTTTGGCATAACAAGCCATCTCAGTCCCTTAGAGTTCTGCTTCACAGAGACTGCCAGACATTATTCAGAACATAAGGAAAAGCAACTGATGAGCTATGCCAGAATGGGCAGATAAGTCCTACAAATCTCTTGCTTTACTAAAAAGTATGCCAGAGACTCTGGGCTATAGGCTGAAAATAAATGACCCACCATTACAAAAGAACTTTTGGTGACAGTCCAGGCAGCCAGATATCATCTTTATCATTTCTGGATTTTGGAAGTTGCTTGTACTTCCTGTGTACTTGAATAATATTATATCCTTCTATGGTCATTGATGTAGTTGAATATTAGTTATAACTATAGTTTTTCATATTTATTATTACAAGTATATTTAGATATGAAACTTTAAACTCACTAAGATAAAGTAGATATTTTCTTTAATTTTGCTAAATACATATAGACTAGATCTTATAACTTTAATTTTTGTTTAATAGCTGTTTTGTTATATGTAATTTTACTGTGTTGAAATTGAAACTTTACTTTGTGATTAGACAGAAAAGGGGAAGTGATGTGGGATGTCTTTCTCTATGCTGTGAATTAGCATTGGATAATACAAAAAAAGACTATTTTCACCTAAAATAAAAGGAAAGAAAGTTCTTAACTGCTGGAGTTGGCTTCTTAGCTACTGTACAACTTTAGTCCATATAGGCCAATCCCATTCTTCATGGCAGTTTTGATGATACCACCACCTAAGGCAGTGTATAAGGTGATTCCAGGAAGTCCAAATGAGAAGGGAAGTCTCTCACAATGTCCATGCCCTATACTGCAAGCTCTTGTTTGCTTTGTCATGCTTGTAGAGGAAGAAAAGAAATGAGTTGAGAGTTTGCCAGCCAATACCTCTGTTTTGTTGTTGTTGTTAATATGACTTCTGTGGGTATATTTTCAAACATATTAAAAACAGTCGGAGATATCAGAGGGATCTACCCACAGTCAGCCTAGGAGGGTCAAACAGTGGTAACTCACACCTTTAATCACAGCACAGGGAATATCCTGGGAGTGGTGACCTATGCCCTTAATCTAATCTGAGTTCTAGGTCATCTTAGTTTACAGAGGAGTTTCAGGCTCCCAGGAAGGTAGTGGTGGTGCCACACTTCTACTGAGCAGAGAAAGTATTTAAGGCAGCCATAAAAAGACAGAGCAGACAGAAGAAGCCAGGAGAAGTGAGGCTGAGGAATCTGGAAGACAGATGCATAAGATCTGACTGTGGTGTTTATTCTCTCTAATATCTCTGCTTTTTTCGGATATCTGGTCCTGTGTTTCCTTTATTCGTGCAACAGGGTTCTTTTGTCCTGGGGATATGGCTCAATGGGTAAAGTGATTATTGCATTTAAAACATCTGATCCACAGACTTCATATAAAAATCTAGGTATGATGACACAAACCTTGTGAATACAGCATCAGGTACGACAAAGACACGTGGATTCTGGAAGCTCACTGACTTACTTGCCCAGCTGAACTGGTGTCCTCCAGGTTTCATGAAAGACCTTGTCTTAAAAATGTGGACTATAAAATTCTATAGCTAAGGAAAGATATTTGTCATTGAAAAAGAAAAAACTTACCATTTTCCTAATTTCTTTTTAATAACAACTATAGGAGAATTCCAAAGTCTGGTTGATTCTTCAATATGCTGAGCACTTAACTGTTCCTGTGCCAGCTGTTTTAAGGCCTGCAATTTCACTTTTGTCAGAGGCCTTTGGTGAATGCATATAGGATTATATATTAACTATTTTAAAGATAGAGCTGTGGGTATATTTGAAAGATCAGCAGCTGTTGTGCCTTGTTTATATACAACCTAAATGGTTTTTGACTGTTTTTCATAATAACTTCTAATGTTTTCCCTGGAGACATGTATTAGTTTGTGGTTTATTTCTGTGTTTGAAAGAATGTTAATATGAATATTTCATTATTGCTATAAGTCACATCCCCATAAATTTGTAGCAATGTTAGCTACATATGGCTTTAATTTTCCTATCTGTCCTTCTGGACCTATACAGTCAGTTTGCACATTGTTTTACCTGGGATAATGTCCCAATTCCACAAATCTGAACATTTACCTCCTGAAGGGGCCAATTTTGATGCCAAGACTCTGGAGAAAATATTGTTACATCAATGCCTGTATTCACTAAAAACTTTAATAATAACATCATTTGTTCGTATTTTTAACTTTGATTTTTCTTCATCTATAGAAGCATGCAAAGAATTTGCTTTATAATTTTTCCTATTTCTTTCCTTTTCTATAGATTTTCTATCATTTGGTGTAATATATCTTTTTGGAATATGCTTTAATTTCTTTAATTGTTCTGGGAAGGTGTTTTCTCAATGATGGCAGGGTAAGATTGAATTGGATTCAATATGAGAGCTTTTGAAAGTCTCCTTGGTGCATTTCTTGAAGCTAGAACATTACCTTGTCTGTCCTTGTTGACCTGAACTCACAAGTCTAATGTATCCCTGTGATACACCTTCTGTATACTCCAGAAGGGAGGGGCATTTTCTTGGGATTATTCCTAACAAGAGCACTATTTCTGGGAATGCCTTGTTTACAGTCTCTTTTAATGTAACCTTGCATTCAACAATTGTAACATTTGACATTTTGACTTTTTTATACCTCTAGAAATAAGCTCTCCTATCCAGTTATCCTCACAGTCATAAGGCTCTATATTAATTATCACAAATCCAGTCCTCCAAGGGTGTTGACCTATCTTTAAATGGACTAATTATTCTTTTACATTATGAGTTAGCATTCCTCAAAGCCAGCAATTTAATTATTATTTACCTTGCTTCTTAATTAGTACCATTCTTTTTATTCCTGCAGTTAATCTACAAAAAGTCTGCAAAAGTTTCTTTATGGCTTTAAATTACTTTTGTGAAAGATTCACTTTTCTTTCCTATCTCTTTCATCCAATCCATACATTTAATTCTGTGATACAGCATAAATTCTGGAAATGCTCATCATATAGTGTTTGCTTTTCTATATCAGCATAATCTCCCTCCCCAAGTAGTTGGTCTTTGGAAACTTCTATGCCTATGGCTGTTTCTTTGTTTTATTGTTTGAGCCTCCTCCTTCCACCATGTTTTCACTCTCAATTCTAACATTGATACTGGAGTCCAACTAACTTTTGTAAAATTTTTTATCATTTTGCTTTTTTCTTTAAAGTTATTGGATATATTAATGTTGGCTGTTTGATAGCCATAGGCTGTTTTGTGTAATCTTAGAAGACAATGTTGAGATAGGTTTTCTATATTTCTATGTTTGTGTTTGAATATCTTTGTGTTTGCTATTAACACAATAGGCTTTTTAAAGACTTTCTTCTTAGCATTCTTATTAAGTGACTTTTAAAATAATAAAATAGTAGTAATCAAACAAATAATATTTATAACAAACAATATGATAAACATTATGATGACAAGCCCATCTACTTTATTATTTCCTTACTGGTTCCAATATCAAATTGTCTAGAGTAAAATCAAAGAAAGACTAAACAACTTTCATTGCCTCAAGTTAATTCCTCTTTATTAAAAAAAAATTGATTTACTCACCAAACTTGACAGTGATGATTCAAATGACTGTGAAGTGGGATAGTTACCTAGTGTTATAGCAGCCCAAATGAGGGGCCCACAAAGAAAGAAAAAACACCAGGAGAAGGAGGCCACTGTTTGAAAAACTTACCCAGATGAAGGTGAAAAAGTAACATGTGTGGCTGGTCTACCTAAACCTGGAGGCTAATTTGGAACAGAAAGCTTAGTCAGGTGGTAATTACTCCTCCAGCCATGTATTGCTATGGCTGGCAAGCAGCTTTTTGGGGAATTTGTGCTCCAGTTTGGACACCAAGTTAGACAGGAATTCTAGTTATTATTAAATGAAATCTCAAGGCCAGATATTGGGGGGAAAGGCTGGAATATTAGAGAGATAAAACAGATCACAGTCAATTCTCACCTTGCCAACTTGTTAGGGTAAAGGCTATCTTCCAGATTCCTCTGTTTGTCTTCTCATTGCTTCTACAGAATACCACATCCTCTGTCTATTCCTCCTTAAATATCTTCTTCACCCAGTTGCTTCACTTCTTGGTTCAATTCTGCATCATAATTCCAAGTTAAGATTGAAAGTGTGAGCTACTACTATTTGGTAGTCAGGCCTTGAACTCATAGAAACACAGAAATATCTCTGTCTCTGGAGTTGTGATAGTAAATGAATAGGTCACCACTCTGTTCTTTGTCATGCTGGGATTAAAGGCATGAGTTACCACTCTCTGACCCTCCTGGCTTGACTGTGGGTGGACATGTTTCCTGATATTCCAGATTGATTTTATTAAATATAAAATATATCACCACATAACCTTATAAATTTTAATATAAATGTTTATACAGTTTAGGATATCAAGTGTCCCATATCAAGTGGCTCTTCTGATATGATACAAAGATTTTGTATTTTCCTTTAAAAAGCATGCTTTGATTTAGAGTAGGAAAGAGCCACACTAAAACTCCAAAGCCAGCTTTAATTTATAATTAAAGTGGGACTTCAACTTTTCTGATTAAGAGATATAGGTGTTAGGCAGTGAGATTTTATCTTGTAGACTATATTGGTACCAATAGGTCCGATATTCCTTTGCTTATAATTTTTTTTTCTGGATACCCTTCTCTTCTGCTTTAAATGGCTAGATGTCCAAGGTCTTTTGACTTCTTAAAGATATGTGTTTCTAGTTTTCTCTAAATGTAAAAACATAATCCTTCTCCAACTCTCAAGTTTTTCTCATAACTTAAATGAATTGTCACATGGGTAAATAAGCCATCATTACTTTTTATCAAGAAGTTTCTCCAGTTTAATTTAAGTCTTTATTAATTTTTATGGTATTTATTGCTTTTTTTCACCTGTTATAGAAATGAAATATGTGTGGCAGGCTTTTTCTAGGGTGGAAGGCTGACTACTAACAGAAAACCTAGCCAACTGGTAGTTACTTTGGCCATTTGTAGCTCTGGCAGGAAGGAAGCTATTTTGCAAATTAGTGCCCAAATAGGTGAGTGTCAAATATTACAGGATCATAGTTAGTACATAATGAAAGCCTGAAGCTAGATATTAGGGAAAATCTGAAATATAAGAGAAAGAGAACAGACTACAGTCAATTCCTTCCCAGTTAACATCTCAGGTTGAACAGGTTAAATTCTGTCTTTAAGAATCCTCAGCATGGCCGGTTTCTTCTACAGAATGTGTTAATGTTTGCTTCTTCTGGCTTTAAATATTTGCTGCCCACAAATTTTACTTCTGCAACATAATCTTAGAGTTAAGATTAAGGGTATGAGCTACTACTGCTTTAAAATTAGGCCTTGAGCCAATAGAAATCCAGAAAGATCATTGTCTCCTCAGTGATGGAATTAAAGGTGTGGGCTACAACTTGGTTATCCCATGAGATGGGATTTATAGAGAGAGTCACCACTTTCTGAAATTCATGGCTCAACTGTTGGTATTTATGTTCTCTGATATTCCAAGCTGACATTACTAAATATAAAATATATCACCGCATGTGTTGTTGACACTTTAGAATCCTCTTCTTACTGTAATTACCATTCTTACTTTATTTCATATAGTTTTCAACAGTGAATATGTATTGATATTTTATTAGACATATAGCTTGCAAAATTTACTTATGTGGACATGTGATAAGAATATATAAAATCTACTGTCTTATCTGAGACAAGCATTCAATAAAATATTATTAACTAAAGTTTTTTATCCATATTCTCTACTTATTCACTTTATGTAACTTCTATTTCTACCACTTTGGACTATAACTCTCAACTTTCTCCAAGTCACTTTTTATGGTAACTAAATATATTTTGTTGTTATGTGTTCTATTTTATTTTATTTTATAAGAAAGAACATGCATTTTGCTTCTTTTAGTGTCTTGATTTTTTCACTTAGTGTGAATTGATAGCACTAAACAAAATAAAAAGGTAACATACCAAATATAACTCATAAGGGTTTAGTATAAAAAAAAGAACTTAATACTACTCAATAATAAAATATAAATTAAAATTTATATAGGACAAATAAAAACATTGACAATGAACCTTAATATATTATTTTTCAAAAGGGATAAATTACCAATGGATATATTAAAAGAGGGTAAACATTTACAAATCAGGGAAATGGCAACTGTATCTTAATACACTTACTAGGACTATTATCAGAAAAAAGAAATGTCCCTTGATGTATGAATAAAACAAAAGGTTTTCACATTGTTGGTGGAAATGTAAACCATCATAACCATTATGGAAAAAAAAAGAAGAAAAGGAAGGAGATTTTTATTCCTTATAACATAATTAAATATGAAAACTATTTTTATGTACCAAATTGTTATGCATCTGTAGTAAATTATTTTCAATTACATTGCAGAATTCATTGCTTTCATGTAATAAGAGACCAGACAAATTTTCTACATATGTTTCTAATTTGAGAATACATTGATACTGCTAATTAAAGTGTGTCTCTCATCAGAAATCTATGAAGATTTTTGGTTTTGAAACTCAAATATCATTTATTATCAAAGAATTACTTAGGGCCAAGTACGAAATTTATGTTCTTATAAAATGCAGCTTTTCCATTTGAAAGTCTAAAGTTATTTAGTTTTTTATTTGTTTTGATAAAGTCATAAAGTTCTAAGAGACTGATTTCAAACAGTGATACTTTTTATTTCTGATCCAAGGATATTTTATGAATGATAGCTAAATTCAATTGAATTAAGAATTGCTCAAAAAGATGAATTTCACTGTTCATTCACAACAGGATGAGAGAATATAAGCAGAAATAAGCATATTTAATAACACAAAAGAAGATAATGTCATCCAAGATCAAGCCAAAACAAAATTATACTTGTTATAATTGAAAATAAATTCACTGAGTATCTATCTATAAATTGTTCCCTCAAATAAGAATAGCATAATATCATTGTTAGATCAGAATCTGTGAATATTCTGACAAGTGCTCCTCATTTTCCTTCAGTCTTGGCTCCCTGCCATCATGCCAGAGGATATTCTATAAATATGAAGTGGTTCTCAAATAGCTGAGAGAGTATATAATGCAAATGATGCTTCTAATAGTAATAAATGTTCTCTGCACTTTAATTCACAACTTAATTGTAAGTTAAAAAATTGTTTTTTTCTGTTTCTTAAGACATAGTATAATTTATAGATGACAGAACTCAGTTATCTTTTAAAGGTACTCATCATTCACTCATCATATCACTCATCATATCATGATGGGTTAGTAAATAAAATTTCAATAATAACTAATAAATATTTATAAGAAATATAAGACATATACAGATATTGTATGAAACGATATAACAGAAGAGCCATTCAGGAAATTTTTCTAAATGCTCATTTGCTTTCATGTGATGATTTAAAAACTAGCAGTTCACTAGCATTGGAAACAAAGTGTTAGAATGACATTAGAAAGAGTTTTTAAATTAGAAAGAGTTTTTAAATTCAACTGAAAGCATGTTTTTCTATATTTTGATATTAACCAATACAATAGTCTATGTCAATATAATTTTTTAAATA
Source organism: Phyllotis vaccarum (assembly GCA_033318265.1). NCBI lineage: Eukaryota > Metazoa > Chordata > Mammalia > Rodentia > Cricetidae > Phyllotis > Phyllotis vaccarum. The sequence continues at coordinate 11,962,702 of JARWLC010000013.1, forward strand.
ATGAACTATTTGTTTTAATTAGGGTTTTAATAACTTGAGTATATAAATAAAAATGTTTGTTTTTCTTTTAAATATGTTAAATAATCAGAATAAATTATAAACACACAAACACACACAGAATCATAAAGTAATATTGGAAGCTAAAGTATAGCTTAAGAACATAAAAGAATATATTCACAGTATCAAATGCTAACAAAAAATATAAATTTACTGTGAAGAAACTCATAAAAACCAATTTTAATCAAGTATCCAAAGAATATATTATAAGCAAGAAATTGCCACTTAGATATTTGATATACTATGCTAAAAAAATTTCACCTTCATAGCATATCAATCTCTAGCCAACAAAAAATATACATTGTTACTAAGGTATGCTTCCAAATATCATGCCAAATATTTTACAAAGTTTATTTAATGTATCTGTCACAAATTAGAGCTAGGGAATTTGGTCTTTATTCATATATGGTTATGAAGACTAATGCTCAATGATTTGATAAAATAGAAGCTCTATTCCTTGCAATAAAAAGTTAGCTTGTATTCTTAAAATCACCAGAAGACTACTTCAACATAATTAACTATGTTTATTATAGTATATGAATTAGATGGTTTAAGAGATACTTCAAAAGCAAATGTGCTTATATTAAAATTATCCACAGGAACTTTTATACTTCTCACATTCCAAGTCACATCCCAAATGTACTGTAATAGAATTGTCCAATACATCTTACATCTTACTATTTTTCAAGTGATCTTAATGTATCACTTAACATGGGTACTCATTTTTCCAAAATCAACAATTAAATGATATTTTACATAGTATTTGCGGAAAGGCCATAGTATTAGCAAACACACTAAGTTAAAAGAGTTAAATAGACACGTAATTATAAAGGCTCTAGATTATTCCCCCACACAATATTTTAGTAAGCACAAAGTCCTCTTTTCAATAAATTCTATTACACTGCAATAGCATTTTAGTAGCTCTTTAAAGAAGATATAATTATGTCTAAAATTAATTGAGCAAGAATTCTCAACAATATTTCTAAATACATACAAAATTGTTTTTCCTTAGCATTTTACATATGCTGTTGTATGTCATCGGTCAGTGCAAAAACTGAAGAAATTATAAAATACTTTTGTTTGTGAAGATTGTTGTGATAAAATAAATATAAAAATGAAGGGATAACATATTTGAGTGAATCATTGAGACTTTTATTTTAGTTTTTCATCATTCCTGGTTACAGGCAACAAGGAAACAGCAAACTAAAGAAAACAGCAATCTCCACAGCTCTTCAGAAAATAATATCCAAACTAACTAAAAGACATAGAATATCCAAATTAACATAATCTGAAATGAAAATGGGGGCATAACAACAGATGACCAGGAAATACAGAGAATCATTAGGAAAAACAGACAAACAAACAAACAAAGAAACAAAAAACCCTGCACTCCACTAAATTAGAAAACCTAAGGAAATGGACAGCTTTCTAAACAGGTAAAACTTACCAAAATTAAGACCAGATAAATGACCTAAATAGACCTGAAACCCTTAGAAAATTGAAGCTCTAACTAAACGTCTCTCAAATTAAAAAAAAAAGTAAAGGGCCAGATGGGTTCAGAGCAGAATTCTACCACACATTCAAAGAAGAGCTAATACCAATACTCTTCATACTACTTCTTACAATAGAACCTTAAGGAATATTGTCAAACACTTTTTATACTACAGTCACTCTAATACCCAAGCAACTCAAATATGCAACAAAAGAAAAGAATTACATACCAATTTCTCTCATGAATCTTGATGGCAAAATACTCAATAAAATGGTGGCAAATAAATTTAAAGAACATATGTCAACCATCATGGTCAAGCTGGCTTCATCCCAAGATACAAGGATGGTTTAACATAAAAAAAGACTATCAATGACACCAATCATATATACAACCTGAAAGAAAATAAAACCACATGATTAAAAGTTCTAGAGAGATCAGGAATTCAGCAAAATTATTTAAACATATTAAAGGCAATATACAAACTAAGTGGAGAGAGAAACTGAAAACAATCCAACTAAAATAAGGAACAAGACAAGGCTTTACTCTCTCCCTTTATTTTTGAATGTATTTCTCAAAATTTTAGCTAAAGCAATAAGAGAAGAGGAGAAACAGAAGACACAACTTGGAAAAAAAGAAATAAAACTATCTTTATTTGCAGATGATAAAAAGATTATATGCAAATGATACCCAAAACTCTACCAGTAATCTTCTTCAGTTGATAAATACCTTCAACAATGTTTCAGGGTACAAAATTAACTTAAAAAATCAATAATCCTCCTATACACAAATGATAAAAGGCTGAAAAATCAGGGAAACATCACACTTTATAATAGCTTCAAATAACAATAAATATATTTGGGTCACTGTAACCAAAGAAATGACAGATCTGTTTGACAAGAATTTTTCATAATTGAAGAAAAAATGAAGAAGATATAAGAAAATGAAAAGATTTCCAATGCTTCTGGATAGGTAGGATCAATATTATAAAAATGACAATCTTATCAAAAGCAATCTACAAATCTAGTGCAATTCCCATCAAAATTACAACACAATTTTCTACAGACCTTGAAAGAACAATGCTTAAATTAATTTGGAAGACCAAGAAACCCAGGATTGCCAAAACAATTCTGTTCAAAAATAGAAATTCAGGAGGTGTCACCATGCCTGTCTCCATGCTATATTATAGGGCAATGGTTATAAAAAAGCAAGCACCTTGGTACTGGCATGAAAACATACTTGTGGATCAATAGAATCGAATGGAAGTCCCCAACTTTAATTTACACACCTATGATCACCTGATTTTTGACAAAGAGGCCAAGAATATACAATAGAAAAAAAGGATAGTAAATTCAACATATGATGATTGCATAACTGGAGAGTAATATGTAGAAAAATGTAAAAAGATTCATATATATCACCCTGCACAGAACTCAAGTCCAAGATCAAAGACTACAACATAAACCCACTAACAACAAACCTGATAGAAAAGAAAGTGGGGAATACCGTAGAATGCATTGGCACAGGTATCCACTTCCTAAATATAACACAATTAGCACAGACACCAAGAAAAACGATAAATGGGACCTCATGAAATTAAGAAGCTTCTGTTAGACAAAGTACAACATCAGTAAGACAGAATGACAGATTATAGATTGGAAAAATATCTCCCCAATGATCCACTAATACCACTTTTGAGGATACACCCAAAAGATGCACATTCTTACCCCAAAGGCATAGCTGAACTATGTTCCAATTAGTTCAGCTATGGCCAATTTATATTAGCCAATACCTTGAAACAACCTAGATGCCCCTATAGAGGGATTATGTTGTTCCATTGTAAAACCTGCCTGAGTTTATAAAAAGCGCTGATTAGACAAAGGAAGACAGGAAGTGTGGGCAGGGCTACCAGACTAAGAAGACTCTAGGAACAGGCGGCACAAAGCAGAAGGCCAGAGAGAAGCCAGAACAAGCAGAGGACAATTCTGCTGCTCTGAGAAACAGTACCAAGCCACATGGCTGAACAAGAAAAGAGTCATGAGTTAGTTCAAGGGTAAAGAGTTAGCAAGTTACATGCCTGGGCCTTTGGCCAATCAGCCTAAAACTGTTGTGAGCATCACGCTGTCTCTGTGAGTCTGTGAGTCTGTGGGCCTAAACCTTGAGACTAGGCCCAAAAGTTTGGGCCAGAAACCTCCTACTACATGCCCCTCAACTGAAAAATGAATTAAAAAATTGTAGTACATTTACACAATGGAGTACTACTCAGCAGTAAAAAATAAAATGGCATCCTAAAATTTGGAGGCAAAAATGGATTTGGAGATTATCATTCCTAAGGTAACACAAACTCAGAATTATAGATATGGTATGTACTTATTCATAAGTAGACTTTAGATATAAAGCAAAGACTATTCAGGCTGCAAATTACAACCCCCCAAACAGGTAGGTAACAGGAGGAACTTAAGAGAGACATCCAATTATCCCTTCAGGAAAGGGAAATAGAGTTGATCTCCTGAGTAAATTAGGATCATAACAAAGGGGCAAACATGGGAGAAGGGAATTAATCATGGGAGATGGAGATAGGTGAGTGAGTAAAGCAACAAAGAGGGAGAAAAAAAGAAATGAATATCTTGATAGAGGGAGACACAGTAGGGTTATAAAAAATCCAGTGCTAAAGAAACCTCTAAGAACTCACAAGATGTCTCTGGATAGCAATAGTAAGTAGGGTGCCTTAACAGAATCTCCTCTATAATCAAATGAATGACCACCCTAATTGTCATTATAGAACATTCATTCAGCAATGGATAGAGGCCAAATTAGAAATCCATAGCTAAGCATATAGCTACGCAAGCTCCAGGTCCAGCTAAAGAGAGAGGAGAGAGTATATGAGCAAAAGGACCAGGAACATAAGGTGGAGACCCACAGAGACTGCTGAACAGAACTATTGGAACCTCACTGAATCTGAAATAGTTGCTAAACAACCTTCATGAATAGAAACTAAACTCTCCAAATGTTGATAACTGTCAAATGGTGAAAGCAGTTTGTGGAGCTTCTTGAAATAAAATCAGAATATGATCCTGGTGTATGAACTGATATATAGGAGCCCATTACCTACAGAGGAACATCTAACTCAGCCTTAATAATGGAATGAGGGACTTGGACCAACATCAACTGGATAAGCCAGAATGAACTGACCCACCTTGGGACTAGTTATTCATGGGGAATGGATGGGGGATGGGGTGGAGGAGGACTAGGAAGGACTAGGAGGAGGAAAGAGAGGGGGAGCAGTGGTAGATATAGCAAAAAAAACCTTTTTAAAGAAATAAGAATTCCAACAATGAGCTTTTTTAAGGAGCTCTCTTAAATATTAGTCACTAGATATAAAAGTGGGGCAAGGAAGCAAGTAAAAACCATTTTAGATAAATGGTAAAAATATATGTTACAATTCTCTGTTACTCAGTGGGAACAATGAGTTCTTTGTATTTCAGACTTAAGCCATTATAATAATTCCATAATATTAAATAAAAAACAAAGCAAATATGATGTCATTTTATTCTCACAATCAAGTTGAGCTTATATATGCAAATTACTAACATAAAGCAAACCTAATGGATAAACTCAAACCTATTTGTATTTTGCTTCTACTCCTTAACTTCTACCAAATAAACTAAAAAATTCATGTTCCACAAAAATTTTAAGGAAAAAACTAATCTAAATCTATTGATAAAATATTTATTAAATAACTACTACTTTATAAAGAAATACTGCATACTGGCTAAAAAATGGTCTTTGTAGTGGGATTCAGGTGTCATCTGATAAGGTCCTAAGACACTTACCCAGGGTCCCCAGCTCCTGGAGGGGATGTGGCCAACCTGGAGGGGGTGTGGCCAACCCCATTGAAAAGGGGCTTCTGGGACACTAGGGCCCACTTCCTGGTTCCTGGCTTCTGGAGAGACAGGATTGGAATCAGAATCCATCATCTGTCCATCGCTCGTCCACCATTCCAGACTCCAGTCCCTGTTCAGGTGCTACTATAAACTGTTACCTGTACTGTGAGTGTTGGTTTATATTTTAATAAATATCTATCCTGCACTTGTGCCTTCTAAGTAAACTTTGCCTACGGGTCTTGTTGACAATAAACTCAATAAACATTCCAAAAATAAGTACAAGTACTAAAATGTAATTCTTTGAATCTAACCACACAAAATATTATAACCATGAGCTAATTTTTCTATTTTTTGTATGAATATTGAAAAAGATGCTACAAAATGATAAAAATGAAACCACTGTTAGTGTCAAACAGATACTGCTCCTATTATATCAACATAATATCTAAAAAATCTTTACTTTCACTTCTACCCAACAACTAAGTCACACCAGCTAGAAGAGTACATTATGTGGTTAATCAAATCATTACAAAATGATAATTTACCTAAAATAATGAAGTCTTATGCTAGGGAGTAACTAAAATTTTTAACATATTATTCTTAAATACCTAATAAATTTTATTAGGTGTGATAAAAAGAATTAACCATTATAATCTACTCATGTAAATGCTATGACAATGTGAAAGTATAAAGCCATATTGAAATGTATTATATTTTTTAAGTCATTTGTTGCATGTTAGTTGCAATTGTAAGTATTATATTCATTTATAGTTTTGAAGTATTTATTCTGCCAAAATGATTTTTTAAGCCACATAAAGATGGAAAATTAATAGGGAGGCTTGATCCTGAATGTTATTGTGTTGACTTTTGATTTTTATATGTTAATACGCAAAGAACAGCTTCAAAAATACATTGAAATTAAAGGACTGCTTAAATAACCCAACAGAGATATCTTAAGAATGTGCTGAAATAAATCTCACTTGAAATATACGAAATACAGGATTGATATTTATTGGAAGGTATTTTAACACTCACAGACACAAGTTAAACCTTAGGATGACTCCTGAAGATAGGATGATCCAGATGACAGTTGCTGATCCAATCTCCAAGAAGGCAGGAACCAAACACGGCACAAAGGATCCCAGCATCCCACTTACAATGGGGCTGGCCACACCCCATTCAGGCTCCCAGGTTGCTAGAAACATGCCTTCCAACCTTATCAACTAACACCTGAATTCCACCACATCTCCCCCCTTTGCCTAACTAAGAAGGTTCTGAACTAAGACTATATAAAATAGGAATAATTGTAAGGTAATATCTGGGAGAGGAAGAGGCCAAGCACAAACATGGTCAAACTACAACTAAAACCGAATACATATAAGGTACATCATACATCTTTGGAATGATGATGGTAGATGATGGGATATATAAAATACTTCAAAACTGTTCATCTGGGATAGTGAAAATCCAACACCTGAATGTTCCTTGCTAAGGGATGATAGGGTAATAATTTTAAGTACCCATTCTCCAATACCATCAAGACCTGAGAAGGAAAATATATTACCTGAAAGTCAGAAAAACATGAGAGTAGTAGCTTCCAAAATTTGGGAGAGGACAGTGACACAGCTACCTGGACAATCATCTATGGTTTTCTGCACCATTGGAGCATCCATCATTTTGGCTACAGGCCTATTATATCTGAGAGATCTATTCAAAAGCAATGTATTTTTGGAGGGACTGTGTTATTCTGTCCAAGCAGTTTCGTCAGTCTCCATCCATCATCCTGTTCATCCAGATTGGACATCATGTGTCAGCAGTCGAGGTAAGAGCAGTTGTTTACCCAAACAACCATTCTCTGCCAAAAGGACAAATTCCAAAGGAGTGTCCTTGATGATCAACACCATCATGGGAGAGGGACAGTGATGCCAGGAGGCATCATGTCTTTCACAGCCAAATTCTGAATAACAAAATGTTAAATGCCCTATTCTCTGGGTCTATGAAATGGTTGAAGACTCCTGTCTATCTATGGTATTCTAGACTGTATCTTGAATGACTGTGACATGGCAAACTTAAGTAATGTTGACTGCAGTTCTTAACAACCTAAGGATTGAAGCCTGTATTGTAAAATTAAATTACCTATAAAGGGGTGTACAATCTCTAAACAATTGCTTTTTGTAGTATTGGGGTTTCTCGGTCCCAGGCGGCCAGAGGTCCAAGATCCACAGACCTGCCGCCTGAGACTGCTTAGCCGCCCAGTCGCTGCTCTGGCCTCCAGAAATGACTCAGATGCTTATATTAACTTTATGCTGTTTGGTAACGGCTCAGGCACATTGCTAGCTAGCTCTTATATCTTAAATCAATCCATTTCTATTAATCTGTCGGCCACGTCGCCCTTGGCTCACCTGAGCTTTTACATGTTGCTCCTTGGGTGGCTTCAGCTTGGTCTCAGGCTGCAGGTCTGTGGGTCTCAGACCTCTGGCTGTCTGGGACCGAGAAACCCCAATACTACAAATGGCGCATCCGATGTAGGTCGATTATCCACTTAATGCCTGAGAAAGTTTAAAAGGGGTTTTAGCAGAAACTGAGCAAAAGGCAGCTTCCAAATTATGTATATGAAGTGGGCCATTGTACAAAGAAAGCATGGTCTGGGTCACATTCAAAATGGCGCCAGCAGACTGGACTGGCAGCAGACAGTGTAAGCTGCAATCAGGTGGGTTCCTGAAATCTCACAGAAGACTCAGTAGCATGTGGTTAATTTTAGATTTCTGTTTATTTTGAACAAAAAAGAAACATATTTTCTTAGTAGCAGCATTTTCTTGGGTGTGCTCTGTTTACTGGCCACGAATAGATATGTGGTCCCTTTAAGAGAACTTAGTGATTCAGCCTAATTTGCAAAAACTATGCTTCTTTTTAGAGAGTGTATTTTAAAAGCTCTTAGGGTTAGAAGATGATTAAGGATTCACAATAAAACAGATTCAGATAAAAAAGAAAAACCTGTAAATGGGTTACAATGTTTGTAAAAGGTACATAGGATTCAGAGAGAAAATAAAGAGGTTAGAAAAAGTCTTTAAAAAGAGAAGTAGAGTAATAAAAATATAATAAGCCACGTAAAGATGGAAAATAGACACAAAATCTGTATTTTGGTTGTTATTGTGTTTCCTTCTAATTTTTTAACTGTTAATGACATAACTGCAGAAAGACAATGGATTGCAAATGCAAAGGCTACTAAGTTAAACAAGAATGTATATTTTAAATGTATTTTGATTTCAAAATTTGTGTCTAAGGATTTATTGCTTCGGAAGAGTTCTGCTTTTGTTTCCACAGAAGATGAGAACCTGTGGATTGCTTCCAGGTAAATATGGTTTCATCAACCAAGACCCCATAAAAAAATCTCTGATGAGAAGACATGGATTTATCAACTTCAGGACTGCAGACTATGATCCAGTCTCAAGAACACATAAGATTTTCAATGCCCCTTAATCAGCAGGAAGTAGTAATGGATAACTATGCCCAAATCCCCCAAATATTGTTTCTAAATGTTTGTTTTCATTATAAATGGTTAATGGTCATAGGTAATCTCTTTCTAAGAAGAAAAACAGGATATGGTATACAAATGATTTTTAAAAAAATTAGATTATTGAATTTACTTAGATCAGGAAATCAGCTGTTAATCTCAAAATGCATTACATTGGTATAGATTTTGGTTTATTGATACAAATTTAAGGTCAATTTTGTTATGCTGTATGTGTTTTTCTATTCTTGTTTAAGGTATGATATTCAGGTAACTGTTTTAAAATTGTAGTGTATAATTAAGAAATGAAGGTTAATAGTCACCTTTGACAATCAAACTTATAGTTAGTTTAGTTAGGATTTTTAGGTATACAAAGATATATTTCAATTACGTAGGTAATATTCAAATTCTTCTAAGACCTACAGAATATGGCATTTAAAATGTTTTTAGAGCTTAGACTTTTCTAGACAGTGACCCAGGTATGCTCCTGGAAGCACTAATTTACTTCAACAGAAAAATGGGCATCGAAGAAACTCCATATGGAGTCTACTCTCTTTGTGGCAATGGTTAGCCACTGGACAAGGACCTGTTCTTATATTGACTGCTTGACAGTATGCTGTTTAAACTGGACATGCGGGTTCCATAGGAAGATGACCTCTGAACTTTGGCAGAACAAGCCGAGATGGTCATTCAGATTCCTGCTTTGCAGAGAAAACTGTCAGACATTCTTCAGGACTCAAGGAGAAGCAACGGATGAACTGTGCCAGAATGGGCAGAGCAGATTTCCTGCTTCACTGAAATGAAAAGAGACTTTGGGCCTGTAGGCTGAAGATAGATGCCCAACTTTATACAGGAACTTTGGGTGACTGTCCAGGCAGATAGGTGTCATCTCTGTCCTTTCTAGATTTTAGAAGTTGCTTGCACTTCTGGTTTACTTGGGTAAATATATCCTTCTGTGGTCTTTGATGTAGTTGAAGATTAGATAGTTATAGGTATAGTTTTTCTTAGTCATTTAAAAGGTATATTAGATATGAAACTATATTCATAGAGATAAAATAGATGATAGAGTATTTTCTTTAATTTTGCTAAATACAAATAGACTAGATATTGTAATTCTTGCTTGATAGCTATTTTGTTATATTTAATTTTGCTATGTTAAAATTAAAACCTTCCTTTTTGATTAGACAGAAAGGAGGAAGTGATGTGGGAATGTGTTTATGTATGCTGTGAATCTCAATCTTTAAATAAAGGAGCTGTTTTGGGCCATGGCAGGCACAATAGAAGAAGTAGGATAAGAAATCAAAGCATAGGTAGGAGAAGCAGGGCGGAGTTAGGCAGATCGAGCCAGAAGCCCACAGGAGCAACATGTAAGAACACGGGTGAGCCACGGGCCACGTGGCAGACAGATTAATAGAAATGGGTTAATTTAAGATGTAAGAGCTAGCTAGCACTGTGCCTGAGCCATAGGCCAAACAGCATGAACTTAATATAAGCATCTGAGTCATTTCAGGGGGCCTAGACATCGGGCGGTGTGTGACTAAGCAGTCTGGCGTGGCAGGTCTGTGAGTCTCGGACCTCTAGCTGCCCAGGACTGAGAAACCCCACTACTACAACTTTTAGTATGACTATCAAACATTAGCCAGAGGTATATAAACTGTGCAAAATGGTAACAGTATTCTAGACATATATATATATATATATATATATATATATATATATATATATATCGTATATATATATATCATATACAAATTATCCAAACAAAGGTATTCAAAACATCTTGTGCACATATCACAACTAGCACAATAATACATTATGTCTAGTATTGTTAAATGGAGTTAGCAATTGCATAGTGAAAATGACAATAATGTGCAAATATTTTAAACAGTGGTAGAAGCATATGTAAAATACAATAATTACAGATTCAGATTTACATTACAGTTACAGATTCAATTTTATATCAATGTACAACTTGCTTTGGACATATAAAACAATTTCAGATTTAACTTTGTACGAATATACAAATTGTCTCAATCATACTTATAAAATGACTTTATATTTGTATCAATATATAAATATCTATACTTGCGCAAATTATCTTTGGCTTATCCCATATATTTGGCTAAAAATTGTTTGTAGGTAGGTAGAACAATTTACCTTTATCTATCCTATCTATTTTCCATTCTCTTCTTTAAAAGAGATCCCAGAATCTATATTATTTTTTCTGTCCTCAACTAAATTTTAACTTATAACTATTCTATCAGAGTAATAATTATTCATAACCCTCAGAGATCAAAACTTATCAAGAGTAGAGCATAGTTTTTCATAGGGTTACTTCCTGCTGACTTGAGGGTAATGCCATCTCTTTGGGATCCTGTAAAAGCTAAAACAATGGTTAGATCCTAATTGGACAGATTAAACACATCTATAACCATTCTCAAAGAACTGAGTAAATTTGGAATTCTTTTTATAGATATTACATGAAGGATAATCATAGCTATCTAGTAACTGTTTTTGAATAGTCAATTTTGTAAAGTGATCATTGAGTGGTGTACACCAAGTTCTTTATTTGTCTATTTATGTCTCTGTGTCTGTCTGTCTGTCTGTCTGTCCTTCTCTCTGTCTGTCTGTCTCTCTATCTCTTGCTCTCATTCTCCTCACTCTCATTCTCTCTCTTTCTTTCTCCATTTTTAACTGTAGGAATTGTTATGGTGGGGCGACACTTTTTTGTTCCAGATGCTTTGTTGATAGCTGATAGGAGAAAATGTTTACAATGGAAAACTTAAGCATTATTTATACCCAATTAAGACTTTATTTATATCCTTTATGACTTCAGGAGAAGGTCACATGCAGATAGGATGGTTGGGAGGTGTAGATACAGAGATAAATAAGATTAAAGATAAAATGATGATAATATTGGTCCCTAAACATTCTGTCTTCTATCCCACACCATGTGTCTTTTCTGATATGAGACAGAATCTCTCAAATTTTCTTTACCAATATGCTTGGGATTAGAGAGGGTGAAAGCCACTTACTCCAACTCCAAATCCAGCTTTATTTATAGTCAAACCAGGATTACATATTTTTTGAAGAAGTATAGATGCAATATGTAAAACAGTGAAAATTGAGAAATTACCCAGTAGTACATATTTATATCAGTTGTTCTCATAATCCTTTGTTTATATTCCTTCATAATCGAAGGAATTGTATGTAACTAAGCATTCAATATCCAGTCACTGTCTAAAAGACAGCTGTGTCCAATCCTTTGTAAAGACAAAATTGAGCCCTTGCCCTGGTCTTGTTCAATGTTTCTTCCTTACCATGTATCCAATTTATATATGAGGGAATAGCAATTACTTCTCAGGAAAGGACTCCTTTTAAAAGCAGATCTTTATCAATTTTGTCAGTATCAATATAACTTCTCCTGTGGAAACAAAAGCAAAACCCCAACTCTACCAATGCACATATCCCAGCTTCTATTCTTAAGTAAACACATCCATGAAGTAGATGGGTTGGTTTATCTCAGAAGATTTCTCCATTACCCAATGTCTCTTAGCAGCTGATGTTCCCTTTTCATCAGCATTAAGAAAATTCAAGGTCAATAAGACACAATGCAACCTCTTTTCTCATTTCTATTTTCTGTTTATAAAGCATCTCTTTCAAAGCGCAGTGAGATCTCTCTACAACTGCCTGTCCTGTAGTATTGTGTGATATAACTGCAATATGCTTTATAATATAATATCCAAAATTCAGCTTCATTTTTTGGGAAACATAAGCTGGAGCCTAGTCAGTCTTAATTTGAACAGGAATTCACATTATGGCCATGGCTTCCAAAAGGTGGGTAAGTACAGCATCAGCATTCTCAGAATTCAAGGCAGTTGCCCATTGCATTCCAGAGTAAGTATTGATGGTATAATGTTCATATTTCATCTTTCCTAATTCTGGAAAGTGAAACACATCCATTTGTCAGATCTCATTTTTCTGTGTACCCTTAGGCTTACTTCCAGCAGGTAAAGTTGGTTGGTTATAGAAGGAACAAGTATTATAATTCTGTAGAATTTCTTTTGCCTAATGCCAAGTGATGGAAAATCTCTTCTTTAGTCCTTTACTATTAAAGTGATGTTTCTCATGAAATTCTGTGGCCTCCAGCATGTTTCCTATTAACAACTGAACAATTTAATCATTACCTTATCCTAGAGGACCCAAGAGACCTGTATGTGCCCTTATATGTGTTATATACATGGAGTGCATTCTATTTCTGATGATATCCTGTAGTTGTATGAACAGTAAGGTTAAGTCTGCATCATCAGGAATAAAATCAGCAGTTTCAATATGTAAAACCATTCCTTCTGCATAGTGAGAGTCAGTTATTGCGTTAAGAGGCTCTGTGAAATCCATCAACACCATAGTAATTGCATATAGTTCTGACTTCTGAACAGAGTTATGAGCTTTGAGCCACCTTAATTAAGTTTTCAGATTTGTAACCAGACTTTCCTAATTTGTTCACATCTGTATAAAGTGTAGGAGCTTCAGAAATGAGTTTATCCCATACCACATGAGGAAAGATACAATTAGTTTCCTTTACATATTGAATTCTCTGACTTTAAGGATATTTGTTATTAATCCCTCCTAAAAAAATATTATAGGCCTTTTGTCAAGGTTCAATGTCTGACTATAATTCATCAGTTTCTTAATTATTCAAAGGTACAACAATTTCTGCAGGGTTCTTTCCAGTAAATTGGCAAAGTCTGAATTTACCTTTAACAATTAGATCAGAATTTTTTTTCGATGTATGTTTTCAGCTTCCTGCTTGGCCTATGCAACAGAAATATTCATTCTAATATAATATTTTCTCCTTTCTTTAAGGCTCCTGTAGGAGATTGTCTAGAGGGTAAAACAACCAGTATGCAATCTAAGTCTGGATCCAAACAATTCACTTGTACATCTTGTAGTTTCTTTTCCACCAACACTAATTCTTTCTCAGCTTTATCACAGAATTCTCTAGGACTATTTAAGTGCTTTTCACTGTCTAAAGTCTTGAATAAATTAACTAGTTCATAGTTTTTTATACCAATAATTGGCTGTAGATGAGCAATATCCCCTAGTAGTTTTTGAAAATCATTAAGAGTCTTCAATTTATCATTTTGGGGCCTAATTTTCTGTAAACTTTTTATGTCCTAAATACTTGATAGAATTTCATCTCTGTATTTTCTCTGGGGTAATTTGTAGTCCCCAATCAGGCAATATTTTCTTTAGTTCTTCTAACAATATTTGATTTTGTCTTTAAGATATCAACCATATAATGGTAAATGATAAATTTTGGGAATTGTTTGAATATCACTTCTACTGGCTGTTCTACAAAATATTGGCATAAGGTGGAACTACTGAACACTCCTTGTGGAAGGACCCTTCATTGGTACCTCTTAACTGGACATGAATTATTAAGAGTAGGCACCATGAAAGCAAATTTTTCTTTGTCCTGTTTTTTTTGTAGAGGTAATGGGAAAAAGAGTCCTTTAAATCAATAACTATAATATGCCATCCCTTTGGCAACTGGGAAGGCAGGGGAATACCAGATTGTAAAGAGCCCATAGGTTGAATCACTTTATTAATTGCTCTCAAATTTGTCACAATCCTCCACTTTCCAGATTTCTTCTTGATGACAAATTCAGGAGAATTCCACAGAGAAGTTGATTCTTTAATATGCTGAGCTTCTAAATGCTCCTGTACTAGCAGTTCCAAAGCCTGAAGTTTCTCCTTTGTGAAGGGTCATAGCTGAACCCAAATAGGTTTTCTGTCAACTATCTCAAAGTCAGCACCGTGAGTGTCTTTTTAGGTTCAGCAGCTATTGGGCAATTCTTTTCCACAACCTGAATGGCGGGTGAATATTTTCATAGCACTATAAAATATCACTTTTAGAAACATAATTGAGTCTCTGGTTGATATCTGAACCTAGAGGATGTCGCATAAATAAATGAGACTCAGGGATAGATCTCAGAAGAAGTTGGAGGTATTAGAGAGAATCAAAACCACAGTCAGATCTTACCCAGCTGTCTTCCAGCTTCCTCAGCCTCACTTCCCTTGGCTTGACTTCCTTTCTGTGTTTCTATCATGTCTTGATTACCCTTTCGGTAATTAAGGCATGAACCCACCACTGCCTGCTTGGGAGCCTGGAATTCCTTCTATAATCTAAAGTGACCTCGACTCATTTGGGATTAAGGGCACAGGTCGCCACTCCCAGGATTCTCCCTGTGCTGGGATTAAAGGTTTGAATCACCACTCGGATTCTCCTAGACTGACTGTGGTTAGAGCTCTGGAACTTCTGGAGCTTTTATTAACTCCCCACATAGACTGTGGGTAGATTCCCTCTGATATCTTCAAAACTTCTGAAGCTTTTATTAAATCCCCACAAGAGGAATTTTAATATGTGTATTCCATTGCAGTAGAAGGTCAAGACCCCATAGATTCACCACTGTGTTAGCCATATGGCTTCAGTTATCCTTTCTGACCTTCTGGTCCTATGCATTTAAGCCATCTTACACTCTGTTTCACTTGAGATATTGTTCCAATACCCAGAAATTGGATATCCACTGCCTGAAAAGGCCACCTTGGATGCCATGATAGTGAGGTTATGATCGAAACATCAGCTCCTGTGTCAACTAAACCTTGAATATAAATAATAACTACCTGTACTTTCAACTTTAATCTTTTTTCTTTTATGAAAATCTGTCAAAATATTCATTTTGTGGCTTTCTTTGTAACTTTAAACTTCTCTCTTGAATTTATTCTACAATCCAGTGCCATATGGTCTTCTATATTTGGCACTGAATTTCTTACTCATCCTAAGAATGCTGCTCCTCCACTATGACTGGATATGATCAGATCCTCCTTGGCTTTGAAATCTGATTTTTGGGGTCTTTCCAGTGGAAGCCCTGAGAGGCAATTCCTGATGGTAGAGGGTTGCCTTTTTTGTTCCCAGTAGATCTACATTCATTCATTCAATGTCAACCTTTAACACACCTTCTGCATAACACAGAAGGCAATGGCCTCCTGTTCGAATCATACCTAATATGGATATTATTTCCAGAAGTATTTTGTGCATAATTCTGTTTTATATGGCCTGGTTTACCACAGTTAATGCAAGTGATGCCTTGGTTCCTCACCCTAACATTAGCAATGGCTTGCCCTACCCAATACTCTTAATCACAATGGAGAGATTCAGCATTGATTGCATATCGAATCCATTCCTCTATTGGTGCAGTTCTGATCTTTAAAGTCATAAGAATACTATTAAATTCTAGATTAGCATGGTCAAAGGCCAGAGAAAATATTAACTGCTTCCTAACTTCTGGATCTGATACTGCTCTATGTACAGCCTTGGTAAGCCCCTGAGGAAAGTCAGTGTAAGGTTCTTCTTAGCCTTGTTTGAGCTCGGTATAATGCACAATTTTCTGACCAGCCTCTAAAATCTTTTCCCAACCATTCAGTGCAGCAGTATGGCACAACAACAATGTATGTTTATTTAAGTAGTCTGAGACTTCATATCAGCAAACATACCTTCACCAAGGATTTGGCCCTGAGAAATACAAAAGCCCCTAATCTTTTCTTTTTGATTTAAGTCCCTAGCCTTCTCCCCAGACCAATATCTCCATTGCAAATATTGGATATAGTCCAATACACAGCAGTGAGCTGCATCCAATTATTAAGATTTATCTGATTTTTTGTTGACCTTGCATTTAGCATTTGTTTTACATAAGTGGAGTGTACCCCATGAAGCAATATGGCTTCCTTGAAATGCTTGATATCTTTCATATGTATCAGCTCATAATTATATGCTACAAATTCCAGGGACTCCCCATATGCTTTCTTTGACTGAACAGTAGCCGGAAACAATATTGGTGGTGAAGGGAGTAACCCTGTCACATTTATCACCTTAGGTATAGTGTCTTTATTACCATAATATCTCATTGGGGGTTGACCTGAACTGTTCTGAGGAGAAATGCGTTAACAACCTTTTCCAGTACTACAACATGGTCCTCAGATTCCTGAAGCTTGGTTATTACTGATTTTCTAGAGCTTGTTTTTCCTGATGAAACAGTCCTTTCAATGACCACATAGAACCAGCAAATTTTTGATCCACAACATTAACATAATTAATAAGTGTCTCATAATTAACAAGTTTCTTGTTCTCCTTTACATAATTGATAAGTTTTTGTTTTCATCATTAATGTAATCAATGAGTTTCTTGTTCTTATCATTAATGTAAAGCCTGCATTTTTCTTGCACAGTTTTATCCATGTCCGAAGAGGAAGCTCTGTCTGAAAGCTTGTTGTAACCAATTTCTATAAAATTAACCTTATCTGCCATTTTAGTGTTTGAAATTCCCATATCATATATTCTAGGCAGCAATTGTTGATTTCCAGATTTTACCTCTTTTATCATGTTTACCATGACCTTATCAGGTCATTTAATTTGAAACATAAAATATAGAAATAAACCAAAAAATAGTAAGACTGAGGAATTGAAGCCCTCAAGGATATATTCATTCAAGAAATTCTTAATCACCACGGAAAAATATGACCTTAATTCATAAATAGAATAATTTTTACCATTACCTCAATACAGTTGCAATGACAAAGTTTGGTCATTAGGTGTCACAGTAGCATTCAATGCTCCATTCACTGGCAATATGGTGGATGCACAGAATCTCAGTGGCATGAGCCCATCTACAGGCACTATTTGGTCTTAAGCAGCCCCAGCAGGCATACAAACTGAATAAGAATCTTAGGAAAGGCAAATTCTCACACAATTAAGACAGGAAAATATGACAAAATTCATACCTGCATGGACAATGCACAGAAACCGGAGTGGCCTGACTCAGAGGTGGCTGTTGGAGTTGGGGGGGCATGTGGGGGGCATGTGGGGGGCATGTGAGTTCTCAGCATGGCTGAAGGGCAGGGGTCATGGACCATCTCACCCACAGTGCCAATGGGGAGGTGGAGGTCTAGTGGTTAGGATGTGATCACAGCCAAGGAAGCAATAGAAGTCCAGAGCTAGAGTTGGAGGCTCCAGCATAGGGGCGGGAGTGTTCAGCCCACACACAGGAGTGCAGATTCCCAGGGCTGAAAACTCTGCTTGTCCTCTGCTTTCTGGAAGTGCTTAAAGCATGGAATGGGCTACCCAGCCTGATATGCCAATGGGCTACAGGTCTACCCAGGGATGCCAGCTATTGCAATAAATCTCACTTATATTATACCAAATACAGGATTAATATTTATTGGAGGGTATTTTAACACACACAGATACAAGTTAAACCTTAGGATGACTCCTGAAGATAGCACAATCCAGACAATGGATACTGATCTAATCTCCAAGAAGGCAGGAACAAAATGGAGCACTCAAGATAGCATCAGCCCCTTTTCAATGGGGCTGGACACACCCCAATGAGGCTCCCAGGATGTTATATACACACCATCCAACCTTATCAGCTAACACCTAAATTTCACCATAAGAATGTCTTATCTTTTTAAAAGAAGTCAAAAATATATTTGCCAAATGGAAATCAAAACTGTTTTCATGGCCACTATCATGGCCACTATTATCATGGCCACTATTTCAAATTTTTTCAGGGTCCACATAAGATCACTGTTGTGTGAATAAAGGAAACACAGGGCCAGATCTCTGGTAAAGTAGGAGATATTAGAGAGAGTAAACACTACAGTCAGATCTTACCGAACTGTCTTCCAGCTTCCTCAGCCTGGCTCCTCCTGGATTCTTCTGCCTTTCTGTTTTTCTATGCCTGGCTTAAATACTCTCTTCACTCAGTTAAGGCATGGCCCCAACACTGCCTGCCTGGAAGCCTGGAACTCCTCCTGTAAGCTAAAATGACCTCAAACTCAGTTTGGATTAAAGGTGAAGGTTACCACTCCCAGGATACTCCCTGTGCTGGGATTAAAGGTGGTATCTCACACCACTCTCTGATCCTCTTAGACTGACTATGGGTCGATCCCTCTGATAACTTCAAATGTTTTATTATATCCACACAGATCACCACTGCCCTCATTCAACAGAAAGCAGTCAAGAGAAGTATGCCCCAACTACCAAGGTATTGCTTATTAATTTTAATTAGAAGGTCAGTTATAAATAGTTAATGGTCATAGTTCATTTCTGTCTAAAGAAGATGGGGAATATAACATAGAAATTATTGAGAAAATGGATTACTATGATAAAAAGTTTGAACTGTTAGAGTTACTTTATCCTTAAAACAGCTGTTAATCTCATAAAATATTTTATGTTAGCATGGATTTTGGTTTATTGACACAAATTTAAAGTCAATTCTATTATACTTTATTTATATTTCTACTCTTGTTTAAGATACTATGTCTATGGAACCCATTTAAATTTGTAATGCATAATTAATAACTTCAGATTAATAGTCATTTATAATAATCTTGTTAGTCATGTTAGTTAGGCTTTCTAAGTATACAAAGAATTATTTTCAAGAGGTATGTAGCTTCAAATAGTGTAAAGACCTTCAAATTGTGGCATTTAAAATTTTTTAAGAACTTAGAATTTTCTCTAGTAAGACATGTGTGCTCCTGACAAAATCAGTTACTTCAAAGAGGATGATAGACATCAAAAAATCTCTTTATGTCGTTAGCTTTTATTTGGACAAGAAATTGCTCTTTCCTGAGCATCTTGAAGTTCACTGTATAAGCTGGACACGTAGGACTCATAGGAAAATGACCACTAAACTTTGTCAAAACAAGTAACTATTGATCTTAGCTTAATGCTTCACACATAAAACCAATCACCAGACATTCTGAAGGACACAGAGGAAGCAACTGTTAAAATATTGAAGATAGACCTTCAAATTTCCGGCTTTACTGCAATCTTTGTCAAAGACTCTAGGCTTGTAGACTAAAGATGGAAGGATGTCCAAATGTTACAGAAGAACTTTTGGTGACTGTCTAGATAGTCAGATGTCTATCATGTGTAGAGTTTTAGAAGTTGCCTACAATGCAATTCCTGTTTACTCAGGTAATATTTTATTCTTTTGGTGACATTGATTGGGTTGAAGACTAATTAGTTATAATTATATCTTTCTTTTTTGTGATAAATAATTAGTTAGATATCAGAATTTGTAGTCACAAAATGGTTAAATAATATAGTGTTTTATTTAGTTTTTCTTAATAAAAATAGATTGGATATAGTACTGATTCTTACTTGGTAGTTGTTTTGTTATATGTAATTTTACTATTTTAAAATTAAAACCTTGCATTTTGATTAGAAAGAATAGAGAAAATGTGATGATATATATTAAATAAAATTAACCTAAAATGTAAAAATTAACCACGAATCAAACCAGGTCAGGAATGTATGACTCACACCTTTAATCCTAGCTATAAGAATGTGGAAAGAGAAAGGTAAGAGAGCTGTGTAGAACAAGAGTAGAGAGTTTTTCCTCTTTCCTAGAGACATTTCCTCTTTCCTAGAGACTTAGAGGCATTTGGTTGGAGGATTCATGGAGACAAGCATGTCAGCCTGAGGAGTTGGCTGGGTGGCTGTAGTTTGTTTCTGATATTCCAGCTTTTGCCAAATATCTGGCTCTGGGTTTTCATTATAAACTAACTGTAGTTTGTGAAATAGATAAAGTCTCTGGAATGTCTTCCTGTACACTTTGAATATGTGTTTCTCTCATATATTGATAAATAAAACCTGCTTTGGCCTATGGCAAGGGAGGAGAGATTCTGGTGGGAAATCCAAGCAAACATATAGGAGAAGGGTGGAATCTGGGAGAGGCCAGACAGCTTCACAAGGAGCATCTTGCAATCAGATGAGTAACATTACAGCCACTTGTCAATACATAGATTAATAAAAAAGTAGGTTAATTTAAGAGTAAGAAATAGCTAGTTATAATCCTGAGTGCTAAATATTTGTAAGTAATATTAAGCTTCTGAACCAATTATTTGAGAAGTGGTTGCCAGGTATTTGGGAATTGCTTGCAGAACATAAATTTATTTATAGATAAAAAGTTTCAAATATGATTTATGACACAGGAGTAATTCCACACATTACTTAGACAATGTTTTGTATAAGTTTGAAAGTTTAATAAAAGAGTAACAAGAGTTGTAGATCAATGATAAACCATTTAGCTAGCATATACTAGACACAACTTTCAAAACCTATTGCCAAAACATACATTATTAAAATTATATGCACCTAGTTAACTTTTTCATTTTTAATGTTTTTTTAAAAAATGTATTCTCTCATATATCGCAATGATTTTTCTATCCTCCTCTCCTCCCAGTCCCTGAACTTTACTTTCCATCTCCCTCAGCTCTGCTTCTTTCACTTTACAAAAGAGTATGTATTCCAGGAATACCACCAAACAAAGAACGCCAATTTATAACAAAGTTGGACACATCCCTTTACATTATGGCTGAGCAAGGCAAATAAGTCAAACTTTACAGACTCTATAATTGTCAGTTGTGTCACTGTGAGCCCTTACGATCCCTGGTTCATTGATTCTGTGGGTTTTCTTGTGATATCTTGAACCTTCTGACTTCTACAATTTTTCCTTATCTTTTTTTGCAGATTTCTCCAAGTTCAGGCTAATGTTTGTGTGTGGATTTCTGAATCAACTCTCATCAGTTGCTGAAAAAAGTTTCTCTGATGATGATTATGGTAGATTTAGATCACCAGAGCTAGGTTCTGATCTATAAGTATACCATAGTATAAAGATTCCTAAAGAGGAATCATTTAAAGACTTTTCCCCTTTCTATGTTTGGTTTTATTCTTGGTTCCTAAACAATCCAAGGTGAAGTTCCTGGCCCTGCAGTTACTGCCTGGTATAAGTCTCAAGTTGGAACAGTCATTTGTTGTCCAGTTCCAAATTTTCTATACCACATTTACCTCAAATAAACTTATAGGCAAGACAAATTGTAGGCCAAATTTTCTATGCCTGGATTGGTGTCCCAATCCACCCACTAAAAACCTTGACTGGTTACAAAAAGATTGCCTGTTCAGTCTTCATATTCCTGATTACTAGGGGTCTTCACTAGGGACACTTTTGTGGATTGATGTGAATTTCCATTGCACTAGGTTTCAACCTCTCTTCCAAAATGCCTCCTAATTACACCTTCTCTATTTACAACACCTCCACCTAATGCATATTTATCCCACCCCTATTTGCCCCCAGTCTATGTATAAAATATATTTTGCATTAACAGTGAGACATCCCCTTGAGCCTTCTTTGTTACTTTAACTTCTCTAGTTCTGTGAATTGTAGCATGATTATCCTTTACAGCTAATACCAAACTATAATGTTTGTATTTTGGGCTCTGAGCTACCTCACTTAGGATTATTATTATATTTTAGTTCCTTTTATGTCCTGCAAATTTTATGATGTTACTTTTTTAAACTCTGAGTAATAATTCAAGGTATAAATGCACCACATTTTATTGATCCAATTTTAGCTGAGGATTGAGATTACACACAGTTTCTGGCTATTATGAAAAAAGCCTCTATGAACATAGTTCAGAAATTGTTACTGTAGTACAATGGAGTATTCAAATTTAGAATCCAAAAAGTGGAATAGTTAGATCTTGAGGTATATGGAGTCTCAGTTTTCTGAGGAATCCCCATATTGATTTCCAAAGCACCTACATAAGTTTGGATGCCACCAGAAATGGAGGAACATTTTTATAATTCTACATCTTTGCTATCATGAACTGTCACTTGTGTTTTTGATCTTAGCTACTATGATGAATGTATTTTATTTGCCTTCTGTGTTTCAAGTTCAACAATAATTATAGAAAAAAAGAAGTATCAGTTTTACTACATAAATGTTTATTATATATAAAGGTAAGTTATGCAAATAATAATGTATCCTGATGGAAACAATTAAAGACCACCATTAATATGAAACTTTCTTTTCCAGAAAGTTAAAAATGTATTTTAATGCATAAATACATAAATATATTTCTACAATATATAGAACCATTATTTGTATGACACTTTTTCACATCCATAAAGCATTAATATACAAAATACATAAATTAATGTAGGGGTATTGTGTTGTTTCATAGTAAATAATTGTCCCACCCACTGGTTTAATAAAAAGAGTTGATTGGCCAAAGACAGGCAGGAAGTATAAGCAGGGCTACCTGACTAAGAAAAATCTCTGAGAGCAGAATGCCAGAGGAGCACCAGGGAGAAGCCAGAGGAAGCCGAGGACAACTATGCTGCTCTAAAGAAAGGTACTGAGCCACACGGCTGAACAGGAGACATGGGTTAGATGAAGGGTAGAGAGCTATCAAGTTATATGCCTGGGCCTGAGGCCAATCAGCCAAAAACTAATGAAAGCATCTGTGTGTATCTGTAGGACTGTAGGACTGTGGGACTGCGGGACTTTGGGTCTGTGGGCCTAACCTTTGAGGTTAGGCCCGAAATTCTGGGCCAGAAACCTCATACTACAAATTAAGTTTTGAATTTTTATATTTCCAATGTATTTTGTAAAGTTTTATAAATACATTTGAAACAGGGATATCTAACCTAACTTCTGGAGACTGGAGTGAGCAACTCAGTTAAGGGAAAGTACAATATAGTCTAAATCTTTTCATACAGATCTGACCCTGAGTCTTTTTGTCTCTTCCAACTAAGCATAATGTAAACTTACATGGCTATATTGTGAGTGATCTGAAGATTAAATAAGCTCAAATGTTAGAGTGTACAGAAAAAGAAAGGACCCTAACTGTATTTCCATACTAAATTTTTTTTTTATCCTAAGTAAATTGAGAATGAGGCTTTAAAGAAATCTGGAAAAAAAATGCATCTTTACTAAGATTCCTTGTAGTGAATCCAAGAAATCTTTTCTTCCCTCTTTATTATTCTCTATGTCTTGAAGTATAATCATTTAAAATGTCCTGTATAATAAGATCAGGTATGAGTAGATTATGAATGAATCAGCTTTAGTGTCTTCTTTTACAAAAGTCAAAGAAACAAGCATCTTCATGCACACAAACAGCAAAACATTCATATAACTTAAATACAAGACTGTGCTATCTTATTGAACCACAAACTAAGAGAACCCATATTAGAATGTAAAGAGGAACAGATTCTCTGTGATTGTGTTGTTTCTCCAATTAATACAATGGATCAGAAATGTAAAGTGGCCCTTCTGCTTGTTCAGCATTCTGTCTAGGTTAAGTAGAATGGTTTTCCATTTCTGTCTCATCTTATTGTTAACACTGGGAGTATTGGCAAGGATGGGCAAGCTGGAATGATATTGAAATAAAGGTGTCAGGATTATCCTAAAAAGTCAAACAGAAAAACTGTGACAAAATACAATTAAGTTCTAAAAACCTTTTCATATATAGTTTGTCACATAATCACCAATTTCTAGCAAGCAAATTTAGCAAATACATCGTGAAAGAATCTCTCACCATGCTAAAGTTGATTTGCTCCTGAGATAATGGGATAGTATATTTACAATTCAGTGACAAACTATACAAAGAGAATCAAAGCGTAAAATACTTTATACTCTTTCTATAATTTAAATAGAAAAATTACTTGAAATCAATATATTTTTATACTAACGGCTTTCAATAAATAAAATACAGGTATTTCACTTCTCAAAATAAGTAATATTTGATCCAATATCAGCTACTAATATATTAATTGAGAAACAGATTAAATCTTTACTTCTCAGTAGAAAAATAGCAAAGTTGTCTATTTCTATATATTCTATTTAAAACAGCACTCATAGAGAAATTACTCAAGACAAGATATAAATAAAAAGATCTATTTGATGAAAATTTTATTGTATAGGAAATCTATTCTCCATCAAAATATAATTGTGCCCAACAAAGCTGCTGAATAAAAATTATATGTCAAAAATAAGAATGTAGCAACAAAAGCTAAAAATACATTAATTAAATTAGTAAATTAGTAAAAGGACTGAAGCAAAATAATATATTTATAAATAAATTTAAAGGGATTAGCCTCTCTATATAAATAAAACTATGGAAGTTGGAAAAAGAATATATTTTGCTGGTACACAAAAAGATAACCACGTCTGTTGTGCAGAATGAATATTGTTAGTAAAACCAGAGTGTAGTTTAGTTCTATTTTTATACTCAGATACATCCTCATTCTAAAGCTTTTCCCTCAACCATGGACTTAAGTAAACAAAAATGCCTCTATTAAGAAAATATGTGTTGTTTATCTACGTCAGCAATTATAGTTGAAAATAGAAATAAGGTGTGTTTTCAAGGTTTTGATGTTTTGAAGCAGACTTTTATGTATCTTGACCTGAGCTTTGCTTGTTTCCAAGGAAAATCTTGAACTCCTAATCCTCTTATTTCTACCTTTAAACTCTTATGATCAAAGGTATCCAGCTGCAGGAAATACTCTAAGTTGTGAGGTAAATTTCTCCTATGGTAATCAGATTTTTTTCTAATTATAAACATAATGCTAGTACTAGCAGTAATTAGAAGATGGCTTTCCTGTTTGAAAGTTCATAGTATGTTACAATTAGGTTTTTTGGTCTTGGGCAGCCAGAGGTCTAGACTTACAGATTTGTGGTTTTAGACTACTTAGCCACCCCCTGCTGATCAGGCCTCTAAAAATCATTTAGGCATATTTTTAGCTAGTTTTTTTTTTTTTTAATCTTAATTTAACCCATTTCTTTTAATCTGTCTTGTCATGTGGTCCATGGCTCGCTCACCTGTGTTTTTTATGTTTTTTTGTTTTGTTTGTTTGTTGTTTTTTTTTGTGGCTGGGTCTATCTGTCTCTTACTCTCACCTTCTTTAATTTATTTTGATTTTTTTAAACTTTTTTATGGTGCCTGTCATAGGTCAAAACAACTCTTTTATCCAAAGATTGATATTCACAACATACAAAAAACATTCCCACATCACTATTGGGTGGCTAAACAGTCTAACATCACAAATCTATAAGTCTAAGCCTTTAGCTACCAAAAACCAAAAAACATTATTATAACAATAGTAAATTTAGGGAGATGTCTTACTAGGTAAAAACTATAGCTGCCGAGATTGATAACTTCTGTTCAAAACTTGGAACATACTTAGTGGAAGGAAAATTAAATTGTCCTCTGATTCCACATAAGGGCTATAGTTTGTATACATGAGCACATGTGCACACACACACACACACACACACACACACACACACACACACACACACACACCCCAAATGTTATAAAAACTATAATACGTTAAAAAATGCAGTGTGCTCCCTGTAAATCTACCTAGTTGAATAAACTTCATTGTGTATCTAGAGTATCTTAACAGAGTTCTACCTCATATGTCTCCTCCCCAGCACAAGATTTTCTGTAATGCCTATTACTGTAAAATACCAAAGAACTGTTGCTTTAGATACAATATGAAGTAACATTTTTAACTTTAGTTTTTTTTGTTTTTTTTTTTTTACTGACCAAATTCCATTTTACCACCATTCTATTAATTTGGCATCCAGATAGTCATTAAATTCTAAGTGAAATGACAGCTGAATTCAGTATAAAGTATCAGTGAGATGAGGTAGATCCAAATAAAATGCTATGTCTTATAGTTCTTTATTATGTTTAGAATTTTTGGGTTAGATTCTTCTAAAGATCTAAGCAAACTCAACTATAAAAGTTTCCAGGTTTTATCTAAAACTTGAAAAACTTATAATCTTTGCCTTTAACCCAGAAAACTTAATATACCTACAAATCACTTATATATACAAACAAAATTGTTAGATACTCTGAAACTCAGTAATTTGTTAAAATTATATTTTCAAACATAATGTTTTTATTTATTTTATTTACTTATTCTTTTCCTATATAATACATCTTAACCACAACTTCCCCTTCTCCCAATTCCCCCAATCTCCATACCTTGCTTTATCCCCAGATCCACTACTTTTCCACTTTCCTTCCAAAAAGAGAAAGCCTTCCAGTAATACCAATAAAACTCTCAAGGCATAACAAGATGCAGTATATCTAGACATACTTCTTATCAAGGCTGAACTCAGTAGGAGGATATAGGTTCTTCACACAGACACAAAATTCAGAGACACATCCACTCCCATTGTGAGGAATCTTTAAAAAAAAAAAAAAAGCAAGCTAAAGAATCACAGCATGTATGCAGAGTAACTAGCACAGACCCATGTGAAAAACATGGTTACTACCTCAGTTTCTGTGAGCATGTATGGGATCTGTTTACTTGATTCATTGGTTCATGTTCTTCTGGTATTCTTAATTTGGTGGTGGTGAAACTGTATGTCTGCATGTAAAGAAAATAAAAATATATTCACATTTACCACCCTACATAAAACTCAATTTTAAGTGGATCAAAGACCTTAACATAAATCCAGACACACTAAATTTGATAAAAGATAAAGTGTAAAGAAGCCTTGGTCTTCTTCCTGAAAAGAATCTCAATAGCAAAGGGGCTAAGATCAATAATTAATAAATGGAACCTCATCAAACTGAAAAAAAAAATGTAATGCAAAGGACACTGTCAACAGACCAAAATGAAAGCCTATAGTATGGGAAGAGACTTTTGCAAATTCCACATCTGACTGAAGGTTGATATCCCAAAGTATATAAAGGATTCAAGAAACTATATAACAACATTAAATGTACCTCAATACTCAGCCGTACCATGCTTGGGCATATATCTAAAATATACCCCACCTTACCACAAGGTTACTTGCTCAACTACATTTGTAGTGACTTTATTCATAATGTAATAGCTAGAATTTAGAAATAATATAGAAGTCCTTCAACATAATAATAAATAAATAAAGTGTGGTACATATATACAATGGAGGATTAGTCAGTTGTTACCAAAAAGGACATTATGATATTTGAAAGTATATAGATGGAACTAGATAAAAATCATTCTGAATAAGGTACCAATGACCCAGAAAAACAAACATAATATGTATTCACTTTGAAGTTGATAATATTTGTTAATTAAAAGAAAATTATACTATAATCTATAGGTTCAGAAAAGTTAGAAAAAAAGAGATATTTAGGGGGATGGTAAAGCTCTCAGTAAATGAGAAATAGTATATATTTGGAGATGAAGTGAGGGTAGGTAGGAATCAGAATAGGATGTGAGGAGAGAGGAAAGGAGCAGGAAACTACTAGGAGGAACAGTAGAAATAGGTGGATATTTGAGTGTAATATGAAAACCAAGTACAAGGGAAGCTTCCTAGAACTTATAAATGTGGCTCTAGTGAAGAATCCTGTTAATGGAGAATATGGAGCCTGAGTGAGCTGTCGTCTGTAACCAGGCTAGGATCTCACTGGTGGCAATGGGACACTAACCTTAGTCACAAAATCTATGACCTTCCACTGCCTTTAAGAAATGCTAGGATAATGGTGACTCAAAGCTTGTGAGAGTTCTCAACAAATGACTGGTCTAACCTGAGACTCACATCAGGAGAGGAAATACATGCCTGATACTGCTTGAATGTCTGGAAGTGGGATGGCTCAGAAACCTGAGATAGAAACAACATAAAAAGTTAATAAAATGATTTCTAAAGATGTTGTGCAATATTTATAGCAATGGTGTTTAGTCCAATAAGCATTAGTAAAGGCAGATATGATGACCCATACTCAAATGTTAGGTAGAGCTTAAGGAACACTATGGTAGAGGAAGCAGAATGATTATAAAAATCATATGGGTATTTTAAATTTTATTTCTTCTTTGCTTTCAAGTGTACAATGTGGAGAAAATTTTCCAATTCAAAAACTTGTTTTTTTTTTCAGGATAAGGTGGACTTTTGCTGTATCATGCACCATTCTCAGTAAAAATATAAATTACATAAAATGAGAGCCAGCACTCTAAACTTGGTGGGAAATAAATGATAGTGAGAAATCAGAATTGGGCTAAAGGGAATGCCCCATATATAAACACTAAGGTTAATATTTGAAGTCAGTTTTTCTAGGTTAGCTATACGGTGTGAAAGTAAAGAGCAGTATGTGTATGAGTGTGTGTGTGTGTGTGTGTGTGTGTGTGTGTGTGTGTGTGTGTTTGTGTATGTGTAAAGTCACTTTGTTTCTGCCTGCCTCCTCAGCTGTCATTGATATTTTGTCTTTCAACATTATAGATTAGAACATTCTCAAATTCTCCTTCTTGGTATTCCTATATGTTACCTTTATCTCATCCAAAAATATCTTTTACATTGTTATTTTAAATAATTAATATTTAATCTTTAACCCATCAAAAGTACCAATTACTCTGAATAAACCTTCTTAACCACTTCTAGAAAGCCACTGTGTTGCCTTGCTTTATTAATCCATTAACCATGTATATAGTAGGATACCACTTCCTTCTTAATTATCTCTGCATGCCTGATCTGATTACAGTACATAACTGGTAACATTTCTGGTCACCAAGGGTGTTCATATGCTAAAGTAGAAGAAAACTTTGTGATTATGTGTTGTGTTGTTATACCATTTGGATCACAACTTCCAGGACATGATTAGTGAAGTAAAGATAACACTTTTCTATCCAGGTGTAAGAAACTTTTATGCCAATGGCAACCAATCAAGAGAATCAGTTGAAAGAACAAATGTTTTACCTTGATTAATATAATTTTCAATCATAGGTAAGCTGACTCCACTACTGTGAGCCTGAGACAATGCAAACATATCCCATTTTCAAGAACATATGTGGATAAATGGCCTATTTATTTCATGTCAGTCCAGAAGAAATGGAGAACAAGAGGGAGGGAACAGGGCAAGAATAGGTATATTCTGGTAAGATATGCCTCAGAGACCTTCTGATAAAAAACACATCTTCCATAGTTCCACAAAATTCCAATAATAAAACTTTGAATTTATCATGGATTAATCCACCAATATCCTCATGAATACAATAATTTTCTCTAAACCCCATATCTGAATATTACTTGTGTCAGGGACCAAACTTTCAAAATTTTAAGATATTTCTTTGAACGAGGGAGGTTCATATACAAAGCACAGCACTAGAAGAAGGTAGAATTAAAAGAGCTAATGAAAGCTTCAGAAAGCCAAGCTAAATTTAGAATAAATCTCTAACCAACATCCAATTTTCTAAAATAGTCCAGTATAATTAAGGCTCCAAAAGAAAGTGTTGACTTTCTGGGAGTTCTATGACATTTGATGGGGGCCACATAACAAACACAATCACATCCAGGCACTCAAAGTTGTTGGGGTTAAGAAAATTGATCTTTCTGGAAAATGTAAGGAGTATACTAAAAACCAGTAAAGCAAAACTCATTTGCCAGGGCTTTAGAAGTCTCCTTGACTAAGGAAATGAAGTAGACAATGTAGGTTAGTACTTTGGCTAGCACATCCTGGGAAAAACCCTGCAGAAAACACAAAATTATTCTAGTTTTACTTCCCTTCTCTGCAAAATGTAAATAAAATGTTGTCATGGAATAATATTTTTGTACTCTATGAAGATGTACCTTTTCCACAAGATTTTGATTGGTTTAACAAAAGACTGTCTTATAAAAACTGGGCAAGAAGAGGCTATGCAGAAGAGCCAAAGTGAATGGACTCTGGGAAGAACGATGGAGTCACTGGGAGTCTCTAAGAAATGTGGACAGAAGCAGGGTGAACATGTGATGCTGAATAAAGGTATTGCCATGTGTCAGAGTATGGGAAAGAACCATGAGTTAATTTAAGTTGAATGAGCTGTTTAGTAATAAGTCTAATTATAGGCTAAACATTTATAATTAATATTAAATCTTTATGTGGTTATTTGGGAGCTAGCAGTCCCAATGAAAAGCTCAGTCTACAAAAGTCCACTTAGTATTGTCATGTAGTTAGTGGAGTACTTATTGCCCAAAGAAGTTGATTGATGCAACATTACTCTATTTCTTCTCTTTTGTTTTACAAAAATGTAATATATCTATGTTAAGTCTTCAGTTTCCCTGATTTTTAATGGGTCCAATGATAAGAACATAAGCTCCTTCATAGTATTTACAAAGAAAATATACTTACCTTTTAAACACAAATATTTCAATCTCTATTACTGAATACTTATATAATAATACTCTATGAGAAAATGTTGGTCTTTAGTTTCTTCACTAAAGCTTAAGATGAGTGATATTTAAAAATCATGCAAACACACACACACACACACACACACACACACACACACACACACACACACACACACATTCACACAAAAGTCTTTCTGTGGACACAAAGAAATACCTCTAAATATATGAGACATGTGATCATCCACACTACTCATAGCATTGTTATTACTCTCTCAAGGCCATATTTGTTATCCATTAGCAAATCAAAGACTTCTGTCAGTCCACATTATTTGTACTAAAACTGCTAAAGTAATTTATGTCTAATAATTACTAGTATATCAACTCATAAGAATCCTGAATATAAACAAACTGAAGTTGAACATTAGTTTCTGTTTTAGCTTGACACCTTTGCCTTGAGAGTTCCCTCATAAAAGTAAATTCTTTCATCTACATAGTCATAAAATAACATCTCTAACACATATTAAAGCTAATAATTTAAACACAAACTGACTGATATATCCAATATATCACAACATATTTAATCTCATATTTGCAAAAAACTCTTAAATAAAATTAATTAGAAAAGGGAACCAAATACACAGTGGTAGCAAAAACTAAAGAGGTCTTAGGAACATTTTCTTCTGGTATGATTGCTGAGAATGCAGTCTTTTGTATCCTGCAATAATACTATAAACCATTTAATTTAGAATAACACATGTAGAAAACAATTAGTTTTTCTACAGCCAGAAAAAGATTAAGATTTATAGTTAGGATCTGATAGGTAGCCAAAGTGAGTATATTCATCTAGGTTTGCCTCCTGAAATGTTTATGATTACTAAATCAAAAAAGTCTAAAAGGAACTGAAATGCTATTACAGTAAATGTTTGTGTTTTCTAAGTATTGGGTATCTCTTACAATGGGACTTCTGAGAGTCTCTCCAAGTATATATTCCTATAAGGATCAAAAGATCACCCTCAGAGGTTTTATATAAATGTGACATGTTTGGGGCATTTCTAGAAACAGGAATATCTTTAGTTCTTAATTAATTTTTTATTTAAAATGTTAAAATGGTCTTCTGTGAAATAAATATTGGAAATGAAACCACCCAAACATGAGACCCATTTTAATTAAGCTTCATAGCTACATCTTATATAGAACACCAGTAAAACTTGTATCATGAGTAGGGACTGCAGAAGTACAGAAGCAATTGACTACACAAATCACTAAAATGTACCACTGGCATTTGGGAAATTACCTTTCCTGTTAGGAACTAACCCTTAAACCACACACAACTACGGTACTTAATTTTCCAGTGCAATATAATTTGATATAGTGATAGAGCATCTACACATTTAATATATTCTCTCATTCCTCTCAGGGCATGGCTGTTTTAACATTTTTAATTGTAAAGTCTGTTAAAAAATATATGGTAGGATAAGACGAGCAATTTTCTCTCAGAAACAAAATTCATACAGGTGATAAGAAAAAAACTTAGTTTTTTTCCATGGCCTTAATAATACTTTATTTTTTTATACAAAAACCATTTAATTATATAAAATTAGTCATTGATATATATGTTAAAGTTATATATACTATATTTTTCTACAAAATCAGTATACAGTCATGGTACAAAAGTTTTCATTTGAGAGAAATGTCTCCTGGGCCATTTAACAATCTCTATCCTGAGACCCTCCCAACTACTAATGTGTTTTCTGAAAGCATAAAATTGCTGAATTTCATAAGTAGAGTTTATATAATATATTTGTATAATATAATATTTTTCATTGGATGGCTTCTGGGTTTGAGTGTATTTCTGACATTTATCAGCATAGTTGTCTGGATCAAATATTTCCTCAATTGTTCTCCAAATCCTTCTTTTTCTAGTGTGTGTAAATTTTTACAAAAATAATTATATTTTGTATTTTCTCTGAGTAAGCATGAAGCTTCCCCTGAATGAAACTATTTTGACATATATTTTCAACATTGATTTTTTTAAGTTTAAAACTGATTTCAATTGTTATTATATAGCTAAAACTTCTATGGAAATATATAAGTTGTATGCTAGTATTTATGGATACTTATTTTTTATTATTCCACTTCATGTATCACAGAGAAACAATAAGGTTTCATTGGTAAATTCCCAATAAACTGTTCATATTTGGTTATCTATGTTTTTCATTTGTTCATATTCTATTTAAATCATTGACAAGACTAAACTGTTTTCCTAATTATTTTGTAATTATTACTCTTTCACTGTTTTACACTTAAATATAACTGACATTTAAAATCATAATTGGGTATGTGATAGTGGTATAACATAAATTATTTTGATACAATTAGATTAGCATAGGATTAAATTAGATTAAATAAATCCATCATCAACCTGGCATTTATATGTTGTTGTGCATGTATCATTTTATATTCTGGATACATTTCCTTTCATGTATACATAACCTTTCTAGGAACTGTAATTCAGTTTTAGTAGCAATTATGTACCAACTTTAAAAAAAAAATTACTGGATCTTTGGTTTTAACAGCTAAGTAATACTCTACTGTTTAAATATCACATTTTTGTAGAGGATTGTGTTGTTTCATGGTAAATAATTGTCCCACCTCATACTACAAATGGCAGCCCAACGTGGGTCAAATATGCCCACATAAAGCTATAGAAAGCTTAAAAAACAGCCTAGAGCAGAGGAACTGAATCCCAAAGCAGCTTCCATGTTGTGTCTCTGAAGTGGCCCAAGGTAAAGAGACTGAGTGGTATATGAGATTAAATTATAAAATGGTGTGTTGGCTACATGCAACTTAAGGTGAATAAGGCTAGTTCCTGAATCTAGATGTATGGTGGATTTAAGGTTTCTATTAAGAACAAAGAGAATAGAATCAAAGATGGCTTCTTAGTGTTGATGTTTTCTTGGATCAGCTCTGTTTGCCAGAGGCAATGTAAGGCTTGGTTTTTTTAAAGAGAAGCTTCTTGATTCAGCCAGCCATAGAAGCAAAACACTTGTGAGGTTTTTAAAGAGGCCCTGCTGCCTAATACTTGAAATGGAGTTAATGAGCAGCAGGTGGCAAAGCTTTACTTGGTAATTATATGGACCCTAAAATTCCCCAGAGTACCTGGGCTAAAGAGATAAATTCCATGAAATTAGACTAGGAGCTGGGTGGAGCCATTCACCCATCCTACCAACCTTGAACTTTGGCAGATTAAAGAAGGTGTGTTCAGAAATTGAAAGAAATAGAAGAATCCTTGGCAGATTAAAGGTGTGTTCAGAAACAGAAAGAAATAGAAGAATCTGGGTGTAGTCAATCACCCTAGTCAAGCAAAGGTGTGGTCAGAGACCAAAAAAGTTAAGAAATAAATATACAGTAAAGACAGTTTTTTTTTTTTAAAAAAAAAAAAGTCTAAGTGGTAAAAAGTGTTTTGAAAATATATATACATAGGCGTAAAGAAAGAAAAAAGAGGTAGAGAAAGCCCTTAAAGAAATAGAATAAATAAATAAATAAATACATACATACATACATACATACATACATACATACATACATACATACATAGCCAAGTAAAGATGGAAAATACAAAGAATGTCTGGATACTGTATATTACTGTCTTATCTTTAAGCTTCTTGACTGAAAATGACTTAGTAAAAGCTGCTAAAAGTCAGTTCATCATAAATGCTGTTGGTTTAATTCAACCTACATATTTTGTAAATGAGTTGACTTTAAAACTGAAGTGCAAAGATATGCTACTTTTGAGAAGAGGTTTTATTTTTATTTTCACAGTAATGAGAAACTGTGGATTTATTTCTGGATAAAGAACATAAAGTTTGATAGAGGAAGACCCCCTGAAAAAATCTCCAATGGAAATGTATGGCCCAGATGTTTCAGCATTTCAGAGCAACTCGGTTGAAGTTTCCGGAGGTCTGTATCCAGAACAATTTCAAGGAGACTGGCTGTGATGACCTAGTCTTACAGATTATTCCACTAAAGAATTGTCCGTAATCCTATATTTTTCTTTGGATTCCTGTGGGATTGCCAGCGTCCCCATTCAGCAGGAAATAGCCTAGAGAACAATTCCCACATTCCCAAAACATGGATTATGGATGTTTGTGTTTATTTACAGTGTTGTTTATAAGTTGTTATAGATAAGGGGGGAAAGAATATTAGATTTGGAGTTCTTTGTGTTTTAAAAAGAGAAAAAAGGAAATGTAGAGGATTGTGTTGTTTCATGGTAAATAATTGTCCCACCCACTGGTTTAATAAAAAGTGCTGATTGGCCAAAGCAGGCAGGAAGTGTAGGCGGGGCTACCAGACTAAGAAAATTCTGGGAACAGGAAGAAAAGAGCACAATGCCGGAGAGAAGCCAGAAGAAACAGAGGACAACTATGCTGCTCTTAGAAAAGGTACCGAGCCACATGGCTGAACAGGATAAGAGTCATGGGTTAGATTAAGGGTAGAGAGCTAGCAAGTGATATGCCTCCACCTGAGGCTGATCAGCCTAAAACTATTGAAAGCATCTCTGTGTCTCAGCGGGTATGCCGGTCTGCGGGTCTGTGGGCCTAGACTTTGAGGTTAGGCCCGAAAGTCAGGGCCAGAAACCACATACTACACATTTTATTTATTAATTCTTCAGTACAGAGTAATCTAAGTTATTTGTAGGATCTGGCATGCTGGATCACCTTTGGGTATATTCCAGAGGTGATCATCTTTGGGGTAGATCAATTCAAAATTTATTAAAAACTACCATGTTAATTTCCATAGTGGCTGTACAAGTTTTTACTACTAGCAGCAGTGCAGGAGTGTTCTCCTTTCTCCACATCCTCAACATCAAGAGATGTTAGATATGCTATTATTCTAAGCCATGCTGACAGGTATAAGATAACATCTCAGAATCATTTTGACTTATATTTCTCTTGTGGCTAAAGGCTAAAGATATTCAACAGTTTCTTGGCCATTTGGGATTCCTCTATTGAGAATTCTCTATTTAGAATTGTACACCTCTCTTACTGGTTGTTTTTATATCTAGTTGTTTATTCATGAATGGTATAGCTAGGTCTTGTGGCAGAGTTTGGTTGAATCCTTTGAGAGTGTTTTGGACCCTTTTTGTCCTACTGATTGTCACATCTAAACTTGATATGAGAAATTATGCCCAGTCAAATTTTATCTTGTTAGTTAGGTCATATTTGGTAGATACTCCTGAGAGTCTTGCTTTTTTTGACATAAAAATGATTAGGATTGGATATGTGGAAGAGCAGGGGTGGAGAGGGGTGCTAGAAATAGTAGAGAAAGTAGGAATTTCAATCATAATGTAATATATGAGAGATTATATAAAAAATGAAGAGAAATTTACCAAAACAAATGATTAAAGTTATTTTGTTTTTATCTTAAAATTCAGTATATCTTTGCTGTTATCAAATATATAATTAGTGTAATGATTATTGGTGTGTTCTGATCCTTAGAGTGCCATTGATTTTTACTATGATCAAAAAATTACTTATAACATGATAACTGAATTATTAAAAAATTTATGGCATCTATAGCAATTTCCATTTTATTCTCTTAGAATTTATAGAAGACTGTTGTACAGACAGTGAACTATATTAATGAGCTTGTCATTTGTAAATAAATGATGTGTATGTGTGCATGTCTGTGTTCACATATATGTAGGTACGCACATAGGTCAGAAGAATGGACCAGATGCCCTGTAACTGACAGTTATAAGCTGCCTAAGTAGGTGTAGAGAACTGAAATCAATTCCTGTGAAGAGTACAAATAGTCTTAACCACAAAGGTATCTCTTTCCATCCATAATCTTTTTTTTAATTTTTCAAGCTCTTAAAGAATTGTGGTAATTTATTAATTTAGTAAAATGAAAATAATATACATATTTTGGCATCTGTTATGCAAAATCTAAAATGCCCTGAAACCGGAAACTTTGAAATATCATTCAAGCTCAAAATTCTGGATCTTGAAGAGTTTTGAACATTTTTATGTAATAATTTATTTAAAGGTTATTTTTTTCATATCAACCCCTGCTCCCCATTCTTCACCTCTTCCAAGTCACTCCCAACTTTTCCCCAAGCTCACTATCCCATCCACTCCTCAAAGAGGGTAAGGACTCCCAGAGGCATCAATACAATCTGGTATATCAAGTTAAGTCCTGTTCAAGCCTTGCCTCCCAGTATCAAGTTTAAGAAAGGTATTTTTATATAGCTAATTTAAGCATTAGAGATACATTCTGATACCACTGATATAGGGCCCACAAATTGCTAAAGCAACAAAACTGTGTTATACATTCAGATGTCTTGATTCAGTTCCATGTAGGTTACTCAGCTGTGAACGAACCAGTGAGTTACCATTAGCTCAGGTCAGGTGTCTCTATGGGCTTTGTTATCCTGATCTTGACACCTTTTCAAATATAATCTCTCCTTCTCTTTGACTAAAGTGGGTTCTTGACCCAGTGCTTAACTGTCTTTGTGTCTGCTTCCATCAGATGCTGAATGAAGATTCTGTGATGAAAATTAGGATGGTAATCAACTTTATTATAGGTAAAGGCCAGTTTAAACACCCTCTACACTAGTGCTTGGAGTCTTAGCTGTGTTCATGTTTAGGGGTTCTTGGTTATTTTTGGCCCCAGGTTTCTCCCTAACTACAAAAGATTGCCTCTATAAAGACACCTATTTTGTTATTCTCCCTCTCTGGCCCTCCCCCAACTAAATCATCCCATTCCCTCGTGTTCTCTTTTTATTTCCCTTTATCCCTTCCCCATGTTTACAAATTATTCAGGAGATATTATCTGTTTTTTTATTTCCAGGAGAATCCATTAATGTCCTTTCTAGGGTCCTCCCTGTTATCTAGCTTCTCAGGAATGGTAGATTGTAGTTTGGTTATCCTTTGTTTTATCTCTAAAATCCACTAGTGAGTGATTACATACCATGTTTGTCTTACAGTGGCTGTGTTACCTCACTCAAGATCTTTTTTTCTTGTTCTGTCCTTTGCCTTTAAACTTCTGGATGTTGTGTTTTTTACTGCTGAGTAGTATTCTATTATGTAAAAATATCACATTTACTTTATCTACTCTTTGATTAAAAGGAATCTAAAATTTTTCCGGGTTCTGGCTCTTATGAACAATGATGCAATGAACATTTTTGAATAAATTTTCATGTATTATGAATATATATCATTTGGATATATGCCCAAGTGTTGCTGAGTCCAAACAGGTCCCTCAGAGGAAAGTGAAAGAAGGGATAGAGTCAATGACACAGACCCAGGAGTCAGTTGAAAATGACTAACTTACTTATTCAACAATGGGGAGAGCATTTTATACCTACTTCCCAGCACTGAGGCTGTGTAGCTATCTGACGATTTTGCATAGTTGTCTCTCATTGGCTGGGCACAATCAGGAGATCTGAAAGCATCTGTTGCTAGGCAGATTCCCAACAGTCAGAAACACTAGGCAGTACCTGTTGCTAGGCAGATTTTGAGAAATCAAGAACTTCAGACAGCAGCTGTTGTTAGGCCCTCCAGGTTGGCTTAAAAAGAAGTACATTCTGTGCATGCTTTGGGTCAATTTCCTTGACCATAACTAACTTTTGTACTACATGTCCACCCTTTTTAGTTTATTACATGGACACTCAGCTGGAGTCAGAGTTCTTTGTCCTGACCTTATTGACATCACCTCAGGAGGACTCAACAACTATACTTTGCATGTCTTAGGTTGGTTTTCCTAACAAACTCTTGCTTGTCATTGATGACAAGCTCACAAAAAACATCCATTTCTGGGGAGCTGCCCAGGTAGGGAGGATTAGACAATAGCCTTTTGAAGTTCAGAAACCCAGGATTGTATAGCCTTCTTTGAAAGGCTATAAGCAAGATGTCCAAGAGCCATTAAAACTTGAAGAGGTGTCTTAGCCATTGCCTGCTGCTGTAGGATTTGCTGCAGGAGGCACTTAAAGAGGAGAATGATTAAAGCACCACCCTACCAATGAGAACACAAGTAAGTGAGAATCCAGGAAGGAACAAACAGCCTTTTTATGTTCTGCCAAATCTTAATATATATATATATATATATATATATATATATATATATATATATATATATATATAGTCAAAGGCTATATAACCTCTGCTCTTCTCTGATTCAATTAGAAAATTTTGTGTCTTAGCTGTATTAAATGATATATAAACTTAGCTGACCATGGGCCCTTAGTAAAATTAGCTAGCTCCCAAAGTCCTAAACTAACATTAATCGCCACAAAATGCATCATACAAAATGAAGAAAAACATAGGTCCATAAGTCTTCAGCTTTAAGAGGGCAATAAAAGAAAGAAAGGGGAGTATATACATTACACATCCTGGAATATTTCCTCCTTGGTGGTAACTTACTGATCCATGGCTGGGAGCCCATCTATTCCTGGAATACATATTGGCATAGAGGAAAAACACAAGCATACCATCTTCCATGGGTTAGCTGACCATTGGTGAAATATAGGGTCTTTCCACTAGTCATAGAGGTATGCCCCAGTCCTTATGACCACATTTGGTCTTAAGGGCAGTGTATTTGCCCTCAGGAGACTGTCACAAATGAAAAATCACTAGAAGAACTATTGCTGTTGAACCGGTGAGTAGAATAAACACTTTGCATCAGGTTCATGTGTAATATTTATAATTGAAACCCAAATGTATATATTACAATTGCATCCTTACATTTAATATTGAAGACAATATAGCTCTGAGTATAAAAGTCTAGTGAATTTGCTACATGTTTTGTTCCAGGACAGTTACTATAGGACTAATTAACTTCACTAAAATCCAATAGTTACAATAGTTTATTACATCTGTTAAACTGAGACAGAAAACAAAAGTTTAAGCTAGCTTCTTAAAGTTGTTTTAGGTAGAACTCATTTGTAGAGTATGGCAAAAACATTGTTGAATTTTATTTTAAAAAATAGCCTGTAATGGCCTATTAACAATCAGTTTCTACCACCTTTATATTTTCCTTTAGGTGAGATGCTATAAGTACATGCATACTACAGTTCATATAGTACATAAAACAAGGATTTGCCAAATATCATCTGCCTATAATCATAGGACAACAGTCTATCACTTGATGTTTGTTCTAAGTTATCCTTTGAATAGGAGTTTTCAGGGAAGAGACAAAACCTTCTTTTAGGTTAGGAATCTTATGTGAAAATATGTTGTCTGACACAAAGTTATAATGATCACAATTCCTTTTCTCTACATTCCAGAAATAATAAAATTCAGAAGAGTTATTCCAGATAAAGTCATGTAAACTGGTGGTCTAAAGTCAAAGAAGGTTGATTAACTTAATTCTTAGGTGCTGTTGGCTATTATTATGTAGACAGGAGAAAGAAGCAATGGTGCAAGGACTGTTGAGCTATACTGACAGTCTCTATAGGGCTAACTCACACAGTACCTCCTGTAGTTTCACCTACTCTGGGGGCTGAGACAAGAATAATACTTGAGGATAAGAATCTCTTATGACCACATTATTTTTGTAATTTATCAAATTCCTCTTGTTTCTTACACAAGCATGAGAACCAGAGTTGAGATTATCCCAAGCCCACAGGCACGCTGAGTAGCCTGTGATTCTAGTCTCCGAAGGCAGGGATGAGAAAGCAAGTTGACTAGCAAGACTAGCTATATTGCTGAGCTATGTGTTTTAATTAGAGAACATGTCACAATAAATAACAATGGAAGATGGTTCCTGACATCAAACTCAGGCCTTCACATAGAAATGCACATGTGCATACATACAGAGAGAAGTAAAAAAAGGAAAGAGGATGAGCACACAGGTTATGATCTGGTATGGTGGCAGCCCATACCTATAATGTCAGTACTACCAAGGTAGTGGCAGGAAAATTATAAGAAGTGCAATGTTATTGTCAGTTACCAAATAAGATTGATAACAGCCTAGACTTTCAAAAAGGCTCATCTCAATAGCTGAGAGTTTGTCATTAGCTCAGCTGAACAGCACTCTGTAACTGTCTGTGCCTTCCTAGATGGTGGGTGAAGTTATAGTTGCTATTTTATTCTACATGTCCTTCCACCCCATCACCTTTTTTCTCCTTGTCATGCCTTTGCACTGCTGCCACCCTAGATGTTAACTAGGCAGCTCACCATCCCTGGCTCAATCTCTTGTCTTTTTTTCTTACACAGGACACATTGATATTTTCCCCTTTCTTAATGTTAATGTTCCCTGAGGGTGTTGGATGGGAAAGGCATAGGAACTGACCTTGCCGGGCACCATCAGTACTTAGGTTTATAGTTTCAGCAGTCCATGTGGTGTGTGTGTGTGTGGGGGGGTGCATGAACACATGTACCTATGTAGGAGGGAGAGAAAAAAAGAGGGTTTGTGGTGAAGCCTAGAAGCCCTCTTCTCTCTTCTTTGCCTCTGTGGCCTTTTTCCCCTCTCAAAACAGGTCACCAGAGTCATCACCATTATCATGATATTCTTCACTGCCACTATCCCCACTGTGGCTCCAATTTCAACCTAGGCTCAATCTAGCCTCCTTTCTGAGAAGTCAACCTGTTGCTACAAAGCTCACTGATGCTGCTGCAGGAAGAACGGAAGGAGGCAGCAATCTGTGGGGCAGGGAACAGTGAGAAGGGGAAGTAGTCCAGGCTCTGGAACACCCCTGTCATTTACTTTCTAAGCTCTGAGTCCAATCATGACTCACCAGTACCTCTGCCGTTACCTCCTCTACTGATACAAAAACATAAAAGGTAAGAAAGAAGATACTGCTGTTCCAAAAAGCAAAGCAATCTAACTTTGTTTTTAAAAATAGAGTGAAAAAAAGTATCTCTTCTCAAGAAAAAGGTAAAGAAGAGAAGAAAGGAAGAGCTTCAAAGAGAAGAAATATAGAAACATGTAAAACATCAGTGAATATAAAAAGTGACTGGAAAAATAAGAACATTAGACAGCAAAAAAGGAAGGAAAGAAATGGAGGTTCCAATGCTCACCTGATCAAGGGACTGAAAGAACAATACGCAGAGGGACTTTATCACCAAAAAAACAAAACAAAACAACAACAACAAAAAAAACCCCACACCATGTATGGGACACTGGTATTGACCAGCATCATCAGTGTGGAGAGGAAAACAATCTGTTTAG
This sequence comes from Phyllotis vaccarum, assembly GCA_033318265.1. Classification (NCBI taxonomy): domain Eukaryota; kingdom Metazoa; phylum Chordata; class Mammalia; order Rodentia; family Cricetidae; genus Phyllotis; species Phyllotis vaccarum. The sequence continues at coordinate 12,004,827 of JARWLC010000013.1, forward strand.
CATGCTAGATGGTGCTGGTTCCTCACAATTCTCTTGGAGGAGGGGGAGAGGACCAAGAGTCAATTGAAAGACTAACTCATTTATTCAACAATGGGAAGAGCTTCATATACCTTCCTCCCAGCACCCAAGTTGTTACTACATGGTGATATTGCATGGCTGTTCCTCATTGACTGGGAAGAGTCAGGAGATTTGACAGCATCTGTTGCTAGGCAGGTTCTCAATAGCCAGAAACACTGGGCAGTACCTGTTGCTAGGAAGATTCTGAGAAATCAGGATATTTGGACACCAGCTGTTGCTAGGCCCTCAGAGCCTCCAAGTTGGCTTATAAGGGATTACATTATGTGCATGCTTTGGCAACTGTTTTGAGCCAATTTCCTTGACCCTACAGTCCTGTCGTTCTGTACCCAAACATGGTAATGCTGCGTCATGAGGTAGCTTAATGTCCTGTTTTCTGAGAAATTGTCATACTGATTTTGAAAATGGCTAAACGACTTTAAACTTCAACCAGCAATGAAGGAGTGTTCACCCTATTTCATATTCTTTCCAGAATAAGCTGTCATAGTTGTTTTTATTTTTGGGTCTTAGCCATCCTGACAGGTGTAAGATGGTATCTGAGTCGGTTTCATATACATTTTCCTGAAGACTAAAGTTATTGAAGAATTCTTTAAGTATTTTTTGGCCATTTGAGATTCTTCTCTTAATTCTGTTTAGATCTGAAAACCATTTTAATTGGATTATTTGGTTGTTTGAGCTATAGCTTTATGATTTCTTTATATATTTTAGAGATCAGCCCTCAGTCAGATGTAGGGCTGGTAAAGATTTATTTAATGTTATTTTACCTTATTAATCTTCTTTGCTCTACAGAAGCTTCTCAATTTCAGGAGGTCTCATTTATTAATTGTTTTTCTCAATGTATATGCTACTGGTGCTATAGTTAAGAAATGGTATCTTGTGCCAATGCATTCAAGGCTATTTCCAACTTATTTTTCTCTCAGATTCATAATAATTGGATTTATGTCATGGGACTTTGATTCACCTGGACTTGTGTTATTTGCAACATAATATATATGGATCTATCTTATTCCTATACATGCCACTATCCAATAATGCCAGCCCCATTTGATGAGGGTGCTTTCTCTTTTTCATTGTATATTTCTTGCTTCTTTTTCAAATCTTGGTGTTCATAGTTGTATGATTTAATGTCAGGGCCTTAAATTTGATTCCATTGATTGATGTGTCTGTTTTTATGCCAATACCATGCTGTTTTCATTACTATAACTCTATAGTAGAGATTGAAGTCAGGGTTGGTTATGCCTCCAGAAGTTCTTTTATTGAAATGTATTTTTTTGAGAAACCTGAGTATTTTGCTTTTCCATATGAAGTTGAGCAATTTTCTTTTGAGGTCTGTAAGAAATTGTGTTGGGATTTTGATGGGGGTTGCATTAAATCTATAGATTGCTTTTGATAAGATTGTCAATTTTACTATGTTGCTCCTACCTATTCATGAGCATGGGGATTCATCCATTTTCTTATATTTTGTTCAATTTATCAGTGAATCAAAATCCTTATCATGCACCTCTTCCCCCTTTTTGGTTAGGGTTACCCTCAAGATATTTTATCATAGTCAGATGTTTCTCTGCCCTGGCCAGCTAGTCCTGCAGCCATTCTGTCCCACATAAATACACAGAGGTTTGTATTAATTATAAACTGTTTGGCCAATGGATATGGATTAGTACTTACTAGCTCTTACACTTAAATTAACCCATAATTCTATTTATGTTTAGCCACATGACTTGGTACCTATGCTTCAGTGCAGCATTCCCCTCTTCCTCCCTCTGCATCCAGCTGGCATCTGTGTTCTCTTTTCCTTTCCCAGAAATTTCCATGGTCTGGTTGTTCCAACTCTACTTCCTACCTGCCTTCTGGCCAATTAGCATTTAATTGAACAAATACAACTGAAAAAATTTACAGCATTTGTGGGGATATGTTTCAAATTTAATGAAAACCAGTGTGAGATATCAGAGAGTAAACACCACAGTCAGATCTCACCCAGCTGTCTTCCAGCTTCCTCAGCCTTGCTCTTCCTGTTTTCTACTGCCTGCTCTGTCTTTCTATACTTGCCTTAAATACCTTTTTCGCTCAGTTGTTTCACATCCAGGTTAAGATAAAAAGCATGGCACCACCACTGCCTACTTGGGAGCCTGAAACTTCCTCTGTAAACTAAACTGGCCTCAAACTCAGATTTGCTGGGATTTTGCTCATCCCCAATATGACAACTAGATTCATGGTAAGAAAAACACATTTGAAAAAACCAGGACAGGGTCTCAATTTTGTTTTTACAGAAAAATACATGCAACCATCTTTAAGGCATTGACTAGATGTTCAACAGTTAGATACCTACAATAAAAGAGAGATTGATTATAAAGAGATTATAAACAAAAGACTATAAAACAACTAATACCAATATGCACTACTGGGTAATTTCTCAATTCTCACTGCTTTACATGTTACCTCTACACATTTCAAAAAAATATAGTGGTTTGAATATACATAAAGCTAGATTTAAAGTTAGAGTAAGTAGCTTTCTCCCTCTCTAAACCCAAGCATATTAATAACAATATTTTGAGAGATTTGGTCTCATATCAAAAAAGCCACCTAGTGTGAGAAAAAAAAACAGTTAAAATATTTAAAGACTAATATTATTATAATTTTATCTTTAATCTTAATTCTCTGTTTCTATACCGTGCAACTCTCCCAACCCTCCCAACAATCCTCTCTGCATACGATCTTCTCCTGAAGTCCTAAAAGATGTAAATATCTTCATTAGATATTTATAATGCTTAAGTTTTCCATTTTAATTAACGTTTTAGCCTATCAGCTATCTATGAAACATCCAAAACTAAGATGAGGCCCTCACCACAAGGATTCCTACTATATATATATATATATATATATATATATATATATATATATATATATATATATATATATATATATAGAGAGAGAGAGAGAGAGAGAGAGAGAGAGAGAGAGAAACAAAGATAAAAATATAAAAGACCTAATAAACATCACTCAATGATTGTTACCACACCAGGTCTTTCCAAGTGCTGGAATTAAAGGTGTGAGTTACCACTCTCTGATCCTCCTAGACTGACTGTGGGTAGATCACTCTGATATCTCAGACTGGTTTTGACATGTCAGACTGCTTTTTTTTTTTATTAAACTTGAAACATATCCCCACAAGCATTATCCCACATTTTTCTTTTTCAAGCAATAACTCTAAATATAATCTTTTTTCTATAACTTTTTCCCTGATCATTATCCATAACAACTTATAACCAACACTCTTAAAAAGGCACAAATATATAGTCTATTTAATGTAAGGAATGTAGTCATTATTCTTTAGAATACTTTCTGTCAATTAGGGGTGATAGAAATCTTAGGGGTACCCAAGCAAAATTTAGAGTTATGGGAAATTCCTGAGTGGCATAGTCTGTGAGGAAGGATAATCTCAACCTTGAAGCCACTTTGGATGCAGAATTCCTAGCAAAGTGTAACAGAAGTACTTTAAAATGTTGTATTATCTAGACCATTCATTCTCATTTGAGGTTTTCCAGAGTGTCTTCCTTTATCTAGCCTTATTTTTTTTTATCCAGAATAAATCATACTCTCACTTTCTGTGGAAATAAAAACAAAACCTCTTCTCCAAAGTATCATATATTTTTATTTCAATTTGAAGTCAAGGCATTTACAAAATATATAGGTTGGATTTATTTGCAGCATTGACAATCAAATGTCTTTCAGCAACTTTTCCTACTTCCTTTCCCCAAAAATCCCTCAAAAACAACAACACAATAACTTACAGTATCTAGGCTTTTTGTGTATATTCTATCTTTATGAGGCTTATTATTATTATTTTTACTCTATTCCCCTTTCAACAACTTTATCTGCATTTCTTTTTTCTCCCAACTCTACCTATAGTTTAAATACATTATAAACTATTTTTTTGTCTGAATGTCTTTTCTGCATAACTCTAGTTTTCTCTGAACAAATCTTTATTCTGCTAAAGGTACAGGTAGGATTAAAGTCTTGGTTATGGAAGCTGGCTCTATCCAGCAACTTTGTATCTAAGATATTATTTTCATGGCAGAGGTACTGGCAGGAACCATGTCTAATACCCTACTCTGGGGAATTCTAGTGTCCACCCTGTCACCAAGTAGAGCACCAATGTTTGTTTCTCCAAAGCCTCATCTAAGTGTTTGGCAGCACGGCCTCTTAAAAGACCTTCAAGGATTTATTCCACTAACACTGAGTCAGAAAGCTTCTTTTAAAGGAACCTCTGCTCGCCTCCAGAAAACAGAGGCCACCAGAGAAACACTGTTACTAAGAAGCTGTTCTTGACTGTGTTCCCTTTTTGTCTGTATGAAAAGAAATCTTCAGTCATATGCTGCTTGTGCTTGTACCAATGTTTCCATGAGACTACAGGAACCCACCATGTTGCAGCTCAGACTGAACACCACAAACCCTTGTAGCTCAAGCCTGTATGCCATGGCATCTCTATAACATTGCCTACTAGAGAGCTACAACTAGGAAGCTGATTTTGGGCTCAGTTTATGTGGTGTAGAAATCCTTTTTTGCGTTTATCTGTATATATGTGCCCCACATTGGAAAATTTGTAGTCAAACATTTCTCTGTCATGGCTAGCTGGTCTTGCAGTCACTTATTAACCACCACCACCCCCCCCCAAAAAAAAACACAGAGATTTGTGTTAATTATAAATTGTTTGGTCTATCTGTCAGTCTTGTTACTGACTAGCACTTACACTTAACCAGTAATTCTTAGCCAGGTGGCTTGATAACTTTCCTTCAGTGCAGCATTCTCATCTTCCTTCCTCTGAACCTGCTTGGTGTCTTTGTTCTCTTTTCCTCTCCCAGAGTTCTCCTAGTCTTGTTGCTAGGCCTCTGTTTTTTACTTTCTGATGAACCAGTATTTTATTAAACAAATACTACTGAAAAACATTTATAGCATATTGGTTGTAGATTATATAGTTCATAAAAATAGTCTGGAATATCAGAGGTCAGAGCCAACTCTCTAACTTATTTTGTTCTTGTTTTTTGTTTTTATTTATTTTTTTTTTTGAGACCAGATTTTGCATGTAGCAGTTTTGGTTGTCCTGGAGCTTGCTTTGTATGGATTGCATTGAACTCATAGAGATCCTTCTTCTTCTGTCTCACAAGTGTTGGGACTAACAGGATATACCACCACTGTCTGAATTTTGGGCTTTGCACTCATCAAGATACAGGTTTAAAGGAGTAGCTCAACATACTTTGACCTTCATCTTTGACTATGGGTGAATCTTTTTCTGGTTTTCCAGACTATTCTTATTAAGAATACAATATACTACTAACACAGCATTATTCCACATTTTATGTTATTTCTGGCTATTTAAAAGGGCACTATTTCTCTTCTTTTTCAGTCTGACTAGCATTTACATATAGGAGGACCACTGGTTTTTTGTTTGTTTGTTTGCTTGCTTGTTTGTTTGTTTTGGGGGGGTTGTTAATCTTTTATTCTGCCACATTGTTGAAGGTGTTTATATGCTGAAGGAATCTCCTGACAGAATTTTTGGAATTACTTATTTATACTATCATATCCATATCATTGCCAAATAGCAAAATTTGACTTCTTCCTTATAAATTTGTATCCCCTTGATGTCCTTTTGTTATCTTATTTCTCTGTCTACAACTTCAAGTATTATATTGAATAGATATGAGGAAAACATGCCTTGTCTTGTTCTTGATTTTAGTGAGATCTCTTTGAGTTTCTCTCCATTTAGTTTGATGTTGGCTGTTGGCTTGCTGTATATTATCTTTCTTGTGTTTAGGTATGTTCCTTGCATTTCTGATTTCTCCAAGATCTTAATCATAAAGAAGTGTTGAATTTTTTTCAAAGGCCTTTTCAACATCTGATAAAATTATCATTTTTTTCTTTTAGTTTGTTTATGTTAGAACTCCATCCCACTTCCTGAATCCCTGCCCAATGTCAATTAGCCTAGCCTTTTCTGTAGTTCTGATGTCAAGCTTCATTTAAATGGCTCTCCACCTTATAGCCCTCTTTCTAGTTCTTTCTTTCCTCACGATGCTTGAGGTCATGCATCTCTGCCCCCTCTTTCGATCTGTCTATCTGTTTTTATCTTTATCAATCTATTTCTTCCTCCTTTATCCATAACAATAAAGTACCTCTGCGTGGGTCTAATCAAAGTGTCTTTTACCACTCTTCATTCCACTGTGATACATGGGGCAAGAGGCCACCATCCATTGCCATGTGTCAGCCACATGGGTGTATGTATTATCATAATGTAACATTTGGTTCCAAGAACTCAACAGGGACCCTTCCTGATACTTTGTGGCTCACTAGCTCCCTAGGGCTTCAGGAGAGAACCTTCAACAGGTAAACTCCCGCCTCAGGGTTCCCAGTTACATCAGACATGTATTTCTGGACATAACTGAGATCTTGGTTTTCTTTTGAAGTTCCAATCCTTTCAGGTAATACCCTCTCTGACCCTTGTCTACTTCAAAGACAGGCAAATGAGACAGCTTAGTTGATCATTGGCCAAGGCTAATCTTGGGGTATGTCACAGGGTGATCAAGCTTCTCAGGCCATTCCAAGGTCTCAGTATCTCACTTCACCTAGCTCAGGTCTTTGCATTTGGCCCCACCTACACCTATCTGCCTGCTTCATTCAAGCTTATGCAAGAACAAAGCTTTCTTATGGCAAAGGTTTGGGGGTTAGTTCTTTCCTTGCCATTCCCTGCCTCACACAGGCTACTACCACTGGGCACATGCCTGCCAGTGTTGTCCTATACTGAGAGACACTCCACTTAGCACTAAGCCTTGTAACCACATCTGGGTCATCTCACCCTTGTCTGCCTACTTTCATCAGCGTTCCTGTATCTTTGTGATTTTAAATGCTTTTGGTAAAATGTTTGTTAATTTTGCAATAAAAATAACCAAACAGTCATGTGATCAAACCCCATATTTACACAGGGCAAAGGTCAGGTGATTAGCCAGCATCTTTGCTCTTGGCAAAGATCACATGATCAGACTCTCTCTTGGCAGATCTGACTGACCCCCTTCTTCCCCAGTGCTCTGCGTGCTTCAGTCACTGTTAAGTTCCTGCCCTGCTAAGGTCATGATCTTTGACTCTAGGGTGTATGCTAGCTTTTAAATTGTCTGTATGCATTTATAACTGCAATATATAATCTAGATATTAAAGCTATACTTCAAAGCCTTTATAAACCTTGTTGGGGCAGCTAAACTTTATAATTAGTTGTGGTCATATTTTTAACATTGAAAAATATATCTGAGAGATTTTAGAGCTTTTTAAGCTAAATACTTCACCAGATTGGCATAAGTCTATGTGCCTAAGAGTTCCAAGGAGTTTATAAATTCTAACTTCTGTTCCTCATTTGATTTTGTCTCAGTAGCTGTTCATTCATCTGCCAGACCAACCAAAGTTGCTTCTGCAAACTGCTCTGAAAAGCTAGGTCAGACCATTGTCTAAATTCCCCCTTCCTTTGACTAGCTTTTCAGCCCTTTTACAGCCTTGTTTACAAAGACCAGTTTCAATTTGAAGCAGCTATTGAAGTAAACACACTGTCACTTGCCTCTGAGACAAGTTGACAAGCTAGGTCAAAGAAATTTCCCTTTGTTCAGTTGCCAATTAATAGATTTACAAATAAAAAATCTGCTAGCATATAAAAGACTATTAGAAAACACAGGTTTGATAGTGAGTGATTCATAACTATTTGATAGATAACTCTCAAATGCTCAGAGATCTGCAGAATATGACATTTAAATTGTTCAATTTATAGGCTTTTATGACAGATAGACATGCCAGCTTCTGACAGTATCCTGTCCCTCCAATCAATGTGACTAATCGCCACCCAAAACTTGCTCCAGGATGCCAATAGCACCCATTGTATGTAGTCGGAGTTTTACTTTCAAGGCGCCAGTCCAAAATTAGTATTTATTAGAATATAAATTAACACTCACAATATTAGTAACAGCTTATGGTGGCACCTGAACAAGGACTGGCGGATCCAAGCGATGGACAAGCGATTAAAGCACGATGAATTCCGATTCTGTCTGTCCAGCAGCCAGCAGCCAGGAACCAGGAAGAGAGCTCCTCGTGTCCCAGCAGCCACTTATCAATGGGCTTGGCCACACCCCCTCCAGGGTCCCGGAAGTGTCTTCTGATCTTATCAGCTGACACCTTAATCCCGCCACAATTGTACAAAAGCTGCCTCTCACCACATCTGCTGCCAAGGACTCCCTTCAGGTAGTGGACAACAGGATTCTGGGGAATTCATGGCCTTATTCTTGTCTAAACAAGGTGGACTGTTTTTCACTTTGTAGGAAAGACACCCAAAGACTGAGACTGACTTATTCTGAGACCCCTGTCCGCAACAACCACAAAGATGCTCAGGTAGCCAGTAGGTAAAGCCTCTGTCACTTTTGATTGCTAACTCAGATATAATTCATCCTTTACAGACATCCTTCTAAGGCTTTGCTTTAGCTGCATTCTAAGTTAAATTTCTGTTTTGTAGACCTGTCTATTGATAAAAATGGAATATTATGGTCTCCCACTATTAGTGTGTGGGGTTTGATATGTGGTTTATGTTTTAGTAATGTTTATTCTACATATATGGGTGTTCTTGTATTTGGGTATACATGTTCAGAACTGAGATTTCTTGATATTTTTTTCTGAGATGGATTTTTAATGTCCTTCCAGATTTCTTTTGATTCATTTTAGTTTAAAGTCTATTTTTGTTAGATATTGAGATAGCTTCAGCAGCTTAATTCTTAAGACCATTTGATTGGAAAGTCTTTTCCCAACCTTTTACTCTGAGGTGGGATCTGTCTTTGAAGTCGAAGTGTATTTCTTATATGCAGCAAAAGGATAGATCTTGTTTCTGTATCTATTCTATATTAGCTTGTGACTTTTTGTAGGGGAAACAAGCTCATTGATATTAAGGAATATTAATGATTACTGATTGTTGTTTCTTTTTCATTTTTTTTGTGGTAGTATGTTTGTGTTTCCCTTTGGGATTTTATGTTGTGGGATTATTTGTTGCTTGTGTTTTTGTGAGTGCATCTAACTTCCTTAGGTTGAAGTTTTCCTTCTAGTGATTTCTGTAGAGCTGGATTTGTGGACCAGTATTGCTTAAATCTGGTTTTGTCCTGGATTATTTTGTTGTTCCCATCTATAGTAATTTAAAGTTATGCTTGGTATAGTAGCCTGGGCTGGCATCCATGGTCTCCTACTGTGTGTATTAAGTCTATTTAGGGCCTTCTGGCATTCATAATCTTAATTGAGAAGCAAGGATTTATTGTAATGGGTCTTCCTTTTTAATTTACTTTTATTTTTCATTTGCAGCCATTAATATTTTCTTTATTCTTTATGTTTATTAGTTGATTATTATGTGCTAAGTGTACTTTGTCAGAAGTCTAGTCTATTTGGTATTCTGTATGCTTCCTGTATCTTCATAGACATTTCCTTTTTTAGGCTGGAAAAGATTTTTCCTAAGATTTTGAATATATCTCCTGTGCCTTTGTGCTGTTATTATACTTCTATTCATTCTTGTATTTTTTTTTTTTGTTTTGTTTTGATTTTTAGGCTGGGTCTTTTCATTCTGTACCAGATTTCCTGGTTACTTTGTGTTATGACTTTTTTGACTTCAGAGTATACTTTCACTGATGAATATATTTCCCCTATTGTATCTTTCATGCCCAAGCCTCTCTTTTCTATTACTTGAATTTTGTTGGATATGTAGTTTCTGTTTGCTTACTCAGACTTTTTTTATTTACATCATTTTTTTAAATTTGTGGCTTCTATGTCAGCTTTTAGGTCTTGAACTGTTTTTTAACTTGTTTCCTCACTTTGTCTTGATGTTTTTGTTTCTATTTCCTAAGAACTTATTGATTTCTTCCAATTTCTGTTTGTCTTTTATTTCTTTAATGGAGTTTTTCATTTCCCTTGTAAGGGCTTTTAACGTCGTTGTTAAGATTTTTTGCTTCTATATTGGAATATTCATGTCTTGCTGTTATAGAATTCTTAAGTACATGTAGTTCCCTAGTGTTCTTTATTGTATGAATTTATTACTACACTAGAGTCTACATATCTCTTCCTCCAATTGGTGACAATATTGTTTTGCTTCAGGGAACTGTTCTTGATCTAATAAGTGCTCCTTTTGCAGTAGGTGTTCTCTTGTGATGGAGTCTCCTGGAGTCTGTGTCTGGAACCTGCTGAGTTTAGGATGGGTAGGTTTGAGGAATGGAGTGTGGTCTATAGACTAAAGTCTGATGAGGTGGTATTATATATAGTCAGGTTTGCCTGCAGCAATTTTGCTTGCTGGTCTGAGACTAAGGTCACATTGGGGTTGGGGTAAAAAGTTATGCCCTGTTTTCCAGAGCTAGAGGCTGGGTTTATTGGCAAACAGGGATGGGTTCACTTTTCTCTTGTGATGGAGCCTTCTAGAGTGTGTCTATCTTTTTAAAATTTTTAATTGTATTTCCTTTTTTATATATAGATGGTTATTCTAAATATTATATGTTTACATTTTTCTTGGTGATATTTTAGTCATGTGGTATCCTATAATCAGCAGTTATAGGTTTGTTTGAATACTATTTCATATTTTATTTATCCTTCTATCTTGTAGAGAATTAAATGTTTTAAATTACAATTCTGACATGGGTTGTCTTTTATATGCTGTGAATTAACACTGGATAATAAAGAACTGTTTCGGTCGATGGCAGAGCAGCTTACAGGAAAAGAGAAAATTTAAGCATAGATTAAGGGGAAGGAAGGTGGAGTCACATTGAGACTCTGTGAGCTACTACCACTGAGAAAACAAGATATAAAAGTACAGGTAAATCACAAACCATATGGCAAGACATAGATTAATAAAAATGTGTTGAATTAAGTTGAAAGAGCTAGCAAGTAATAAACCTGAGCCATAAGCCAAAAAGTTTACAATTAATACAACTCTTTGTGTATTTAAAGCCTAGCAACTTCTGTTTGGTCTGGACCTTTGTGCTAGTCTGGGCCAGAAACTTCATGCTACAAATGGCATTCAAACTTGAGGCATATACACCCACATAAAGCCTGAGAAAGCTTATAAAGGGGTCTAGAGAACAGAAACAGGGCCAAAACCAGCTTCTGCATTGTGTTTTTCAAGTGGTCTGTGGCACAGAGACTCCCTGGTCTAGTGTACATGCTTGAGTTACAAAATGTCAGCCTGTGACTGCAACTTATGCAGCAAGGCCAGTTCCTAATGTCTCACAGGAGATTCAATGTAAGCACAAGCTGCATATGATGAATTAAAGTTTCTGTTTATACAGACAAAAAGGGAACACAGTTGAAGACAGCTTTTTAGTAGAGCATATTCTCATGTCAGCTCTGTTTGATGGTGGCAAGCAGTGGTGCTACTCCTTTAAGTGAGGTTTATTGACTCCCAACTTAGGAGAAAAAACTGTGTGGCTCTTTAAGAGGCCCTGCTGCCAAACACTTAAATGGTGTTTATGAGTAGAGGTCAGTGGTGCTCTACTTGGTGGCAGTGTGAACCCTAAAATTCTCCAGAGTTGTGATGGTAAATATACCTACTGGCAGTATTCTGCTAAAATGCTAAATTCTCTATGAAGCTAAATTAAGGAGTTGAGTGGAGCCAGCCAGCTTCCCTAGCCAAGCCTTTATTCATTGCCATAGTTTAGAAGGAAAAAGGATAACATCTTTAAAAAGAAATAGAGCAAAAAGAAATAAGCCATGTAAAGTTGGAAAATACATGGAGATTCTGGGTACTGTATGTTATGATGTCTTTAAATTGTTTGATTGCTGAAAAAGGAGCAAGATCAGCTAAATGATATTTGATTATAAATACTGCTGGATAAATTCAACATAAATATTTTGTAAATTACTTGACTTCAAAATTGAAGTAAAGATATATGATTTTTGGAAAGGTTTTCTTTTTATTTCCACAGAAGATAAGAGGTCATAGATTTATTCCAGTTTAAGAAAAAAAGAAAAAAAAAGGTCTAATCAAGAAGACACCCTAAAAAATGTTTGATGAAAAGAAATGGTTACATTATTTTCCAGGTTGCTGAATAAAATAATCCAGCCACAAGACCCTTATAAGATTTTCAGTGCCCACAATATGCAGAAAGCAGTATAGAAAAATATACCCAAATTCCCAAAATATTAGTTATAAATATTTATTCTCATTATAAATGCTTAATTGCCATAGTCAATCTCTTTCTAAGGAAAAACGGGATATATGATATATAACTGATAAAAAATAGATTATTGAATCTACTTTAATCCACAAAAGAGTTCACAATATCAAAAAAAACTGTTAATCTCAAAATACTTTAAATGGTATGCATTTGGGTTTATTGTCATAAAGTTAAGTGTAGGCGGAGTTTACCCACAAGAACACCAATACTAGAAAAATATTTATTAAAATATAATCCAGAACTCACGGTACCAGCAACAGATTACAATAGCACCTGAACAGGAACTGGAGTCTGCAGACGGACGGACGATGGAATCCCCTCTCGCAGCCCGGAACCAGGAAGAGCGTGTGTCGTATCCGCAGACCCTTTTTAATGGGGCTTTTCCCCCGCCCCCTTCAGGTCGGGGGGCCCGGTGCTCTGTATAAATGTCCCTTGACCTTGTCAGCTGACACCTGAATCCCACAACAGTCAAGGTAGCTAAATGTCTCTGTAATTTCTAGAATTTGGAAGTGACTTGTAATTCACTTCATATTTACTCAGGTAATATTATGTCTTTCTGTGGTCTTCAATGTAGTTAAAGATTAGAGAGCTATAGTTCTTAGTTACAAAAGGGGGACATAAGATATAGAACTTTAGACTCATAAGTATAAGGTAGATGATAGAATATCATCGTTAAACTTTTCAAGTTGCTAAATATAAATAAATTAGATATTATAACTGTAATTCTTGCCTGATATCTGTTTTGTTAAATGTAATTTTGGTATTTTTAAATTGAAACCTTCCTTTTTGATTAAATAGGAAAGGGGAAGTGATCTGGGATGTCTTTCTGTATGCTGTGAATTACCACAGAGTAATAAAAAATTTCTTTGGCCTTTTTCAGAGCAGTTTATAAGAAGAGAGAAAATCTGAGCATAGATAAAGGGGAAAGAGGGTAGAGTAGCACAGAGACTCTGAGAAAACAAGATGCAAAAGTACAGATAAGCCACGAACCACATGGCAAGACATAGATTAATGAAAAAGGTTTGAATTAAGTTGAAAAAACTAGAAAGTAATAAGCCTGACTCATAAGCCAAACAGTTTGTAATTAACATAAGCCTTTGTATGATTGTTTGGGGCCAAGCAACTACTAACAAGACTGGACTTTGGAGCTATTTTGGGACAGAAATTTTATATGACATGATGCAAATTTCAGACCAATTATTTTAAACAATGGTAAGAATATATGCTTACAGACATAAGCATATAATTTTACTTAAATTTATTCTTTTATTTATCTCTTTTTCTTGATCTTACTTGATTTTTGTCAATAGTCTGCTAAACTTCCATTATTTTTATTCAGTTTCTTGTTTTATAGACTTTTTATATATTTCATCATCTTAAAATTATAAATATTTAGTATTCAGATATATTTTTATATGCTATATTAATTACATATTTTTTAAAAATATTATTAGTTGAGTATAAATATTTTTATAGTGTTATTAATGTTATCTGAATAATTTTTATTGATTCTTTCTAGTAGTGTAGTAAGTGATGGTTTTGAGGTACCATGTAGGTGCTGGAAATTTAACCCAGGTCTTCTGAGACAAAGAACCAGTTTTGTTAATTAGGGAGCCACCTTCCATCTCCCAAAGCAAATATTTTAAATTTTAATTTCATGTAAAAAAAAAGAATTATTCTTTATATGCTTTACAAACACACACACACACACACACACACACACACACCTATAGAGTTCAATAAAAAATCTATTGTAGAATTGTAAATGACTAAATAAATAGTTACTGCTAAACTTCTGGGTTAACTATAATAAATTATTCTTTCGTGGCATATATATATAGATAGATAGATAGATAGATAGATAGATAGATAGATAGATAGATAGATAGATAGATTGATTGATTTACTATAAATCTATACAGTATTGTTACAAGATAAATTGTTTCTTTGCCTTGTTTTGAAGGTAATAAAATGTTGCTGAGGGACATATCTAAGTCTGTGGCCATGGTGCTACCTTGTACAATGGTGGTATCTATAGCTCTTGGTAGCATCAAGGAATGTGTCAATGCTAGAGGTCTGGGTAACCACCTGGAACCATGTTGGTATTTGGCGACCATGCTGCCAAAGGGGCCATACAAATTTGAGTATCCTATGCTGCCACTTGGTACCATGCAGACTAGCTTATAGTCCTACCATATCTTGGATCTGTGTTCACAACCATGGCCCATGGTGACACTGAAGGCCACATGTATGTCAGGGGTCTTATCACAATTTGTGGCCATATAGTTGCCTGAGAGCCTTGTTGCCATTGGGGTCAGGCTGAACTGGTTTACCTGCACAACCACATTGGGCTATGATGTTGTTCAGTCTGGGCTTCTGCTGAGGCCCATGTCTATGTCTATATATCTGCTGCAGCTGGGGTCTGTGATGAAGTCTGTGACCCTGTGTAGCTACAGGGAGCTATAGGAATCATGCATGTTGAGATCAAAGAACTCTGCTTAGCCAGTCCACCTTTCACTATCCCTTGGATGACAGGTTCTGCCCTTTGTTAGTCCTTTTAGCCAGAAAGTTGGCCCTGACCCCCATGGGGGAACTTCCACAGAACACTGGAGAGCTGGACCCACACCTTATCAGAGGTGTGGGAGATCTGGCCCATCATAGCAGGGGTCTAGAACAGCTAGTTTCACAGCTTGATCTGAAGGGCCTGTCAAAGTGGCTTGAAATGACCAGCTCAGACACAACCCAGACTCACATCCTGAAACTTGGATTGGCCCACCCTAACATCTGCAACATCCATGACCTGCCAGAGTATGTTAAAGAATTGGTCTTGCAAATTAACCCCAGGATCCCCATGACTCTAAGCAATAGCAGTATATCTGAAATGAGTTCTGGTGAGAGTAAAGTGATGCTAGTGTGCTAGAAGCCTTGACTCAGACTAATCCACTCAGTATACAGAATATTGTGTGGGTATCAAGACACACTTAATGGCACTAGAATGAAAGAAGAGGTGTTGGAAAGATGGAGGAGCAATGTGGGTTTTATTTTTAATTTTGTGTTTGTTTTACTTTGCTTGTAATTTATTGGGAGGCTTGGGAGTAATGCAGTTCTAAAGGGAGGAAATGGAGGGACCAGGAAGTAAGCAGGATTGAGATGTATGATTTGGAATTCCCAAAGAATTAATAATTATGTAATAAAAATACAATACAAGTGGTGGACCAAAAGTAGTGCCCTGTTATAGAAACAATGTCTACAAAATAGCTGCCTCATTTTAATTTAAAAAGTGGGATTCTGAGAGGTTCAGTTTTAATATTTAATAAACAAATGTTTTGGGGGGTTCTTTGTAACCTGCCTGGCATTCACTAAGAAGTCATAAAAGTGGTATTCTACGCATCCTGTTTTATAAGCAAGAGGGTAATTGAAATGACAAGTATGCTTTGGTATAAAGAGGAGGAGCATTTGAGGTTTTAGGTTCTAGAGATGAGACATGTAAAGGTCTTACTCTGTATTATCTTAAGCCTTACCCCAAATCCAATGGTATCCTTTTTTCCTCTTTTAAGACTCTGTTTTTACTTTTGTAATGTGACTTTTTTGTTGTTTTATAATGTCAGGCTTTACAAGACTAAATTTCAAGAGGAATTTGTTGCTGAGTAAAAATGTAGAAAAACTTCTAATTATAAACTGTTAAACTGATGATTGCATAGGATTGTAATATAATTTGTAATCAATCTCAAATAATTTAAAATGATAAATGATAATTTTATATTAGCTTATATTAAGTTTACAGAACAATACATTAAATTGAGTAGTATTCTTATTTTACCTTTATATAGGTAGGTTTCATGGGGAAAAAATCCAATTTTGTTAACAAATTAAATGTTTTCATTTGCTTATCACAAAACTTTAAAAATAAAATAGATCTGTTGAGATCATAGAAATTTTAATCTTTAAATTTAGATTACCTAAATTGGTAATTAAAGCAGTACCCACAGCAATATTTTAGAAATATAGACTAAATTTAAATTTAATGTTACTTTAACAGATATAACTCAAGCAGTTTTAGTTGTTTGCTTGTGCATTGCAAAGTGCATCTATGTATTACTTTTAATGTTGTCAGCTAAGAATTTAAGACTAATATTTTGGCTTACATATGGTTTGAATCATTTCAAAAGTTCACTCTGCTGAATATTTAGAAGATTTATTATGATCTCTGCTGAATATTTAGAAGATGTATTATGATCTCTGCTGAATATTTAGAAGATGTATTATGATCACTGACTTCAAAAGAATTAAGGCTAATCTCATAGAATTTGATGGTTCTTTTAAGCTGGAAGATTTTCACATAAGTAGATAATGTGATTTACTGTCTCTTTCTCTCCCTACCCTTTCTTCTAAACATCTTTGCTGCCCTGGACAATTTTACTTTCACTTTCATTTCATATGTATAAACACATATATATATACAGACATAATCTACAACCATAATTTAAAGAAAACATGCAATATTGTCACTTTGTTTTAATGTGACTATCTTCATTTGCATAATATTCTGTAAATGATGTAACTTTGTATTTGTTTTTTAGGTTAATTTTCTTGTGTTCTTATATGTTCAAATGTTTCATCATGAATGGAATTTCCTCTAGGTAAAGTATATTCATTTAAATAAATTGATTTCCCTCATATTGTTCTATCATAGTATAATAGTTAGCATGGGGTACCATCAACTATATGCATTGCAGACAAATAATTTATTTGCACTTAATTTTTCTTGATTCTTTTTTCATTTTGTAATTTTTTTTTTACTTTCTGAAATCAGTTTCCCTTCCCTCCTCTCATCCCAGTTCCCTTACCCATTTTTTTCTCTGTCCCCAACTCCCAATCCATGCCTCCATTTCTGTTCAAGAATGTGTGGCTCTATTGTGGATATCAACATTCATGGTGTAATAGGTTACAGTAAATGAAAGCACCTCACTATGTATTAAGAATGGACAAGGTTATCCACTATGAGGAGTATAGTTGCAAAAGCCATTAAAATAATCAGAGACAGTCTCTGTTCCCACTGCTTGGAATCCCACAAGACCAAGCTACACAACTGTAACATATATGTGGAGGACCTACATCAGTTCAACACCGGCTCCCTTGTCTGTTCAGTATCTGAGAGCCTCTGTGAGCCGAGGTTAGTTGATTCTGTAAGTTTTCTTGTAGTGTCCTTGACTTTTATGGTTCCTACAATCTTTTATCTATCTTTTTTGTAGTATTCCTCAAACTCTGCTTAGTGTTTGGCTATGAGTTTGCACCTATTTTCATCAGTTGATTAATGAGCCTCTCTGATTGAAACTGAGCTAAGAGTATGAACTCACCAATTTATGAGTATAGAATATCATTAGACATCATTAAAATGATATGTAAAGCACAGTATTATTGAATAAGTTATAACATTATGTGAAAGATAAAATTTTCTCCTCAATTTAAATGTCCATTCATTACTAGCTCTTCTTTATTTAATATACTAATGCCATTAATAATATTATATTTTATTCTATGAATTTGACTATTTCCTCAACCAAATTTAAACAGACCCGTGCATTAGTTATCTTCAAGTTATATCAGCTTCCTCTTCTTGTCATGTGTCCTTAAAGATAATCCATGTAATGCTACAAGGCTAATTTATTTTAGAAGACAAATAACATTATGTATTTATTCTTTTATATCATATTCAACAATATATTGTTTTCTTATATTAGCTACTGTGAACAATGTTGCAGTGAATATGAGAGTGTTAATATCTCCTCAGCAAACCCAATTTTAAATCCAATGGATAAATATAAAAAGTGCCAAGAATAATTTTGTGGAACTCTTCTTCCTTTTTTCCCCCTAGGATTTATGCTAATTTAAAGTTTCTGATTTAATTGTATAATATATTTCAGTAGATGTTTATGCAAAGTCAAAAGATGATTTAGAAATTACTAGTTTTCATATACAAACCAGGGTTTGTAACATGATTTATTGGCAAAATAGCTTTATTTCTATATAAACACCTACTCTCTAGCAAGAACCCGGTAAAACATAGAACTTTACTACACACACACACACACACACACACACACACACACACACACACACTCAGCCACAAAATATTTTCTCCGAATGTTACTTAAAATGATAAACCATTGAAGAAGTTAAAAATAGTCATCTTCCCAGTCAATATATCTTTGCAACCATCACTCTGAAACATCATATTAGTAACATACTGAACTTCCAAATTATGTGGATCTAAGAATCTGGGATTTTTATGTGTTTATCAATCATAGCCTGTCTTTAGAAGGTTTTCTTGGAGTTGTTCATGACCTCTAATTCTTTCAAACATTTCACTTCCTTTCCTTCACAGATACCTGAGCTTTGAAAGGATGACAATACCTGAATTTTTTTAGGACTGAGTTCTCCAAAGTTTCTCACTTAATTCACATTTTTGCATGTTGATAATGTGTTAATACTCATAGATACATTGATTAATAGAATCAAATTCAAGATTTGGGTATAATTTTACCCAGAAATATATTTTTTGACAAATAAGTCAAAAATTCACACAGGAGAAAATTAATGGTGCTGGGAAAAAGATAGACAGCTAAGCATAGAAATTTCAGATATTTATTACTATGCATAAAGTAATTTTAAAAGAATAAAGGACCTCAATATTACCAAAAATGCTGAACTGTGCAAAATAGAAAGTGCTGAATAATGTTGAATTTATTGGCAAAAAGAATTTCTGAACAAGACACCAATAGCCAAGTCATTAAGACCAACAATTAATAAAAAGAACTTTATGAAAGGACAATGAAATTGAAGCAAATCACCCTACAGAATGTAAAAAAAAAAACTTTGCCAATTATACTTTTAATGTAAAGTGAGTATTTAAACCATATCAAAAACTAAATGAAAATATTCTGAACATCATAACCATTTTTTTAAAAAAAATGGATTTACTTTCTTTAATCTAATGTTAAAACACCATTGCTGAGAACAGCACTTACTTGTGTCATCATACATGCAACAATCAGGCTGATACCCAAGTAATAGCTTCATGCCTACAGATTAGCAAACAGAGTTCTGAAAAGTGGTCTGTGAACTACCTCAGGAGGAAGCTATTTATGAATATCATACAGCTGCAAACTCTGCAACCTACAGCAAGGACCTACATCCAAGATATACTAGTGTAATAATGTAAAAAATGTTATGGAAATAACCAACCATTTTTTTTTTATTGTAGTTAATGCTCATCCCGCAAGACAGAATAATTGATACTGCTAATGTAGCCCCCAAAACAGCCTAGAAATTTCATGGGCCTAGTGAGAAACCTACTATTATTATTCTGTTGAATAAATAAAAAAATAAATGACTCTTAGTCACATATTCCTTTATTGTTTAATCAGTGAATCACTACATTCTCATCATATAAACTGTTTCTATTTTATAATTTTCAAAATTAAAAACCACTAATCTGAATGTAATTGTTAAATATTCAAAATATTATATAACTCCATAAGTTGGTACTCATCTCTTAAAATATGTAAAATATTATCTTGATTTGCTATCTTTTGCTATAGTAAAGACAATAAAACAGCAACTTGAACAAAGATAAAATTTTCTGGCCTACTTATCTAGAAAAAAACATCCCATTGTCAAGAGAAGAGGAGGAAGGAATTCCAGCAGAATAGTAAGGAACTAGTCTCAAGGGCTGAAACAAAAATTATGGATTAATATTTCTTATAAGATTACTTTCCATGGCTTGCTATGTCTATATATATATATATATATATGTATATATATATATATATATATATATTAAGACAATTATTTTTCATCATAAATTATTCAATCTTATATCAATAGTTAATCCAGAAAATTCCAAGTAGACATGTTTATAGGCCCATCTAATGGAATAATTTCTTTCCAGATGACCCATTTTATATGAAGCTGATGAAAAACTAATCAGATACATCTCTGCATGAGTAACATGGATATTCCAACTAAATGACATCTGACAAAATAGACAAAATAATAAAAATGTTGAAATGATTATTGATAGCAAAAAATTTGGGCGAAAGTATATGATAAATAATTAAAATATAAGCAATTTTTAAGTTAGTGAATTTTTTGTTGTGGGGCTTGAATAAAAGTAGCTCCCATAAGTCCATAGACAGTAGCACTATTAGGAGGTATGGCCTTGTTGCACGTAATGTGTCACTGTAGAGGCCGACTTTGAAGTCTCATATGTTCAAGCTATGCCCAGTGTGGTACACAGTTTCTTGCTGCCTACAGATCAAGACATAGAAGTCTCTGCTTCTTTTCCAGTACTCTGTCTGTATACCAGCATGCTTCTTACCAAATCCCATAATTATAAAGAACTATACTTCTGAAAATGTAATCAGCCTTTATTAATGTTCATTTATAAAATATACCATGGTCAAGGTGTCTCTTCACAGCAATAAAGTTCTTAACTAAGACATATACCAAAAAAAGAAGATTTGTAGTCATTTACTCATTTGTGAAAATTAAGGGCATATAACCAAAGAGTAAACACTCTAATGAAATGAAGGCTTTGATCAATTGATCAATTTGATCAATATATATATATATCAGCATCAATTGATCAAATGTCATTTAAATAGTTTGCATTTATGTATAAGTAAAAAATGAAACAAGTGTGTAAACAAGGTTACTAAAATCTTCCTATATTATTTGGTCAGTTTTATTTTTTTAAGTATACTTTTAACATTGCTCTAACAAACAACCTTACTAATAAAAATATTTGTATAGATTATAATTTCTATAAAAATCATTTAATGAGATATATTAGTTGAACTTTAATGGAAATAAGACATGGTCATTTTCCACTACTTCTTTTGAAAGTAAATATCTTTTCTAGTGCTCTATCCAAATCCCAGTGAATTCTGAATAAAATTGATACCTTTCACTTTAATGCATATATAAAAATCACTGCTTCAACCCTGAAAGACTTATAGAAAATAAAATTACATACACAAATAATAAGGCCAAGCTTAGTCCTATGATGAGGAAAGACACCATCCAGCACCCTCTCTTTCTGTTTCTGATCACACTTTTAATCTGCCAAAGTGTGGCTACTAATAAAGCCATGGCTAAAGTGGCTGGCTATCTCCACCCAGCTCCTAGTATAGCTCCATAGAATTTAGATTTTTAGTAGAGGTTCTGGTAGACACAATTACCACTCTGAAGAATTTTAGTATCTATATAATTACCAAGGAAACACTGTGGTCTGCTGCTCATGAACTCTATTTAAGTGTTTGGTAGGGGAGCCTCTTAAAGAGTCAGGTAGTTTTTGTGTGTAAGGCTGAGTCAGGGAGCCTCACTTTAAAAAGCAGCACCTCTGCTTGCCTCCAGCATACAAGGCTCTCCACCCCCCCACCAAAAAAATACTGATACTAAGAAATTTTCTTTGACTTAGTTCCCTTTTTGTCTCTATAAAAAAAGAGCTCAAATCCATCATATGCAGCTTGTTTCTTAGAAGGCTCTTTTGAGACTTCAGGAACTGATCTTGTTGCAGTTTAAGCTGCATGCACCAAACCTGCCATTTTGTTACTTAAACCCCTTTGCCACTTAGTCTCTGTTCCATGGCTCCTTGGGAGACATAACTTTTAAGCTGCTTTTAGCTCTGTATATGTGCTCTCAAACCCCTTTTAAGCTTTCTCACAGTTTATATTGGCGTATATGAGCCATGTCGGTGCATCATTTATAATACATAGTTTCTGGTCTGGAGTTTCAGGCCTAGCACAGAGTTTCGGACCCTCTTTCAGCCCCACCCACACTTCCTATCTTTGTATATGTAAAAATATCTAACATGACTATAAGTTTGAACATACATAATTCATCTGCATTTTAAATTATACTTTATAATTTCAAATGAATTACATAAATATAACAACTTAAACAAGAGTAGAAATATACATACAGTATAACAAATTAACCTTATATTTGCAGCAATAAAACCAAATTAATACATATATAAAGTATTTTGAAATTAACAACTATTTTTTAATTGAAGTAGATTTAATAATCTGTCTTTTGAAATAATTTCTATATTATATACTCATTTTTTCAAAGAAAGACATTGACTATGACAATTAAACATTTATAATGAAAGCAAACATTTTTAAACAATATTTTGAGAATTTGGTTGTAGCTCTCCATAAACAATTTTTTAGCTGTTTTGGGGAACTGAATTTTTTTTTTTCTTTGAGCTGAAAATCTTATAGGGGAAACCCTAGGCTGGATCATCTTAGTCCAGCAGCCTTAAAAGCTAATGTGGCCATTTCTTCCTGTCGGAGATTTCTCCAGGGAGCCTTTCTTGATCAAACCATATTAACCTAGAATCAATGCACAGGTTCTCATCTTTTGTGGAAGCAAAAGTGAAACCTCTGTCCCAGAGCAACATATTCTTAGACCCAGATTTGAAAGTCAAAATACCTTTAAATTACATGTTGGCTTTAACTTAGCAGCTTTTACAATCAAATATCTTTATGCAGTTAGCTCATTATAAGTTTAAAAATTATAATAAAAACAATAATAGACATAAACCAAAATCTTCTTGTATTTTCCATTTTTATGTGGATTATTATGTGATGTGGGAATGTCTTTCTGTATTCTGTGAATATCAATCTATAGGAGATTGTGTTGTTACATTGTAAATAATTGTCCCACCCACTAGTTTAATAAAAAGCACCGATTGGCCAAAGGCAGGTAGGAAGTGTAGGCAGGGCCACCAGACTCTAGAAAACTCTGAGAACAGGAAGCACAGAGCAGAATGCCAGACAGAACACCAGAGAGAAGCTGGAAGAAGCAGAGGACAACTATGCTGCTCTGAGAAAAGTTACCAAGGCACATAGCTGAACAGGATAAGAGTAATGGGTTAGATTAAGGGTAAAGAGTTAGAAAGTGATATGCCTGGGCCTTAGGAAAATCAGCCTAAAATCATCATATGCATCAGTGTGTCTCTGCAGGTCTATGGGTCTATGGGTCTGTGGGTCTGTGGGTCTGTGGGCCTAAACCTTGAGGTTAGACCCAAAAGTGCTGGCTAGAAACCTCCTACAACAATCAATTTGTAAATAAAGGAGCTGTTTTGGCCCATTACAGGCACCATAGAAAAAGTAGGTGGGGAAATCACAACATAGGTAGGAGAAGTGGGGTGGGGTCAGACAGTTGAAGCCAGACGACAAAGAAAAAACATGTGAGGGACACAGGAGTGCCATGGGCCATGTAGCAGACAGATTAAAGAAAATGGGTTGAGTTAAGATGAAATTTATAGCTAACAATGTGCCTAAGCCATAGACCAAACAGCATGAAGTTAATATAAATGCTTGAGGCATTTCTGGGGGTATGATCAGCTGCAGATGGCTAAGGGGTCTGGGGCTGAAGGTCTGTGGGTCTGGACCTCTGGCCACCCAGGACCAAGAAACTTAATGCAACAATTATGCTCTATTTCTCTTTCTAAAGCACTCTGCCATTTTTCTTTTGTTTCTCAAGCCTACATATTTCTTTTTACATATAACTCAATTTGAGGTTTTCTCCATCTGAATCTGTTTAATTGCATATCTTTAATTATTTTCTAACCAGAAGAGTTTTAAATTACTAAACTGTAAAGCATGGTTTTAGCTGCTGGCTCTGCCCCACTCAGCTTTCCAACATGGCAGAGCTACCAGAGTCACACTTATGTTCCCAATTCTGGAAAGCAGTATTAAATATGATGAAGCTATATTTTAAGTCCACAATTGTACTCCCAAACTCAAAAGCAGCAGCTAAGAGAAGCTTCTCTATACCACAGTCCTTTAGAGAGACTGTGGAATCATTTTGCTCATCTCATTGTGGCTGGTGGCCAGCATTATCCCATGGGCAGTTTCTGTAAGATGAGTCTCTGAGACTGAGACTTAGACGACCAATGTAGCTTTCTTTCTGTGAATTTAGAATTATTTTAAAGCTTTCTTAGAATTAAAACTAAAATACCCCACTTTGGAATGTCATTTGTAGTGTGGTGTGGGATAAAAGATAGCCAAGGTATATGGGGCCTACTTTTATTATAATTTTATTTCTAACCTCATTTCCTTATTTCTCTTTGTACTTATTCTTTCTTGCCCTTTAAAACCTTCACTGCATACAATTATCTCTTAAAATGTAAATTCTCCACTTGATATGAATATTATGTAAGTTTTCTACTGTAAACGATTAATTCTTCTAACAGAAATTTCCAAAGCACCCATAAAGAAGATGAGGACACACTACAACAATTTTAGCTGCTCAGTGATCATATTTTTTAAAACTTGTGTAAAACACTCTGATGTGGGGTGCCTTTATGATGTGAATAAAGGACTGTTTAGGCCTACAATTTGCATCTTAGAAGTAAGTGAAAAATCAGAACATAGATAGGAGGAGAGCAGAGTCAGAAGATACATGATCAAGCTGCCCAAGAATCAATAGTAAGGTAACACTGACGAGCCACAGATCATGAACAAATTAATAGAAATGGGTTGAATTAAGATGAAAGAGCTACCTAGCAATATGCCTGAGCCTTATGAAAAGCAGCATGAAAGTAATATAAGTGTCTATGTGTTTCTTTGGGACTTCAAGATTTCTGGTCCAGATAAACAACAGTGGTCAAGTTCAAACTCTGGGGCTAGATCAAGCCAGAAACCTCATTCTACAATATTTAATGACTTATTTTGAACTACAGACTATTCTGGACAGTTGCAAGATGGACTACTATTATTAGCCATCATATTATCTATCTAACTTAAATTCCAGATAGCCTTACCTAATACTCTGAGACTGATTGTAAATATTTACAATCAGTCCTTTGGTACTTAACCACTGTCTCAATTTTTACAGGACCCAACAGAGATACCATTGTGTCCAAGTCAGCGGGAATCACCTCTATGAAAAAGTACATCCCTTTCCTAATATGTTCTGTCTTTTAAGAGTATGGATAACTATCATTATCCTAGGGAGGTTATGTTATATTTGGGTTGATGGTAGAACAATAAAATAGATTCATGAATTCATTTTAAAGAAGAAAAAAAGGGAGAAGATAGGACAGATATAGGTAGATTATTCCGGTAAACAATTATTAACCAAATATTAGCCATGAACAATTAATAATATACACTTGAATGGATTCTTGTATATTGATACAAATGTGAAATTATTTTATATGTCTGCTTAAGATAATTTGTATATTGATATAAAATTGAATATGTATTTATATTTTATACATGCTTCTACTTCTGTTTAAATATTTTGTACATTAATGCACATTAAGCATGTTGTTATCCTTTCCATATGCAATTTCTACCTCTGTTTAATTACATTTGTCATAATATTTATATTCTACCACTGTCTTATTTTGTATAATGATACATTTTTAGAATATTGTCATTTTTAATATATATTTATCTTTTTTTAATGTTTGTATGATGTCATACTTGAAATTGTTTTCCCAAAACTTTACACTCATTTATAGAATTCTTGATTTTACAATGTAAGCTTCAGTCTTCAGGATGATAAAAATTACAGGTCATAGTTACCTAGGTTTACTGTGTAGTAGTCATATTGTTTAGGTCTTTCTGATGCATAGTAGAATATGTCAGATGGACAGAAGTCTTCAAACACTTCATAGACCTAAAGTATGTGTCATTTAAATATTTTATTACTCAAAATTTGGTTATGAGAAACATGATTGCTCCTAGCAGCACAATTGCTTTCCTGAGATGATGTTGGTTGTCAAAGACACTTCACATGGAATTAGTTTTCTTCAGCAGATAATGGCTGTTTGGCAAAGAACTGTCCTTACCTTAACTGCTGATAGTAAGCATGCCATCCAATCTGTATGAGCAGAATGGAGGACAAGAGATTGTTGAAACCTTCCCAGACAGAAAAAAAAGGTTCTAAAAATAATTTCCTTCTGAAAAATAAATCTGTCAATATACTACTCCTATAGCCAAAAAATTGGATTCTCCAATTTTGCAGAAAAGATGTGGGTGACTTTCCAGAAAGCCAATTACCACTGTCTTCTCTTACTAAATTTCAAAAAGTTACTCACTTGTACTTCAAGCATACTCAAATAATATAATTTCCTTCTCAGGTCTTTGATAGGGTTAAAGATCAGCTTCAGTTATAATCATTTTCTTTATCATCTTAAGAGTGCTTAGGTACTAGATTAATATTATTGAAGACCAACAGCTTTTGAGTAAACTCTGTATCTTGCCACCCATTAGTGAACATTTAATATATGATTTGTTTGTTGTTTTCCTAGCTGTAGTTTTATCTTGTTTATGTCATTGTCCATACTTTTCCTCTACTGGACATTGCTTGATAACGTGTGTGTGTGTGTGTGTGTGTGTGTGTGTGTGTGTGTGTAGAATTTTTTTATTAAGACAAAAGAAAGAGACGTAGTGAGAATTAGCACCTTCCTGATCTAAGGGCATGTCCTCTGGGCCAACACAGGTTTGGGGTTTACCTATGACCTTCAAAGCTGCAGCCTTAAGGCATGGCCAAGAATAGCTTAATGTGCTAGACCCTGAGAACAATGATCTCTCTCTGCTTCCCCATTGCTTTGAAAAATGATCCCTTTCATCCATCTTGAATGGATTATCCCTTTCAGTATACATCATAAGTTGCTTGAATAAATATTGACCTAAAGAATCATATCTCTATAATTATTAATTGGGATTATTAATCAGGCCTCACTTGGCTCCCAAAATCTATATTCATCACCCCACACCTGTGGCCAACCCCATGAACCTTGACTACCTTTACAAAGAAGTTGTAGTCCCTGGCCAGTTACACAGCTTGTCTTTTCTCAGTGAGCGCATATGTCCATGTGTTCTCTGGTTGCTCTACACATCACACCCTCCTTCCCCTTTACCTATGCTTAGATTTCCTTCCTGCTTCTAATATGCCTGGCCATAGGCAAAACAGTATTTTTATTAATCAATAATAAAGCATATTGATAATATACAGAAAGACACTGTAAATTTATCCCAAATGTCCAAATTTTTTATATTGCCTTTCTATTAGTGCTTTATATCACATATTTTAAAATTCTATACATTTAAAAATTAATACATATGCACATTTTATAATACATTTTATTGGCACACATGCTCTATAACTTTTTTTATAAATGCTCTAAATAGATTTTTTCTTTTACTCTTTTTTTCTCCATTTTATTGATTCTCTGTGGATTTTACATCATGCTTCCCAATCCTACATGTTTTTATTCCCTTGCTTACATCATTTGCTTATTTAACCTCCCCCCACCATGGAAAAAACCAAATATAACAATAACAAAAAATTTAGAGGAATATTATCATGATAGCTGTAGTTAGGCCCATTGAGTCACAAAGTTTACCCTTTAGTTCATTGCTGATTCCTTTGTCTGATTCAAGGCCAGTGACTTCTTATACTCTATCAATAATGTACTCTCTCTGGGGATCCTCTTGGATGTTCTGTTGTTTTCCTGTTTTGTGAAGATTCTGCAGTTTTAGTAACTTTAGGCCATCCCCTTAACTTTCTTCAAAAGTTCATAGATGTAAATTTTATTTTTCTCTCACACTTTACATCTCAACTGCAGTATCTCCATCTTCTCTTCACTGCCCTCTTTCTTTACCTCGAGATCTATTCCTGGATCTTCAATTTAAACGAGTGCAAGTCTCAAAAGAATATTCTATGAATATTCCATAAGAAGTTACTATAAGACTAGGTACAAACTATTATATCAAAGATGTGCTAGAAAACCCAGTAAAAGAAAAAGGGTTTCAAGAGTAGGAAAAAGAGTCAAAGACACCCCCATACCCCAACTGTTAGGAGTCCTATAAAAATACCTACCTACACAACCATAACATACATGCCATGGCTCCACCTAGTGTTTGGCTCATGGTCTCTGCTTTTGCTCCTATCAGTTGTTGGATGATGCCATTTTGGTGACAATTAGGCTAAGCACCAATCTGTGAATATAGCAAAATATCGTTAGTAATCACTTCATCAGTTTTTTAGACATGTGTGATATCTTTCTTTACACTTATGAATATACTTTAATACCACTTGCTAATAAAGAAGATATTTTGGCCTATGCAAGGTAGCTTAGACACAGGCAGAAAATCCAAGCAGAGACAAAGAAGGGCAAGTCAGACAAGGAAACACTATAGGCTGCCAGCCATAAAGCAAGATGTATTGGCATACAGGTAAAGCCATGAAGCCATGAGAAAATGCATAGATTATTAAAAGTGGGTTAATTTATAAAAGTTAGTTTGTAATAAACCTGAGGCCAAACAGTTGGTAATTACTCTAAGCCTTTGTGTGGTTATTTAGGACTATGTGATTATGGAACTACAGGTTTGGATCTTGGGGCTAGGCTGGGCCAGAATCTTCTGGCTACATACATGTTTGGTTTTACCCTAGGTCCCTGGGCTATTCTGCCTCTGGTTCCTGACCATTTAGAGAATGTCAAGCATGGGCTTCTTCTAGTCCCAAGTTGGGCAAGTAATTGCTTGGCCACTGCTACAAATTCTTTTACCCCAATAACCCCAGTACATCCTAGAGACAGGAGAGATTGTAGGTCATTTTGTGTCTGGGTTGGTGTCCCAGACCAATTGTAGGAATACTTCATTGGTTATAGAAAGTGAACTGTTTAGGTTGCATATACCCCATCACTAGAAGTATTTTCCAGGGTGCTTCTTGAAGGTCCAAGGAGTTTCCATTGTACTTTCTGGAAATGACACCCATTCCATCTGTCATTTGCAGTACCCTATCTCCATCTTCCTCTTATCCCTCTTGTTTATATCCCCACTAAACCCCAGTCCACTTACAAAATCTATTCACCCTTCCCAGGGAAAATTATGTATGCCCTGCTTTATCCCTCCTTGTTACTTAGTCTCCCTGAGTGTGTGAATTGTAGCATGATTGTCCTCTACTTAAAGGCTAACAATCACAAGTGAATACATTTTTTGACTTTCTGGGTCTGGGATAATTTTCTAGTTCTAACTGCAAATTTTATTATGTCACTTTTTAAAAGCTGAGAAATACTCCATTGTGTAATTGCAACACACTTTATCCATTCTGTTTTGGTTGAGGGACATCTAGTTTGTTTCCAGTTTCTCCATATTATAAATTAAACTAATATGAACATAGTTATTTATACTCACCTTTTCTAAATTTAGTGTAATAGGGCCACCTTACATTTCTCTTTGAAAATATTTTACTCTTATTTTTCTTAATATTTTTTATTATTTTTTCATTTCTGCATTTATTGAGCCACATGAATTAACTTAATATAATATAATATTTGAAGGCAACAAAAACTCCTGTTTAGCAACATTGATTCCATTTCAACCTTATTTGCCTATTATGTTATGGCTTACAGTATACACATATTCCAAGGGCTCAGATATGAATAACAATGTGTACTTATTATTTTGTCCAATATTTATAAGTTTTATAGATGCTGATATATATTTTTTCCATCAATAATAAATTGTGTGACAATAAAAAATAAATGCATATGTAATAAGTTGTGGCGGGATTAAGGTGTCAGCCGATAAGGTCAGAAGAAGCTTCCAGGACCCTGGAGGGGGCGTGGCCAACCCCTTTGATAAGTGGCTGCTGGGACACGAAGAGCTATCTTCCTGGTTCCTGGCTGCTGGCTGCTGGACAGACAGAATCAGAATCCATCGTCCTTCCATCGCATGTCCATCGCTCTGGCTTGGATATGCCAGTCCTTGTTCAGGTGCCACCATAAGCTGTTACTAATATTGTGCGTGTTAATTTATACTCTAATAAATATTAATTTTGGACTGGCACCTTGAAAGTAAAACTGTCTACAATAAGTAACAAAAAGAGAAAAGGAAAGAAATATATTTCACTATTTCATCATAACCTTAGAAACACATAATATTAAAAATAAATGTGAATAAAAAAGAAACATTAACCCAACTCTCCCAAAGAGAGAAGACTTTTTCATTGAATACTATCACTTCTTCCTTTAATTGCTAGAGTAACTGTGGATGGTTTTATCAGCCACTTTCTTCTACATGAAGTTCAGGCACAAAAATAAAAATAGCTATAAAAGAACCTTAAGTGATACTTAAGTCCTGAGAAAACAATTGATAGCCTCTTTATTTTTGCATTTTTAGTCATAACAGTGTGACTTTTACTGAAAGTTTACCCTTTCATAATTTTTAAAATACCGGAACATGCCAAGCCCTTCAAAATACAAGTATAACTTTGTTTATGCGAAATTGTGGTTATACATCTGTCTGGGTCTGACCTTCTCTTTTACACTCAAGTACAATAAGTTATTTTAAAAAAGCAAATTTCAAACATTTCTACTTTCAATATCTAGTATTAATTCAAGTAATGATTGTGCTTTAATTCCTTGTTGATAAAGTATGACAAAAATTCATTAAATAACCACAAATCAGAAGCTCTTTTGTCTAATTTGAAATTTTTATGATGATATCCCTATGTGCTTACATATTTACTGAGGAATTTGTGCATGGAAGCCAAATATATTCATTTTATCTAGTCAGGACCTATTCTCTTCAATGACAATGAGTGAAAGCTAGTATCTTGAGAGATCTGTAACAAGACAAGACAAAATATAAATAAATTTTAAAAATTAAACTAAAGCAGAACAAACTCTAAATTTTTAGCACAATGACTCATTGTCCATTAAAATTTGGTGATTATTTATTTTAAAAATTTAAATCATATTAAATAGAAAACCATTCTGTATGTTTATTTTCACAGTATTTGAAGGTAACTACTATTCTGATATTATTATTTATCAAGTGATTTTTTGAGTAGATCACTTTAAGTTAATCTATATCCATTATGAGATATTGTAACAAACAAATATAGAGCAAAAAACAATTATGGTTACCAAATTGATAAGAGAAATAACATTTTTTTCTTTTTCTTGTATCATTAATCTAATTTCTATTAGGCAATATTCAGTAACTCCTAAGCTTAGTTTTTTTTCTTTATTATAATGAAATATTTGTTTCTTCCTTTTTGTATAAAACAATTTTAAATTTAAGGACTTTACTGAAAAAAGCAGATTTATAAAAAGTAATGCAGCTGTCTTCATAAATAATTAATGTTTATTATGACTGATTTTTTCCTGGAGTGAATGCTTTTTAAAATCCTTAGTTTTCCAAGTGATCTATTTATTCCTGAATGGTTGCTAAACCAGTTATGATAAACAAGATAATTTTTAAACCTAAGGAACAGTTGAGCATCTGAATGCATTTCCCCTTCTAGCTAATTATTTATAAGGAGTATACATAATTCAAGAAGAGTTTTACTGAAATGCTACTTTCATTGTTTTCTTAAGATCAGTAAATATTAAGTGAGTTTTAGCTGAAACTATGGGTGATCTTTGAAGAGTATGAAGTCAAAACAGACTTCTTACTGCCAAATGCAATTATCCTTCTTAGTATGCTTGGTCTCTTATTTTTCTTCTCTTTGTCCAAGTGTATTTAACATTCAGTAATTGTACAAACCTGTGACAAATTAAGAACACATTATACTAGTTATGTACTCATCCCTTTCCTCAGAAAGCTTGAAGTCTAAAGAAGCAGTTTTCAATCTTAGCTACAAATATCCACCTGGGAAACTATTAAGTTGTCCCTTGGAAAATATTTCACTGTGAAATAATTATTTCTGACTATTTAAGGAGAAATTCAGGGATGAGCTTTTTATGGCATCCAAGTTTCCTCAAGTTTTGGTTAAGGTTTAGAACAAATGGTCCTCATTAGCTCCAACCATTTATGTTTATAATCCAATCATGGACAAGGTCTGCTTGAACAAAAAAGTTATATAACAATTTGTAATTACTGATTTAATAGGACTCAGAAATTGATTCTTTTACCCATTTCCTAAATGTCTAAATGTCCTAAAAATATTAGGGTGGCTTGGCAAATAATAACAGTCAAACAATATTATAATCCATCAGTATCTGTGTTATTTCCAGAGATTTTGTTTGATAGAACTTAGGCTGAAGTAAAGCATTAGTGCATCTGCTCTTCCTGGTTTACTTCAATGTCATAGAACCAGTGTTCTATCTGAACCAAAGGTTCACAAATTTTGATTGAATATTTAAACAATCTCATAAAATATTAAAAGTTTGATGTCTAGGCCACATCTTAAACAAATTAGAATTTTTGTGCAAAAACTTATGCATCATTGTTTAAATGAATCTTCAAAGGTTTCCATAGTCTAGATAGAAAGGGACAACAGGTCATTTCAAAAGTATTTTTTTTTGGAAGTTTTAGATGTTCTTTTAAGAGTTCTAAATTAAACTTAAAGACCTATTTTTATATACTGTCATTGATCTGTTATTATGCAGAAAAGATGATAGATTTATGTCTACAAGTAATGCTTCCTTTTGGTTTTACTTATAACACCACATATGTATGCATACAGCCATTTTTTTCTAGGATTAGTCTCTTATCTTTATCGAAAGGATCAGTCTATGCATGAGCAAACTAGATAACCTAGATGTTGTCAACAATAACTTATGTTTTGCTTGAACTATAGTGGAGTCAAGGAAAACTGGTTCTATTTATAGTTTATTTTGAAAATACTAATCAAAGCAAAGAAAAAAAAAACATTGTGTTATATAACAGATCAGTAGTTTCATGAGACCTGGGATGGGAATGGAAATTAATGCAATGAGGAAAGAGAAATCTTTTTTGGGATGATCTAACTATTTTTCTATTGAGATTTTATAGTAATTTACTTGTACACAGTAAAGAAATTCATTGTATTTTCATGTGAAATAGATTTAAGTTATTGAAAATGTGTAATGGATTAGAAAAGATATCCAAATACAAGAACTTATAGAGAGTGACTGATTTTTAAATTTATTTTAACACATTGACAAATTTGACATTGATCAAAGAAATATCAGGACAACTTAAAACCAACCACAAATATGCTCACAACTTTCAAAATATGGAAATACATTCATACATATCTGAAGTCTTATTAACAAGTGAGAATTTAGCAACAACAAAAAACTCACTTATTAAATTAAAATATTTTGAGTGATATTTTCTTATAATATTCTAGATAAAATTGAAAAGCTATAAATAAGTAGAGTTAGAAAAATGCTTCATAATTAAGAAAGGGACTGATAGAAATCTCTGAGATCAAGGCAGAAATAAGAACTAAATTTTAAAATGTATTTTGAGTTAAATGTGTTGTACAATTTTCTGTGTGTGACTTCTAGCTAAAATTATTTTTAATATAAAAAATCTAATAGTTATTATTGCAAAGCAATAGTAAGACTAACTAGTGAAAGTGCAAATTGTTAGAAAGCATAAATGTTGTTATTAATGCATATTGCTTTAAAATTTAGCACTATCTTATTTGAAATACATGTTCAATCCTATAACTCCCTTTAACATTTCTATAATTTCTTTGTTGTTAATTGTTACACTTTTTACAAATTCATTGTATAGGTGTTAATAAAGTCTTCTATCTTCTGTTTATTTAAATTTGATGCAGTGTAAGTTACTATATAACCACAAGTACCTTCTACTGAACTGAAATTTTAGTTATGTGTTACAAATATGAATTTGTACTATAATATTTATGAAAATTGTAACCTCTAATGCCCGATTCCCTTTAGAATCCATATTAAATTTTGTTAATTACATGTAGAATATCTTTAATGAACAAAACATGTCTCTTCTTTTATAGTTGCTAATAATATTCTTGAGAAGCCATATTCATTTTTATTCTATGTATTTTACATATACTTTTATGTTCATGTATATAAGCGTGATTTAAATTACAATTTTAAATATGAATTATATTTGCACTTCATTGGTATAATAATTTTGATTTTCCAATATACATTTTTATCAGTTTATTTATTTGTATTTGTAACTGTTTTATAATTCTTTTCATAGAGCTCTCTGAGTTTAAAATATTTTGCTAAGAATATTATAATAATTGTCATTCAGATGAAATTTTGCTGTTCCTATTTTAAGCTGAATTTAGTAGCATAGACAAAAGTTACTAATGTACTTATATAGGTACATTTTAGACATATGTATTTATTTATTTACATGTTATATTTTAGATTATATACAAATACACACATTGTTATGTGTTAAATTGACTGAGGAAAGAAGTGTCAGATACTTGGTTAAACATAACTTTAATATGTTTCTGGACCCTATGAGTATTTAAATCATTTGATTGAATAAAACAAATTGTCAATAAGTTCTATGGATCTAATAACTTGGCCTCAAAAATGTAGACAGTTCTTAGAAAATAAACTGAATGCTCAGTGGGAAATTCTCTCATTTCTCTGACCTAATCTAGGTAGGACCTTAGTCTTTGTCTTCACACTCAAACTGAATCATTCATTCTTTTGTCATATCTATTTTCTGTATTTTTCACAGAAGCATATACTGTCCTCCTTGGTCTCTCTATATAAGTCTTGACTTGGACAAATGAATATCTTTGTTTTCTCGGTCTTCTTAAATAGAAATTACTATGCATATTTATATAGGTATATCCAGTGTTTTACTTTTAAAGGTGATGTTTACATAAAATAAAATATCATATTAAATCATTAATTATATGAGAATAAGGTCAAAATATACCATTTTATAGCTAACTACCAAGAAAATATAAACATATTGAGGATGTAGCTCATTGGTAGAGTGTATGCCTAGCATGTACAAAGTGTCTGTTTCATATTCATAACCAGACCAGAAAAAGAATAAATACTAGTACACTTCATTTAAAAGCAATGACTATTAAAAAATAAATGCCATTATCTTAAAATGTGAAATTGAATATTCAGTTTCTTAATGATAGTACTTTACTGATGAATCTATAACACATTGGTTCAAAGACATAGAAACATCATGACTCTATTGGGCAGGAAGCTTTCTCTTTGTTGTGTAGCTTTCATGTTATCAGAAATATTCCATATTTCATATTATGTAGCTATGGTAGGAAAATATCAATAATCTTATAAAGGTATGAACCCTGTAAAATAGCTAGCATAGAAAGATAAACAATAGTGGCATAAATGTTATATCTATAATAATGACTATGGGTGGATTTCAGGCATGATCCACAGAGGTAAACACTTGCCAAGAAATCTTAAAGAGGAAGCAAACACATCTCAGAGCCTGTATCTATTCCAAATATTCTGCTAAATGTAGTGTGAAACTATCCTCAAATCCATATTTCTATACCTACTATAGCCTAGTGCAGCATTTACAAATCATTGAGGACATTTCTTTGGGTAGCATATGGTGCTTAATATGGAAAGTTACAATTTTTTAAAAGTACAAAGAATGTCTGTGGAGTACTGAGCCACAACTGGAACACCTATATGACACTTTTTGCCCCAGGGTTTTTCAACCTGAGGATTTGAACCTCTTTGGTATCAAATGACCCTTTTATGTGAGTTGCATATCAGACATTTGTATTATGACACATAACAGTACCAAAATTAGTTATGAAACACCAACAAAATAACTTTATGATTGTAGTGTCATGACAACTTGAGGAACTACACCAATATGTTGGGGCATTAAAAGGTTGAAAACTATTGCTCCATCCCCAATTCTCAGGGACCATCATGAATAGGGCAGAGAAAGATTCCTGAGAATGAACAATCTGTAGGAGCAGAGTTAAATACAGCCTTCTGAACAACATAAATTTTATTTGGTATTGTAGTAAAAACCCAGAACCAGATATTGGGGAAAAGCTGAAACATTAGAGATATAGAAAAACAAACCACAGCCACTTCTGAGCCATGAACTCCTCAAGCCTGTTTTTATGAAAATCGCAACTCCAAACCTCTCTGTTCTTACTAGAAAAAGTAAGTCTCCAGGAAAGCTGAAAAACCTCCCATATCTACCACTGACCATCTATCTCATCTTTCCACATTTCTAAAGCTAGGATTAAAGGTGTGGGACACCACTACCTGATCTTATGGGCTTGGCTTTATGATTGATTCTCCTCTGATATTACAGATTAATTTTATTAAAAATATATCACCACATTTTTGGACTGTTACTCTCATGAACTCACAGCAGCTGTAGTGCATTCAGAAGACCAAAGCAGGTAACCTTATATAATTAAATGAAGATGGCCTTGTGAGTCACTGTCCTTGAAGTACTATTGACACTTCATGACTTATTAGATATGAGTGTTCAGTTACTTTAAAGGTATGTAAATGAACAGAGTAACCATGATCCAGTAGATATTTCCATACAAAGGATATAAAGACAATACAAATTGGATTTGAACTCAGTGACTTACTTTCTTTAAATTGGGCACAAAATAGGTTGGGGAGAGAGGGACAAAGGTAGAAGTTGTGTCTGTGGAGATTTTAGTGGGAAGAATACAACTCAAAAAGTCTTATAAAATTCTAGTAAATTATTTAGGATATTATATTAAAATATTAAACACCATAATAGTGGAAAACTTACAAACATTCCCTGTTGAGGATATTTAAATTGGACTTTATTTTTCAAATCATAGAAAATGCAATAATATGCTTATCTAATAAACACTTAAAACATCAATCTACAAAAGATAAAATCCTCTTAACTATTCTCTCTTACCTGTGACAAGCACTTATATATAGAAATTCCCACTAAAGTAACAGACTAGTTTTTATGTACTTACTGGAGATTAAAGATATAATTTTTCTGTTTAATTAATATTATGTGTATGGGTAGGTGATTATCAAAATAGTCAACACTACAATGTTAATGTCCTTTTTGTTAATGTGGCAAAATTGCAGATAATTTCTTTAATGTATTTATGGTAATGTTGGTTTTTTAAAGAACTAGCATGCATTCTTCAAATAGTCATAAAACAAAAGTATCATCATTGTAGGAAAATATAAATTATCATCATTATTATAGCTAATTGAAAATACAGTGGTGAATAAATTGCTGATCATGTAACTGAAAATTCTTTCCTCTCATGTTATTAGATTTATTTTTAATCATGGAAACACAAACAACTATATGAATGCTATATAAATTATTTGTGACCTATAAACATATAAGACTATTTTAAAACATCAATTTAATATAGTCTAGCTATCCTTTTATGTTTCAAAACATGTAACATATATGTTCATTGTAATACATTTTCAATATTTTATAAAATGTGCACAACAATCTAAAAATTTCTCTGCCAATGGATATAGTTTTACACATATTCAAACTCTTCAGACAAAGTCGGAATACTTTCTATTTTATACTCGTGTAGGTATAGCATTGTTGGAGGAGGTGTGTCCCTGGGGATGTGTTTTGAAATTTCATGGTCTATATTCTTAGCCTTGGTGGTAACAGACTACATGTTTTACAGTGTAAACAACCCCTAATTAAATGTTTTTTAATAAGCATTACCTTATGCATGGTGTCTCTTCCTCCTAAGGGGGAAAATATATATATATAAGCATATATGAATAAACATAAAACATTAAATTTAAAAGCAATAATTTTATTGAAAAATGCAAAGATTATACTGTTACAAAGTGTTTTCTCGGTCCCATGCTGCCTGAGGCCCAGACCCACAGACCTGCAGCCCCAGACCTCTTAGCCGCCCGCAGCTGTTCAGGCCCCCAGAAATGACTCATATATTAACTTCATGCTGTTTGGCCAATGGCTCAGGCATAATGCTAGCTTGCTCTTACATCTAAAATCAACCCATTTCTATTAATCTTTCCTGCCACATGGCCCATGGCTTACCTGTGTTCCTTACATGTTGCTCCTTTGGGCTTCTGGCTCCTTCTGTCTCTCTTTACATGTTGTTCCTTTGGGCTTTTGACTCAGTCTGTCTCTTTCTCCTTACATGTTGCTCCTTTGGGCTTCTGGCTCCTTCTGTCTCTGACTCTGCCCTGCTCCTCCTACCTACTCTGATGCCTCCTCCTACTTTTCCTATGGTGCCTGTCACGGGCCAAAACAGCACCTTTATTTAAAGATTGTTATTCATAGCATACAGAAAGACATTCCCACATCACTATACAAAAATGGTTCTTATTTAACATTATAGTAAAGAAAGTGATAATTATATTTGCATAGTTTTTATGACCTACCAGATCAATGAATAAATAAATACAGTGCTCTACAATCTCCATAGATACAATAATGTCCATGACAGTACCATTTGACATAGAAAAAAATAATGTGAAAAGATAAATTTGTGTTAGAAAGATTAATAAACTATATTAATAATATAAAATGCTGATTTAACTACACTTCTATATAGTTTATTACTGAAAATTCAAATATTAGATTTAGTACAAAAGTAAAGAAATACACTTATGAAATGATATCATTTTCAAATAGAAAAACTAACAACTGTCAATAGATACCTATTTTATAAAATTCTTAGAAGACTGAGTGAAATACTGAAAGTAGCAATGTATAAAGGTAAAAATTCTAATTTTATTTTTATGCTTCCAAACACAACCTTCATGTATATTTTCAGTTTATTTTATATTGTAGACCGTAAATCATTGCAATGGAGAATAATGATGCAACAAGTTAATATTATCAAATCCAAAGTAAACAGGTGTGTAGTATGAGGTTTCTGTCCCAGACTTTTGGGCCTAACCTCAAGGTCTAGGCCCACAGTTCCACAGACCCACAGACCCGCAATCCCATAGACACACACAGATGCTTCCAATAGTTTTTGGCTGATCAGCCTCAGGCCCAGGCATATCACTTGCTTGCTCTCTACCCTTCATCTAACCCATGTCTCTTTTTCAGCCATGCGGCTCGGTACCTTTCTTTAAAGCTTCATAGTTCTCCTCTGCTTCTTCTGGGCCTCTCTCTGGAATTCTCTCTGGTGTTCTGCTCTCAGAGATTTTCTTAGTCTGGTAGTCCCGCCTACACTTCCTGCCTGCCTTTGGCCAATCATCTTTTTATTAAACCAGTAGTTGGGACAATTATTTAAAATGAAACAACACAACCTCCCACATATTCCCTTTTCTCTTCTTAAAACAAAAAGAACTCTAAATCTAATATTCTTTTCCCCCCTTATCTGTAACAACCTATAAACAACACTGTAAATAAACACAAACATCCATAATCCATGTTTTGGGAATGTGGGCGTACTTCTCTAGGCTACTTCCTGCTGAATGGGGACGCCAACAATCTCATGGGAATCCAAAGGAAAATTTAGGATTATGGACAAGTCTTTAGTGGAGTAGTCTGTAAGGCTGGGTTATCACAGCCAGTCTCCTTGAAATTGTTCTGGATACCAAGCTCTGGAAACTTCAACAGAGGTGCTCTGAAATGTCGAATCATCTGGTTCATCCATTTTCATTGGAGATATTTCAGGTGGTCTTCCTCTATCAAACTTTATGTTCTTTATCCAGAAATAAATCCACAGCTTCTCATTTTCTGTAAAATAAAAGGAAAACCTCTTCTCCAAAGTAGCGTATCTTTGCATTTCAAATTTAACGAAAACTCATTTTCAAAATATATACCTTGAATTAATACAATAGCATTTATAGTCAACTGTCTTTTAGCAGCTTTTACTAAGTCATTTTCAGTCAAGAAACTTAAAGATAAAACAATAACATACAGTATCCAAACATTCTTTGTATCTTCCAATTTTACGTGGCTTATTTATTTATTTATTTATTTATTTATTTATTTATTTATTTATTTATTTATTTATTTATTTATTTTACACTATTTCTTTTTTTAAAGGCTTTCTATACCTTTCCTTTTCTTTTTCTAAGCCTATGTATCTATATTTCAACACACTCTAAATCATTTAGGCTTTTTAAAAAAACTGTCTTTACTGTATATTTATTTCTTAACTTTTTCTGTTTCTGACCACACCTTTAATCAGCCACTGTTTCTGACCACACCTTTGCTTGGCTAGGGAGATTAACTCTACCCAGATTCTTCTATTTCTTTCAGTTTCTGAACACACCTTTAATCTGCCTGGATTCAAGGTTTGTAGGATGAGTGGATGGCTCCACCCAGCTCCTAGTCTAACTTCATAGAATTTATCTTTCTAACCCAGGTACTCTGGGGAATTTTAGGGTCCAAATAATGACCAACTCAAACTGCCATCTGCTGCCCATTAACTCTATTTAAGTATTAGGCAGCAGGACCTTTTAAAAGACTCACAAGTATTTTGCCTTTAAGGCTGAATCAGGAAGCTTCTCTTTAAAAAGTCAAGCTTTAGTTTGCCTCAGGCAAAAAGAGCTGATCCATGAAAACAGTGACACTAGAAAGCCATGTTTGATTCTGTTCCCTTTTTCTCCTTATGAAGGTAAACCTTAAATAAATCATTTATAACCTTTTGCTTATATTGAGGCGCCTGTGAGACTTGAGGAACCAGCCATTTTACACCTTAAGCTGCATTCCAAAAGCCCGCCATTGTAATTCTAGCCTATGTGATTCAGCAGGGCATCTCTGTACCACGGCTCACATGGGAGACACAATTCAGAGGCTGCTTTGGGCTCTAGACCATTTCTATGGCTTTTTGTGGGTATATTTGCCACACGTTGGGCTGCCATTTGTAGTATGAGGTTTCTAGCCCAGACTTTTGGGCCTAACCTCAAGGTCTAGGCCCACAGTCCCACAGACCCACAGACCTGCAATCCCACAGTGACACACAGATGCTTCCAATAGTTTTTGGCTGATCAGCCTCAGGCCTAGGCATATCACTTGCTTGCTCTCTACCCTTCATCTAACCCATGTCTCTTTTTCAGCCATGCGGCTCGGTACCTTTCTTTAAAGCTTTACCGAGTGGATCTCGGTTATGACCTCCACTTACCGCGTCCGGTTTCTTTGTGGTCCGAGTTTTGTCCCAGGTGAGGAGCGTCAAGATTAATTAAGTCTACACTCAGGAGTCGTTTAGGTTCCATCATTCAGGCTCTCTCTGACACTGAGAGACCTGAGCTTTATTCAGTACATCTTATATCTTAGACCTGTCTGTCCCTTAGCCATGCTTCTCACCTGCCACTGCATCTCGCCTAGCCTTTTCCCCTCTAGCTTCCCGCCATGCTGGATTCCTTCTGCCCCTTCCACTCACACTGACTCTAACCCATGCTTGTCCCCAGCTTCTGCCTCTTCTCCCGCTTCTGCCTGTGTCTCTCCTCGTGTCCCCTTTGTCTCTGCTATCACCTTAACTCTCTTTCACACCCTGCCCCCTCATCCGGCACACCCAAGGTCTGGAGTCTTCCAAGAGGCTAGCACTCAGCGGGTGGCAGCATCTGTAGTGCAGGAAAACAGGTTTTTCCCTATTTCCTCTATAAACATAGGGTTTTAGTAGGATGGGCCATTAAAGGCCAGAATGGCACTTACTCGGGAGACAACAAAGCTTAATAGTTCTCCTCTTCTTCTTCTGGGCCTCTCTCTGGAATTCTCTCTGGTGTTCTGCTCTCAGAGATTTTCTTAGTCTGGTAGTCCTGCCTACACTTCCTGCCTGCCTTTGGCCAATCAGCTTTTAATTAAACCAGTGGTTGGGACAATTATTTAAAATGAAACAACAAAACCTCCCACACAGGTGTTTCTGTATGCCCAAATAAACCATAAATAGTAAAAAAGTTAACATATCAGGAGTGATATTTACATTTGTGTGACTTAGAATTGTTGAAGCATTAACCGTATATACAAAATTAGTAGACCTAAATCTGTTATAAATATACAAAGAAAAGAAAAAAATCAATAGTGAGAAAATGATAGAATATTTTTTATAATGGTTAAATGTATAAAGAATCTAAGAATACTAATGTTTCATATAGTTTATTGACAATAAATACATTTATTCTTTTCCCAATTACTCATTCATGTTGATATATTTTTCTACTAATTATAACATCAGCACATTGGTATACAGAAACATATTTCTTATTAAGTTTCTTTTATTTAAAACAAGGCAACTGACAATATATAAAAAAAGGGGAGTTAAAGATTATGTTATGTTTAGTCACTTCTAAGAGGTTTAGTCACTGCAGAAAACAGTTATTAGATTACTTTATTGATGCTGCTGTAGTTGTCTTTATTGGATTGAAGAATAGAAATCTTCACAAATCTTGCCTAGTTTTCCTTTGAAGACAGACACTAAATAGAGACACAAGGAGTCAGAAAATCCTTTGACTATTTTTCAGGCAAGACTCTTAAGATATATTGTAGGACACTTCAAAAATCCTGTTATAGATATCTCAAAATTTACTCTAGATTATTCTTCCCAGAGCATGATTTATTCTTCTTCCAAATGTTTCATTTATTTGTGATTTTCAGCAATGTATTTTTAAAGCTTACACGCAAGTTGAATATCACACATTCAAAAAAAGATACCTTCAAAATACTGCATTTGAAATGGTATTTTGAACATATTAAAATGAAAATTAGAAAACTATCCAATTTAATTTCAGAACTCTGAAATTTCAAAATATGTAATGGGCTATGGAAAAACTTATTTTAGTTTCTAGGAACATGAATCAACTTAAGATATAGCTCTGGGAAGCCAAGAAGATTCCACTACATTTTAATTTGTAACAATACTGGGGGATGACTTTTTTTTCATAACAACAAGTAAGCATTAAATTATTTTCTTAAGATACATAATAAAATTTAGTACAATTTTATCTGACCTCTGACAAACTAATTTTATATATAAACTAAAATTCCTAAAAGACAAAATCAAGGTTGGATACATACTTCTGACTAGAACCACAAAAAGTTTGTATAACTGACCAAGGTGTAACAATAATTTGAGTCACAAGAATGCAATAATATGAGTGGTGCTTGTTGAAAGTACAAAGAAAGTATAATACCAGTGGGCTCAGAATTTCTCACATGCTGACTTCACAATCATTATAAAATAAAGAATAATGTCTCTAAAACCCCCAGACAGCATTATTATTAAACTTTTAACATGAGGTATGTTGTCTGGGATCATGAGATCATAATTTATATATGTATATATAAATTTAAATGATAGGGGTTTTTTGTAAGATAGGTCTCTTGCAAAAAAAAGTATAGTCATATAGACATTCCCACCTCTATCTGTATATATAATTTTAGATAGGGGTCTTAAATCAAATTCTCTTACAAAGAAGAGTGGAGCCACACACACATTCTCACCTCTATCTTTGAATGGCAATTATTAGTCACTAGAAAATAGAGATATTTTCAAGAGTATATATTCAGAAAAACTGACCATGATATAGTGAAAGACCATACATTCAAGGATGTTTAGGCAGCACAAGTTTGTATGTGAGGATTAAAAAGGGATACAAAGTTGAGTATAAGTGGAAATGAAATGAATCTGGTAGATGAGGGGGGATGAATATCATCAAAACTCATTGCGAAAAACTCAAAACTCTCAAATAACTAATAAAATAAATAACTATTCAGTAAACATTGTAGAACAGGAGAAAGAATTAATATAGAACCAGAAAATAAAAAGGAGGTCTATAAAATGATATCTTCTGGGAATAATACAGCCATTCCAATCATGAACTCAGTGCAGATAATGTTGCCTCACTCAGACTGAATAAGAATGAGACTGTTAATAGACATCCAAAAACAGAGGAGGAGCAAAAGAGACCTTGTTCAGACTTTATTGAGTTAGTAGCTTTGATTGATTATGGTATATATGCAAAGAATAGTATCTGTTGTGTACAAGTGAACCAACACAGGCTCTAGTGAACACGAGGCTACACATCCACCTTTTAACAGGCAGCCCTGTGATTCAGGATGTCTTTCTGTATGTGGTGAATGCCATTGGA
This sequence comes from Phyllotis vaccarum, assembly GCA_033318265.1. Classification (NCBI taxonomy): domain Eukaryota; kingdom Metazoa; phylum Chordata; class Mammalia; order Rodentia; family Cricetidae; genus Phyllotis; species Phyllotis vaccarum. Next base: position 12,048,954 of record JARWLC010000013.1, read on the forward strand.
TAATATAGGAACTGTTTTGGTCTATGGCAGGGCATCTTAGAAGGAAGAGAGCAATCTGAGCATAGATAAAGGAGGAGTCACAGGAGACTTCATCTAGACACTATAGAAGTAAGATGTGAAGAAATAGGTAAGCCACAAGGTAAAGGCACAAATCTCTCTTAAAATATATGAACCCAAGATTAATATTTATTGGAATATAAACCAACACTCACGATATAGGTAGCAGCTTATATAGGCACTTGAGAGAATGGATTATCTATGTGATGAATGATGGTTGCCGAACCAATCTCTCAAGTAGTCAGGAACAAAAAGGGCTCCCCAAGATCCCAGCATCCCCTATTGAATGGGGCTTATCACTCCCCCTTCATAAGCCTGGGACGCTGAATAAGTGTCTTATGACCTTATCAGCTGACACCTGAATCCCACTACATCTTCCCTTTTTGTCTAACTAAGGAAGTTCTAAACCAAAACTACAAAAAAACCCTAACACATGCAAAGTACATCATACATTTCTAGAATATAGGTAGATGGTAAGGTGTATAAATTACTTCAAAAATGTTCATCTGGGATAGTGAAAATCCAACATCTGAATGTTCCTTGCTAAGGGATAATAGGTAGTAACCTTAAATACCTATTCTTTAACCCCCTCAAGACCTGAGAAGGAAAAGATATCATCTGAAAGTCAGAAGCACATGAGAGTTGTAGCTTCCAAAATTTGGGAAAGGACAGCGACACAGCTACCTGGACAATCACCTATGGTTTTCTGTACCATTGGAGCATCCATCATTTTGGCTACAGGCCTATGGTATCTGACAGATCTTTTCACGAGCAGGGTATTTTTGGAGGTACTGTCTATCCTGTCCAGTCAGGTTTTGTCAGTCTCCATCCACCATCCTGTTCATAAAGATTGGACATCATGTGTGTACTGTCAGCAATTGAGGTAAGGGCAGTTCTTTACCCAACTGGCCATTCTCTGCCAGAAGGACAAACTCCAAAGGAGTGTCCTTGAAGCTCGACACCATCTTGGGAAAGTAACAGTGATACCAGGAGTCTTCACAAATCTCATGACAGAATTCTGAATAACAAATGTTAAATGCCATATTCTCTGGGTCTATGAAATGGCTGAAGACTCCTATCTATCTATGTATTCTAACCTGTATCTGAGATGACTGTGACATGGCAACTTAAGTAATGTTGACTGCAGTTTTTATTATCCTAAGGATTGAAACCTGTACTGTAAAATTAGGTTACCTATAAAGGGGTGTACAATCTCTGAACAATGACTTTTAGTATGACTATCAAACATTATCCAGAGGCATATATGTATACCATGCAAAATGGTAACAGTATTTTAGATGTGTATATACATATATATCATCCAAAGAGGTATATAAAACATATATTATAAGTAGAGCAATTATTATGTCTAGTATATTTAAATGGAGGTAGCATTTGTATAGCAGACATGACAATAATGTGCAAATATTTTAAACAGAGGGAGAAGCATATGTAAAATATAGCATAACAGTTACAGATTCAATTTTGTATCAATGTACCACTTGCTTTGAACATATAAAACAATTTCAGATTTAAATTTGTACCAATATACAAATTATCTCAATCAAACATATAAGATGATTTTATATTTGTATCAATATACAAATATCTGTGCCAGTGAAAATTGTCTTTGGCTTACCCCTTATATTTGGCTAATAATTGTTCATAGGTAGGTAGAACAATCTATCCTATCTATTCCACTTTCTCTTCTTTAAAAGTGATCCCTGAGGCTATATTACTGTTCTGTCCTCAACCCAATTTTAACTTATAACTATTATATCAGAATAATAATTACCCACAACTCTCAGAGGACAAAGCTTACCAGGAAAGGGTAAGTAGTTTTCAAAAGGTTGCTTCCTGCTGACTTAAGGGCAATGGCATCTCTTTGGGATCCTGTAAAATCTAAAACAATGATTAGATCCTAATGGACTGACTATACACATCTATAACTATTCTCAGAGTACTGGGTAAATCCATGTGGAATTCTTACCAGAGATGTAACATGAAGGATAATCATAGAGGGCTATATTGTATATTTTCTAAAAGCAATCATTGAATAATTGATTGGTGTACACCAGGTTCTTTATTTCTCTATTTCTGCCTCGGCCTGTCTGTCTGTTTGTATCTCTCTCTCTCTCTCTCTCTCTCTCTCTCTCTCTCTCTCTCTCTCTCTCTCTCTCTCTCTCTCATTCTCTCCCTTTTATTCCCATTTCACCAGTAGGAATTGTTGTGGTGGGGGGTCCCATCTCAGTTACAGATACTTTGGAGATAGCTGATAGGAGGAAATGATATTTACAATGGAAAACTTAAGCATTATTAATACCCAAAGAAGATAATTACATCCTTTATGACTTCAAGACAAGATTATATGCAGACAGAATGGTTGGAAGGTGCAGATGCAAAGAGAAACAAGGTTCAAGATGAAGTTATGATAATATTGTTTGCTAAGCATTCTAATTGTCTTCTGTCCCACACCAGGTGTCTTTTCTGATATGATACAGAATCATTCACATTTTCTTTACCAATATGCTTGGATTTAAAGAGGAAGAAAGCCACTTGCTCCCACTACAAATCCAGCCCTGTTTATAGTCAAATCAGGACCACAATTTTTTTGAAGTAGAAAAAGAATAGATGTAAGATGTAAAGCAGTGAGAATTGAGAGATTACCCAGTAGTGCATATCCTATTTGTATCAATTGCTTTTATACTCCATTATTTATATTCCTTCATCATCAATCTCTCTTCCATTGTAGGTGATTAACCATTCAATGTCTAGTCAATGTCTTAAAGATAGTTATATCCATTTCCTGTAAAGACAAACCTGAGACCCTGACCTGGTCTTGTCAAATGTGTTTTCCTTACCATGTATCCATTTGTCATATCAGGGATGAGCAATTATTTCTCTTCCTCAGGAAGGGACTCTTTTTTGAAGTGGACCTTTATTAATTTTGTCAGTACCCATATGTTGTGGGATTCAGGTGTCAGCTGATAAGGTCAAAAGACACTTATTCAGTGTCCCGGGCCCCTGAAAGGGGCGTGGAAACCCCACTGAAAAAGGGCTTCTGTAACACGAGACACACTTTTCCTGGTTCCTGGCTGTTGGGGAGACAGGATCGGAATCCATCCATCACTCTTCCACTGTTCCAGACTCCAGTCCCTGTTCAGGTGCTACTATAAATGTTATCTGTACCGTGAGTGTTGGTTTATATTTTAATAAATATCTATTCTGTATTGGTGCCTTCTGAGTACACTCTGCCCACATCTGGCACCCAATGTCTCCTGGACCCTCCCCTGCCCACGGGTCCTGGCCGGCGGATCCATGGGCCAGGCAGAGAGAGGTTGCACAATGCCTTATTAACTTTAAATTTTCTTAATGCTGATGAAAAGGGAACATCAGTTGCTGAGAGACATTGGGTAGTAGAGAAATCCTCTGAGTTAAATCAACCCATCTACTTCAAAGATGTGTTGACTTCAGAGTGTAAGCCAGGATATGTGCTTTGATGGGGTAGGGGTTTTGCTCTTGTTTCCACAGGGACAGAAAAGATATGGGTACCAACAAAACTAATTTAAAAAAAAAAAAGGAGTCCCTTCCTGAGGGAGAGAAATAATTACTCGTCCTTGATATGACAAATGGATACATGGTAAGGAAAACACATTTAACAAACCGGGGGCAGGGTCTCAATTTTGTCTTTACAGGAAAATGGATACAACTATTTGTAAGACATTGACTAGACATTGAATAGTTACAGACCTGTGATCGAGGAGAGATCGATGATGAAGGAATGTAAATGGTAGACTATGAGACCAACTGATACACATATGCACTACTGGGTAATCTCTCAATTCTTACTGCTTTGTATCTTGCATCTACACCTCAAAAAAAAAAAAAGGTGGTCCTGATTTTGACTATTAATAGGGCTGGATTTGGATTGGGAGCAAGTGGCTTTCTCCCTCTCTAAACCCAAGCATATTGATAAAGAAAATGTGAAGAATTCTGTCTCATATCAGAAAAGCCACCTGGTGTGAGACAGAAGATAGAATGTTTAGGGACCAATATTATTGTGATTTCATCTCAAACCTTATTTCTCTCTGTATCTGTACCTTTCAAACATCCTGTCTGCATACAGTCTCCTGAAGTCATAAAAGATATGACTATCTCTTTTTAATATCAACAGTGCTTAAGTTTTCCACTGTAAATAACATTTCCTCCTATCAGCTATCTACAAAGAATCTTGAACTGAGACGGGGCCCCCACCACAACAACTCCTACTAGTGAAACAAGAATAACAGAGATTATGAGAGAGAGAATAAGAGACAGGCAGACAGACAGACAGAGACAAAAATAGAAAAATCAAGAACCTGGTGCGAACCAATCAATAATTGTTTTCAGGAAATAGACTATTCAAAAACAGCTGCAAGATAGCTCTCTATGATTATCCTTCAGATCACACTTCTAATTAGGTTACCAGATGGAGTTAACCACTATTCTAAGTATGGTTGTAGATATATGTGGTCAGTCTATTAAGAACTAACCATTGTTTTAGCTTTTACAGTATCCCAAAGAAATGCCATCGCCCTTAAGTCAGCAGGAAGCAACCTTATGAAAGACTATGCACCCTTTCCCAATAAGTTTTATGCTCTGAGGGTTGTGGGTAATTATTATTCTAATTAAATAGTTATAAGTTAAAACTGGGTGAAAAACAGAACTATAATATAGCATCAAGGATCTCTTTTGAAGAAGAGAGGGGAGATAGGATAGATAAAGGTAGACTGTTCTACCTACCTATACACCATTCTAGCTGAATGTATGGGCTAAGCTAAAGACAATTTGCACTGGCATAGATATTTGTATATTGATACAAATGTAAAATCATTTTATATGTTTAATTGTGATAATTTGTACATTGGTACAAAGTTTAATCTGAGATTGCTTTATATAACCAAAGCAACTTATATTTCGATATAAATCTGAATCTGTAACTATTATGTAAAACTGAAACTGAAATTGTTATATTTTATGTATGCTTATACCTCTGTTTAAAATATTTACACATCATTGTCATGTATACTATGCAATTACTTCTTCCATTTAACTATACTAGATATAATGTATGATTGTGCTAGTTATGATATATGCACAAGATGTTTTATATACCTCTGTTTAAATGATATATATGTATTTACATGTCTAAAATGCTGTGGCCACTTTACCTGGTAATATACCCCTGGCTAATGTTTGATAGTCCTTTTAAAGGTCATTGTTCAGGGATTGTACACCCCTTATATAGGTATTCTAATTTTTAGTACAGGGTTTATTCCTTAAGACGATAAGAACTGCAGTCAACATTACTTAAGGTATCATATCCCAGTCATATAAGGTACAGGTTAGAATAGCATAGATAGACAAGAATCTTCAACCATTTCATAGACCCAGAGAATATGGCATTTAAAATTTGAAATTCGGCCACGAGAGACATGATGACTCCTGGTGTCACTGCTCCCTTCACGAGATGGTGTTGAGCATCGAAGATACTCCATTGGAGTTTGTCCTTTTGGCAGAGAATGGACGGTTGAGTAAGGAACTGATCTTACCTTGATTGCTGACAGTACATACATGGTGCCAAGCTGGATGAACAAGTTGATGCATGGAGACTGACGAAACCTGCCTGGACAGGATAAGATAGTCCCTCCAAAATTGCCCTGCCTATACAAAGATCTGTCAGATACCATAGGCCTGTAGCCAATCCGATAGATGCTCCAACAGTACACAAATACAGAGGTGATGGTCCAGGTAGCTGTGTTGCTGTCCTCTCCCAAATTTTGGAAGCCACTATTTCCATGTACTTCTGACTTTCGGGTGACTCACCTTCCTTCTCAGGTCCTGAAGAGGTTGAACAATGGGTATGTAAGGTTATCACCCTATTATCCCTTAGATAAGAACACTCAGGTATTGAATTTTCACTTTCCCAGATTAACCTTTAGAAGTAATTTTTACAACCTACTATCTACCAATATTCTAGAACTATTTGATGTACCTTATATAGGTTAGATTTTGATTAGAATTTGTACTTTATCATCTCCTAGATACTATCTCATAATAATTTCTATTGTACATAGTCTTAGTTTAGAACCTTCTTAGTTAGACAAAAGGGGGGAGATGTTGTGGGATTCAGGTGTCAGCTGATAAGGTCAAAAGGCACTTATCCAGGGTCCCAGGCCCCTGAAAGGGGCGTGGAAAACCCCATTGAAAAGGGGCTTCTGGAACAGGAGATGCACTTTTCCTGGTTCCTGGCTGTTGGGGAGACAGAATCATAATCTATCATCTATAAACTGTTACCTGTACTGTGAGTGTTGGTTTATATTTTAATAAATATCTATTCTGTATTGGTGCCTTCTGAGTACACTCCGCCCACACCCATATCTTTTCTTTTCCTGTTGAAACAAAAGCAAAACCCCTGCTCCATCAAAACACATATCCCGGCTTCCATTCTGAACTCAACACATCAGTGAAGTAGATAGGTTGGTTTATCTCGGAAGATTTCTCCGTTACCCAATGTCTCTCAGCAGCTGATGTTCCCTTTTCATCAGCATTAACAAAATTCAAAGTCAATAAAACACTATGCAACCTCTCCCTGGGTTTTCTCATTTCTCTCTTCTGTTTATAAAGCATCTCTTTCAAAGTGCAGTGATATCTCTACGACTGCCTGCCCTGTAGGATTGTGTGGTATCCCTGTAATATGCTTTATATTATAATGTCCAAAAATCACCTTCAGCTTTTGGGAAATGTAAGCTTATCATTCTTAATCTCAGTGGGAATTCCCATTATGGCCATGGCTTCCAAATGGTGAGTAAGGATAGCATCAGCTTTTTCAGAGCTCAGGGCAGTCACCCATTACATTCCAGAGTAAGTATTGATGGTATGATGTACATATTTCGTCTTTTTGAATTCTGGAAAAAGAAACATATCCATTTGCCAGATCTCATGTCTCTGTGTACCCTTAGGATTATTTCCTGCAGGAAAAGATGGTTAATTATAGAAGGAGCAATTGTTACAATTCCTTAGTATTTCTTTGCCTAATGCCAACTGATGGAAATACTCTTCTTTAGTCCTTCACTATTAACATGACATATCTCATGAAATTCTGCCGCCTCTAGCACATTTCCTATTAGCAACTGATCAATTTCATCATTCCCTTGCACTAGAGGGCCCAGGAGACCATGTGTGCACTGATATGTGTTATGTACATAGGTTGTATCCTATCTCTGATGATATCCTGTAGTTGTATGAACAGTAAGGACAAATCTGTAACATCAGGGATGAAGTCAGCAGTTTCAATATGTAAAACAACTCCTTCTGCATACTGAGAGTCAGTTATTACTTTGAGAGGCTCTGTGAAATCCAACAGCACCATAATAATTGCATGTAGTTCTGACTTCTGAACAGAGTTATAAGGGATCTGAGCTACATTAATTAAGTTTTCTGGTTTGTAACCAGCCTTTTCTAAGTTGGTTGCACCAGTATAAAATGTAGGAGCTTCAGAAATGGCTTTATCCTGTACCACATGAGGAAAGATCCAATTATTTTACTATATAAATTGAATTCTCTTACTTTGAGGATATTTATTATTAATCTCTCCTAAAATATCACTATAAGAATTTTGCCAAGGTTCACAGTCTGCCCATTATAAATCAATTTCTTCATATGTCAAAGGCACAAAAATTTCTAAAGGGTCCTTTCAAGTCAGTTGATGAAGTCTCAATTTACCTTTATAAATCAGATCAGAAATTTTTTCAATATATGTTTTCAGCTTCTTGCTTGGCCTATGCAGCAGAAATATCCATGCTAATATAATATTTTCTCTTTGCAATAAGACTCCTGTTGGATCTTGTCTAGAGGGTAAAATAACCAGTATGCAATCTAGGTCTGGATCCACACAATCCACATGTGCTTCTTGAAGTTTCTTTTCTACCAGTGCTAATTTTTTCTTGGCTTCATCGAAGAATTCTCTTGGACTATTTAAATCCTTTCACCATACAAATTCTTGAACAAATTAACTACTTCATAGTTTTTTAATACCAATAATGGGCTGTAGATAAGCAATATCCTCTTGTAGTTGCTTTTGAAAATTGTTAAGGGTCCTTAATTTATCTCTATTAAATTTCACCTTTTGTGGCCTAATTTTCTATAAACCTATTTTGTATCCTAAATAATTGATAGAATCTCCCCTCTGTACTTTCTCTGGAGCAATTTGTAGACCCCAATTAGGCAATATTTTCTTCAGTTCTTCAAACAATGTTTCTAATGTATCTGGGTTTGGATCTGCCAACAAAATATCATCCATATAATGTTAAATGATAGATTGTGGAAAGTGCTTGTGCAGCACTTCTAGTGGTTGTTGTACAAAATATTGGCATAAGGTGGGACTATTAATCATTCCTTAAGGAAGGACCTTCCATTGGATCCTCTTAACTGAACATGAATTATTAAGAGTAGTCACTGTGAAAGCAAATTTATCTTTGTCCACTTCCTGTGAAAGTATAGTAAAAAACAATCCTTCAAGTCAATAATTGTAATAGGCCATCCCTTAGGTAACAGGGAAGGCAGGGCAATAACAGACTGTAGAAAACCCATAGGTTGAATTACTTTATTAATTGCTCTCAGATCTGTCACCATCCTCAACTTTCAAGATTTCTTCTTGACAACAAATACAGGAGAATTCGATTGGTTGGTTGATTCTTCAGTATGTTGAGTCTGTAACTGCTATTGTACTATTCCAAAGCCTGGAGCTTCTCTATTGTCAAAGGCCATTGCTGAACCCAAATAGGCTTTTCTGTTGACTATCTCAAAGTTAGCACTGTGTGTGTCCTTTCAGGTTCTGCCTTTATCTGGCAATTCTTTTGTACAATCTGAATGGCTGGTGAATTTTCTTCATAGCACCTTAAAACATTGCTCTTAGAAACATAATTAAATCTCTGGTGAATATCGGAACCTGGAGGGATTTTAATCTGGGTATTCCATTACTGTAGTAGGTCATGACCCCACAGATTCATGGCTATGTCAGGAATATACGGCTTCAACCTCTTTCTGACCTCTGGTTCTGTGCATTCAAGCCATTTTACACTCTATTTCACTTGAAATTTTGTTTCAATACCCAGACATTAGATATTCACTGCCTGTAAAGGCCATCTTGCATGCTGTGATTGTGGGGTTATGATTGAAATGTCAATGCCTGTGTTAACTAAGCACTGGATATAAATATTATCTACCCATACTTTCAATAATGTTCTTTGTTCATTTATTGAAGTTTGCCAAATTATTTTTTTGTGATTTTTTCTCAGAACTTTTGATTTATCTCTAAAACTTATTCTATTATCCGATGCCATATGATCTTCTAGATCAGGCATTGGATGTCCTACTCGTCCTGAGGATTCTGGTCTTCCACTGTGACTGGATATGATCTGACCTTCCTTGACTTTGAAGTCTGATTTTGGGGGGTTTCCCAGGGGAAGCCCTGAGAGGCATTTCTACTGGCAGAGTGTTGCTGTCTTTGTCCCTTGTAGATCTACATTAGTTGGTCCAATGTCCTCCTTTGCCACACCTTCTGCATAACCCATAAGGCAATAACCTTCTATTTGAACCAAACCTAAAACAAATATTATTTTGAAAACTACTTTGTGTACAATTCTCTCTTATATGGTCTAGTTTACCACAGTTAAAGCAAGTGATGCCTTGGTTTTTCACCCTAACATTACCAATGGCTTGGCCTACCCAATTCCTTTACTCACAATGGAGAGATTCAGCACTGATTGCATACTTAATCCATTCCTCTATTGGAGCAGATCTGATTTTTAAATTCATAAGCATTCTTTTACATTCCACATTAGTATAATCAAAGGCCAGAGAAAGCATCAACTGCCTCCTAACTTGTGGATCAGATACCACTCTATCTACAGCCGTGGTAAGCCTCTGTAGAAAGTAGGTATAAGGTTCTTATAAGTCTTGTTTGACCATAATATAAGGCTCAATTTTCTGACCAGAGTCCAAAATCCAATCTCTCAAGCAGTCAGGAACAAACAAGCTCCCCAAGATCCCAGCAGCCCCTCTTAAATGGGGCTGGCCACTCCCCCTTCAGGAGCTCAGGACCCTAGATAAGTGTCCTCTGACCTTATCAGCTGACACCTGAATCCCACCACAATAGGGCAAATGACAGGACACTTTGATGGAAATGATTTGAGTTAATAGGAAAGAGCTAGCTAGAAATATGTCTGAGCCATAGACCAACAACGTGTAATTAATATAAGCATCTTAGTCATTTTGGGGGGAACTAAGTATTAGCAAAGCTGCAGTCAAGTCCAGTCTATGGGACTAGGCTGGGCAAGAAACCTATATTACAGCCATGGTTAATTCCATTGGCTCTCAAAATAGAGCACATGAATATGTAGGAGTTTGATGAGAGAAGATAGGGGTTGAAAAGGAGTCAAATGAGTGTGAGCATAAGAATCATAATAATGCATTGTATACATATAGAATAATATCAAGAAATCTAAAACAATCCTTTCTAGAAACAACAGCTCAATCAAACATGTGAACTCACAGAGACTATGTCAGTATGCACAAAACCAACCGGTAAAATCACAAGCCAAAGTTTGAGCATGGAGAATGGGAAGTGGGAATGAAGTACCATCTCTATCCCAAAACTATTGGCAATTGGTATCTGCTAAGAAAGAGAAAAATCAGTGTACTTCAAGGGAGTAACACAGGGAATATCAACTGCACTCCAATACAGGCCCACGCTCATGTGTCATTAGCCAACATAAACTGGACCCCATATTTATATATACATATACATAACTACATGTGTGTGTGTGTGTGTGTGTGTGTGTGTGTGTGTGCATTCATGAAGTTGAGTGCACAAAGTGATAGGGAGGATCTAGGAAGATTTGGAGGATGAGAATGAATATGATCAATATGTTGCATGAAATTATCAGTGAATAAACAAAAATAATTTTTAAAGAATAAGGGATCCCAGCAGCCTCCAAAATAATATGGGCTAATTTTCTTCTTTGCAGCTTTGGTGGTTACAGTTTGACAGAATCTAGAATTGCCTGGTTTAGAAGCTAATAGGCATGTCTCTGGGAGATTATCCTAATTGCATTAATTGAAGTGTGAAAAGACATCTACTGTGTGTTGTGTTATTCTATAGTCAAGGTATTGTATAAAATAAAGGAAATAGAGTAATATCCATTCATAAATCTTCATTTCACTATTATAGATGTGAAATAACTAGCTATTTCATACTCCTTGACTTTCCTGCCATTGATGGACTGAGCATTGAGGTATAAAGTAATACAAATCTTTCTCCCTTAATTTTCTATTGTTTAAATACTTTATCACAGCAAGGAAAGAATCTAAGACAATCTCCAAAAAAACTGGAGAATAATAATTTACTGCTGAAGACACCACATGTTTTTGTTTTAGGATCTAGAGAAATCAAACTGTAAATGAGCTTGAAACTTCCTTCCTGCTGGCTAGCTATCATAGTACCAGAAAGAACTATGTAGGCAGCTGGAAGATAAGTCAATGATCTTATCCAACAGTGTACCCTATATGCAACAGTAGTAACATGACAGGAAAGCTGACCCTATGTATATGATAGTGGAATGACCATTATGGGGTTAGTTAACAGTTTTCTGGTTGTATTTGAGGCTACTTCATACGAGGGAGTTTCTTCCTTATAGTGTAAGCTTTCAAAGCACATAGCTGTGAAAGCTTAAGTTTAATACTATTACATTGAATGCCATGCTTTCTAGTTTGTTGTTTATTTGTTTGTTTGTTTGTTTGTTTATTCAAGTTGATTTAAGCAAGAGTCACTTAGAAAAGGGAGCCTCAGTTGAAAAAATAATTCTATCAGAAGGGCATATAGTCATATCTATGGGAAATTTTCTTGAATAATGATTAATGCAGAAGAGTCTAGTCCACTGTGAATGGTACCACCTATGGTCAGGTGGTTCTGATTGTATACTCTAAGAAAGAAGTCTAAGCTGGAATTTGAAAGCTGACTGATAAAAAAAAAACCTGCATGGAACCAGACTAGGCCCTCTGAATGAGAGTGATAGTTATGTTGATCAATCTGATAGTTGGGCCACCTGGCTAAGGGACAAACAATTATCCCTATTACATGAACTGGCATTTGATAGCACACTTCTTATGGTAGGATGCCTTGCTCAGCCTTGATACAAGAATGAATGGATGCCTCAACTTTGTGCTTTAGCCTGTGTTTAAAACTCAAGGGAGGCTTTATCTTCTTTGAGGAGTGACTGGGGCATGGAGTATGGAGAGGTGGCAGGGAGGTGGAAGGAGGAGAGAAGGAATGGGGGTGAGAACAGTGGAGCGTATATAAAAGGTATTTTGTTAATCACTAAATTTTTAAAAAAATATATATTCTTTAAAAAAAAGTTATAGCTTTGTCTGGAAACCTAATGAGGAAAGAGATCATGGACGAAAACTCTAACATTCTGGAATAAAGGGTAGTAGGTAACTAAGTAAGTAACTAAAGTGTAGCCTCAGTTTATAGAGCCCAGAATTTGAGAGACACCAGAGACACCGAGACTGGGATATGAGCACAATTGATAGTGACATGGAACTATCCTAACCATACTAGGCAAATTGAGTGTATTGAAGATGGCAAATCTGGAGAGGTGCAGCTTCCCAAGCCCTTTGAAACCTAGAAAATTATGAGTAGGTTCAAGACCTAGCACACTGTTGTATTATTACCTTTACCTTCATTTAATTGTGTGCCTTGATTTTTCTGCCATATAACAAAAAGTATGTAACTTATTTACTAACTTTTAAATTTCAAGAAATCAAAAATTCAAGGTCTTCAGACTTTTAAATAGATTTTCTCCTTATTTTTTGTGTATGAATATTTTGTCTGCATTCATGCCTCTGTACCACATGCATGACTGGTGGCTATGGAGGCCAGAAGATTACAGCAGATATTCTACGGCTATAGTTATAAAAAGTTGTGGATACTAAAAATAGAAATCAGTTTGTCTGGAAGATTAGCTAGTGCTCTTAATGCTGAGCCATCTCACTAGCTTCAGAGGTTGGGTATTTTAGAGAGTTTAAACTTTTAAAGTTTTTTTTAATGTGACATGTTTTTCATATTGTGATATTAGCATAATATCTCAGAGATAAACAAGAAAACAGATTATTGTTTAATAATGATATATTTGTATATAAAGTTGTCAAAGGGATGTTTATGGTGATTAGTTTTTGTTTGCTTTTTGTCAATTTGACATAAACAGAGGTCATGTTGGAAAAGGGAACTGCAACCAAAAAATTTTTACATCACTTTGACCTTTAGGCAAGTCTATAAGTAATTTTCTTGAATAAAGATTGATGTGGGAGGGCTAAGTCATCTCCTTCCCAAATTACCTTTGGTCATTTTTTTTCACAGCAACAGAAAGCAAATTGCCTGCCTATCTCTTAAATATTCATGTTTCTGTCTATACATAACTGCTGCTCTCAACTTTCTCACTGAAGGTTCCTTCAGCTGTAAGAAGCAGTTAAGGAAGTGACTCATAACTGGTAAAATCTCTGAGAATAAGTAACTGTTGAGGCTCAGTCCTATATAAGTTGTCAATATCTCCTGACTTCAGGGCTAGGAGAACAATAATGAAAAAGAATGCTGAAAAATATAACATCTTAAAGAATAAGATAAATTCTATGCAACCCTTTCTTATATGGATGAGTAGATGATTGTATGCATGAACTCAGAGTATTTAATCTATTAACATTTCAGTTTGAATGGGAAAGAGGCTCATGAGGCACAACTCATAGATAAGAAGCTATTGGCAATACAAAAAAGTAAAAGCAGGATATTTGGGGAAGATGAAGAGTTCCAATGAGAATAGGAGATATATAAGAGGTTTTATAAAAGTATATATAATACATATGTATATAGTTAAAATGCACTATCTCTCTTTCCTTTATCCCTCCTTCCTTCTCTGCCCCTCATGAATGCATGCATATGTATTTATTGATATGTGTTTGTGAGATCTTCATAAAAAATAATTTGTACAAGATTGACAATGGATCAACCACTATGATAAAATAATGGATCAGTGGTGTTCAAAAATATAAATCAATATGCAATACAAACTCAACTTTATCCACGTATTTGAATTATTCTAGAACTACACTACTTATTCAGATTGTCTCTACTTTACCCAAAATGAATACATTCTGTACCCCACAAACAGCCACTGAAATGAGTTATGCTTCAGAATGGCCATGGGCTTTCAAATTTCACTCTCTGAAACCATGAAAATTTTCAAGTTTTGTAAGAACAAGATTGTTTGCTTCTTTACCCATTGTCTGGGTGGATAAATAACTTTCTCAAAGGGGAATCTGATAGGAACATCTTTGTTCCATTCCCCTAGTGATTCTACTTCTTTTTCAGAAATTACTGAATACAAATTCACTAGGCAGGAGTGAGCTGAAACAAATGAGCAGTGTCAGAAGTCTTGTGAGTGCAAAAAAAAAGCTCTCTGGTTGGCAACTTCAGTGAGTCAGTACAGCTTTAATCCAAAGTATAGAGATATATAGGACTGGGGACAGTAACTGGGGAAATCACCTAATTTGCATTAAACAGCATGTTCTGATCATAAAGCACTTAGTATAATTCAGTTATCATACATTGAAGCATGGTCCCATTATACAGCTCCTACCACAATGTTTAATTACCATATGGGCAGCAAGGGGAAAGCCCTATCAGTGAATTATGCCAATGGTCACACTAGAGAGAAATCAGGCACCCAGGCTTAGGGGCAGCTTTCAAATAAGGTCAGGCCCCCAGGCCTAGACACCTTCTCCAAAAAGGGCAGGTAGAGAGCAGAAGCCTCCTGAGGAAGGAGTCCCCCATGATGCCTATCTTTGAAGAACACTGCTAGGTCATAGTAAACTGCAGCCTCTGACCAGCAGGACTTCCCAACATTCCCTGTGTTACTTTGATTCACTTGATGAATGTATAAATTATAGGAAGCATTTCTCTAGGATTCTCATAAAAATCACTTTCTGTAAGGTTAGTGGAATAACCCACTCAAGAGACTATAGGTAGTCTTTATATGCTAGTTCACCTTCAGATTTTACTATTTGTTTTTCTTGTAATTTCAAAACAGAATCTGTCTAGTGGCATGATGCAGGTCATGATTTACAAATGTCTGATCCTTTTGTCACGATGCTTCTCATTACTTTCTTACTATTTATTATCAGAGTGGAGAATGTGAAAAACTAAGCACCCTACAGAATTACTTTGAGAGCACTGATCTGGACTGTATGAATACGTATCAGTAGCTATGCTGGTTAATTAATGTCAACTTGATGTCAACTAGAGTAACCTAGAAAGAGGGAGCCTCAATTGAGTAATTTCCACCATGAAATTATCCTGGAGGCATTTTCTAGAATAATGATTGTTGTGGAAGTGCTCACCCCACTGAGGCCCATGACTTCCATAGACAAGTGATCATGGGATAAATAAGAAAGCCAGCAGAGAAAGCCACAGGAAGCAAGCTACTAAGCAGCTTTATTTCTTCTAAATATCTCATTCAGTTCCTACCTCCAGGTGTTCTTCCTTCAGTTTCTTATAATTGAACATTAGGCTTATTATTGAGTAAATAAATAGTACATGTGGTTTTGGAGAAGGATATTGCATGTTGGTATTTTTTATCAAATAAATACTGTATAGCATTTGTTATGGGCACAGACCATTTAGTGTAATGATGGAAAACTATTAATAGTTTTTAGTGTAAGTTTTTAAATTGAGTGAAAGCATTCTTCATAATTCAGTAATCAGAG
Source organism: Phyllotis vaccarum (assembly GCA_033318265.1). NCBI lineage: Eukaryota > Metazoa > Chordata > Mammalia > Rodentia > Cricetidae > Phyllotis > Phyllotis vaccarum. Next base: position 12,064,869 of record JARWLC010000013.1, read on the forward strand.
GACACCAATAAAATTGTGACTTGTGGTAACAGTAAATATACCTTCACTATTTGCTTAGTTTATACATATATTGTTTCTTCACCCCTACTGCAATGCCTCCCTACTGTAGCATATTCATGATGGTCTATTAAACTGAAAACATTGTTGAAAGAACAAGAAAAGGAACAATTTCCTTAGCTGCCTCAGGATAGATAATAAGCACATCTTGGGGAAATAATTCTCAAAGAAATTTTGAAAATACATTTATCTGAATTTTAGAAGAGTCTTATGTAGGAGAAAGTAGTTTTGCTAATGTTTGGTTAACATGTTCTCTAGATATGTAAGAGTATCTCTTTACTCCAGATACAGCACCTAAAATAAATCAATGTAAGTCCCTCCCAGATCTCCTTTATCCTCCCTCCACCTCATCCTCTCATCCATTCCCCAAAGAGGGAAAAGTGTCCCAAGGTTAGTCAGTTCAGTCTGGCATATCCTCTTGAGGTAGGTCCAAGTCTCTCATCCCAGTATCAAGGCTGAGTTAGGTGTTGCTCTGTAGGGAATGGTCTCTGAGATGTCAGTTCATGTACCAGGAACAGAGTCTGTACTGCAAGAGGTTCTGCCAACTGCCCATGCCATTTTACAGCCATCTACCTTTGGAGGGTTTGGTTCCTTTCCATGAAGCTTCCTCAGTGATTGTTTCTGAGTCAGTGAGCTCCTAAAATTCTGGGTCAGCCTTTTCTGTTAAATAGTTTTTAAGAAAGAAATTAAAGAATTTATGATCCCCCATTATTCTAGAATAACAGCATTTTGTGCTTTATTATAGGTTTGTAAGAAAAATATAATTTCTCCAGGACCTTCAAGTCATACATAAGGCACCACAGATATAAGTAAATATATATATATGTATATATATATGTAAATTTTCATTACTGTATAGATGTTTCTATTGCCTTGTGAAAAATAAGATAGGAATGGACCTGTAGAGATGGATCAGCAATTAAGAATCATGTAGACGCAGTTTATTTAGATGACACCAATACCAGATAGATATTTATTAAAATATAAACCAACACTCACGGTACAGGTAACAGATTACAGTAGCACCTGAACAGGGACTGGAGTCTGGAACGGTGGACGAGTGATGGACAGATGATGGAATCCGATCCTCTCTCCAACATCCAGGAACCAAGAAGAGCGCATCTTGTGTTCCAGAAGCCCCTTTTCAATGGGCTTTCCCACCCCCTTCAGGGGCCCAGTACTCTGGATAAGTGTCTTTTGTCCTTATCAGCTGACACCTGAGTCCCACAACAGAATCAGGCTTTTGTTCTCAAAGAATTAAGTGCGGTTCTAAGATCCCATATCATTAAGTTTATAACTGCTTGCAATTCTAGCTCCCAAGCTTCTGATATCCTCTTTTGATCTCTGTTACCTGTACAAACATGCTATGCACATATGTTAATAAATATATGTATATATAAATAAAAATAAGTCTTCAAAATAAAGTAAAGTTTTAGTGGATAACATAGGTTTAGATGTAAATTTGTATAACATAAACAACTACATATTCTTTACTGGCTACACAAAGTTCTAGGAAACATATAGATTATCATCAAACATGTTTGTCTGTAGGATATATACTAATATCAGGCATGACAAGTAATGTAAATTACTGACATAAGAGACAAAAATAACTTTTAAAGTGAATTTTAATCTTCTCAATAATCTTACTCTTAATTTGTCTTGTTTTAATGAACACTCATGATTACATGAAGTATTTAAATGATGACTTAACTGCATATTAAAAATAATTATTAAAAATGGTTTACAGGTATTTTAGTAAGATGTTCTTTAACTCTCCAAGTAGAACACTTAGATGTTATAAACTCACCATAAAATGACTCAAAAGATCATAAAAATTGAAATTCAAGTATTCAGAAATTGAGGCACTCACTTTAGAAGAACATTTGCGTTAAAACCTATTATGAGGCTCTGGAACTGAATCAGGTTAGAAATATGGGGAAAAGTATAGAATTATGGGAAAGGAAATGAAGCAAGTGGATGAGAGGATAAAAAAAATCCCACCCAGTTTTGTTTGTTGTGAAGGTTGCTTATATAATGATAATTAATACATGACTGATTTTAAAGAAGGATGGTACACATGAGAATGTTAAAATGGTAAAATATGGTCTAAAGAGATATGCTTTTACTTATCTCCTTTTTACAAACATGAATTTTCTAAAAATCTCAAATAACTATAAAATTTGTTTGCAATAAAGATATAACTTTGCTTGTACTTCTTGTGACCAAATTTATTTTTATCTTATCAGATATAATAATATCTAATACACTTTATGAGTCATTTAAGTCATTGAAATCCCTCAAAATCCTTTGATAAAATAATTTGAGAACTCAGAAAAATATTATATGAGACTAAATTGAGTTTAGCAGGAGTCTGCTAAGAAGTCCACATGTGTGCTTACCTATGAACACCCCATTTTCCACAGCAGCCCAAGTTACAAAACTCATTGATAAAATATTTTTATAATAAACACAAGCTGTATTTCATACTGCATAATTTTGTAATCATTTTCTGTGCAAAAATCAAGATTTTCTGTTTCATATGTATAAATGATTCTGAGAAGAATGCACTAGGCTTGTAGATGCCAATGGGGTCCTTTGTGGCAAGTCTGTAATCAGTTGTCTCTGTAAAACTATTACTTGATTTTCATCTACTTACCAATATTTACATATCCTTCACTGAATGATAAACCAAATTTATTCTTTCCAAGTCTGTGAGATCATTCAAGCAGACCAATGTATACTATTTCACAAGACAGAAAAGAAAAGATATTACTCTTTAATAACAGTGGATATTAGAGTTTGCTTCTCTGTTGCTGTGATTATCAAACAGAAATGGGCAAATAAAGTGTGTATTTTGGCTTATGTTTCCAGGTATAATTCATCACTTAGGGAAGTCAGGTAGGAATCCAAAGTACAAACCATGAAGAAAAGCTGTTGTGGGGATTTAATAAAGTTTCAGAAGTTTTGGAGATATCACAGGGAATCTACCCACAGTTTATGTGGGAGGTTAGTAAAAGCTCCAGAAGTCCCAGAGCTCTAACCACAGTCAGTCTAGGAAAATCAGAGTGGTGATTCAAACCTTTAATCCCAGCACAGGGAGTATCCTGGGAGTGGTGACCTATACCCTTAATCCCAACTGAGTCAAGGTCACTTCAGATTATAGAAGGAATTCTAGGCTCCCAAGCAGGTGTGGTGGGGCCATGCCTTAATTACTGAAAGAGTACTTAAAGACAGGATTGAAACACAGAAAAAAAAGCCATTCCAAGGGAATCTAGGCTGAGGAAGCAATAAAACAGCTGGGTAAGATTTGACTGTGGTGTTTATTCCCTCTAGTATCTCCAACTTCTTCAGAGATCTATCCCTGAGTCTCATTCATTCGTGGGACAAGCTGTTCCAATGGCTTCAGCCTAATTGCTTTTTCTATACATCTTATGTCTACATCCTTAGCTATGATATCTTCTACTGTGGAATGTGCTGATTTATATTAACAGTTGAGATCATCTATTACAGATAGGCCTTCATGCCAGCCTAATCCAGGTGATTCTTCAATTGAGACTATCTCTCCTAGAATATTATAGTTTGTGTGTATTTGATAAGAAAAACATCCTGAGTGAAATAACACAGACCCATAATGACTCACTCAGAAGTGGATTTTATACATAAAGCAAAGGATAATCAGGTTACATTCCACATCCTTTGAGCAGCTAGGTAAAAAGAAGAGCCCTAACTGGGGCATTTGTGAATCCCTCTGGGAAGGTGAAATAGATAAAAATCTCCTGTACAAATCTCTACCATGGAGAGGAGGGAGTAACGGGTGGTTTGAATAGAACATGAGCTAACAGCATAGTTGTGGGAGAGATGGAGAGAGATAACAGCAAAATATATATTTTGGTAGAAATAGACATTTTGTGGTTAGGGAGATACCTGGTGCTAGGGAAATACCAAAAATAGTGGAGAGAGTGAGAGTGCCTGTAATCAAATTGATCACCACCACAATTGTCATCATAGGACCTTTGTCCAGCTATTGATGCAGATCCACAGATACAGAAATTCACACCTAAACACTGGGTCAATCTCTTAGTCCAGTCAAAAAGAGGGGAAAGGGATTATAAGAGTGAAGAGGTCAAGATCACAGTGAAGAAACTCACAGGGACAGCTGACATGAGCTAGTGGAAGCTCACTAAATCTCTGTTGACAGCTAGGGAACCCACATGGGACTGAAATAGGCTCTTGGAATGTGGATGACAACTGTGTGGTGTGGGCTTTTTGTGGACTTTTTGGCATGGGATCAAAACTTATTTCTAGTACATGAACTTGTTTTTTGGAGCCCAATTCCTATAGAATGTTATTATGCTCAGCCTTGAGACTAGAGAGGAGGAGCTTGTTTCAACCTCAACTAGATACATCAGATTGTATTTACTCTCCCTGATGTGGGAATGCCTTTCTGTATGCTGCGAATATCAATCTTTAAATAAAGGAGCAGTTTTGGCCCATGAAAGGCACCATAGAAAAAAGTAGGAGGAGAAATCAGAACATAGGTAGGAGAAGCAGGGCAGAGTCAGACAGACAGAGCCCGAAGCCCAGAGGAGCAACATGTAAGGAACACAGGTGAGCCACGGGCCACATGGCAGACAGTTTAATAAAAATGGGTTGAATTAAGATGTAAGAGCAAGCTAGCAATGTGCCTGAGCCATAGGCCAAACAGTATGAAGTTAATATAAGAGTCTGAGTCATTTCTGGGGTCTGAAGCAGTGGCAGAAGGCTAAGGGATCTGGGGCAGGACAGGGCAGGTCTGTGGATTCTGGATCTCTGGTAGCCCAGGACAAGGAAACCTTTTTACAATCCCCTCCCCCAAGGTAAATAAACAATAAAATAATTACACACCAATAAACACCAGAGAAAGCTAATGTGAAGAATTGTGTAGCTGCTTTTCCTGAAATACAAGAATTATATAGCTTTAAACCAGTGACTATTTGATGTCTAATGATGGAGACTTTGTATATACTTCCCACAATTTATGTTTTTACTTATACATGACCTTTACTTCTAAATCTTAAGCATTGTTTTTAGACCTTAAGCCCCATTTTTATGAGCAATGTCACTCGTGCTTTACCATAGTCTAAATGACTTTAGATCAATCCTGATACTCAGAGGCATTATGTTTTCCTCAGTCAAACTTCATAGGCTCTAAATCTCAGGCATTATCTCTGAGTCAACAGTACCCATTTTTGTGAAAGAAGCCAGTACACATTTTTTTGAAATTTGTCTTGAAATTATTGAAATAATATCAGTGAAGTGATGAAGTGAAGAGTTACCTTCTAAGGAATTATAAAATAAAATGAAGGCAAAGCAAAAAGAATGTAATGCATAAATAGTTCTAAAAATTTTATGTTCTGTGGAACACAATAAGTCTAAAAATTATAGTGAAAATAATTAAGGATCTGAATTTATGTTAAAGCTGGTCTCTGGTGTATATAGAATAAAGGAAAATTTCCTTTGAGAGTCAAAGAAAGAAATTAAAAAGTTACAAGTGACACGTTAAAGGTATCTGAGATATTATCAATTACTTTTACTAATGTCTTTTCTTAGTGACAACTGATGCTGATGTTAGAGATAATTTTAAACATTATGATTCTGTAGTGATGCTGTTCATTGAAGTATAGCCTTCACTGGTATTATTAAATAGCCAGTTCTAAATGTTAAATTTTATTACCTTAGTGTAATCAGAGATGGCATGTCTCAGGATAATTGTAAATGAATGGCAAAGAGGACAAATGGGTTCAGTGACTAAATGGAAGAAAAGTCGCTTAAACAACAAATGACCAGGTATTATTTGATTTTAAATCAAATGGAGATGATGAGGTATTACTACATACTGAGAGGTGTCTGGAAAAAATAAAAAGTGTAGAATATAAGCAAATTAGAATGTTAAAAGATAAAAAAGATTTGAATGCAAATATAGCATGATTATACCTTGTATGTGATACAAATAACAACACAAAAACCCTTGTATTAAGAAAAGTACCATTTGAAAACTAACCACTTTGAAATTTATACTTTATTTATTTATTCTGAATTTTGTATATGAATACTATATTTACAGAACTTCTCTCCTTCCTCTAACTCTTCTTGTGTCCCTCCTACTTTATCAAAGAAGCCATGGCTTCTTAGTCTTTAGTAATTGGTGCAAGTATATATCAATGGATAAGTATATAAATACAATCTATTGACTCCATTTAATGTGTATATATTTGAGATGGCAATTCGTTACTGGATAACTACTTAGTAATATGTCCACAGAACAGAAAAATTATTTCTTTCTCTGCACTCACTAATTAACAGTAGTTCTTCATCTATGAGGCCATGCATGTCACAGTTGTATGCTCTGGAGGTGACAGTGAGAAGTTATATTATTCCTTAGTTTTCTTCCTGCTGTAGGAAAGACAGCTCATCAATACACAATTTCTAACTTCAGTAAAAAATTTATTTAGTTTCTGACTAGGCCACAATTCTTATGTGTTGTTGTTTACTAATAGCAGAAGGATGCTAAGGAGACACATAACTAGAAACTATGTAACTCATCTGTTAGTTATTTGCTTCCAGACATTGTCTCTCTCTCTCTCTCTTTTTTTTTTTACTTTATTATTAGAATTTTCCAAATTTCAAATTGTTTATATCTGCTTCTTCCTCTATTTGGATGACATGTACATGAAGAATAGACAGCTGCATCAGATTTTATAAATCCATTTATATTTGCTGACACATTAAATCATGTTTTAGTATCTGCTTATTGGAAGGACTATACGTAAAAGAACAGGTAGCCCAAAATAATCTTCAAAATTATTGTAAACTTGATTTCACTCTTCCCTCTCTACTTTCTCAACTTCAAAATGAACATGACACAATTATGATGGTTATTATGGACAGCAGTTAGCATATTTATTATTAAATATTTTGTTTTGGCATATTGGAAAATATATTTGTGACAGAATTCTGCAACACATTCAAGGAAACACTTATTTAAAAGATATATAGAAAAGAATATATAAAAATATAGAGAAGTTGGCTGCTTCACAATAAGTCATATTGACAGTGCAAATGCATAATGAGACTAGAAGCTGTTAAGAAGATAATAGCTAAGTGAAAAAAACTGGAGGATATCAATAGTAGAAAATATGTAGGCCTTATTTGCCTTGTAAGAGAAGACTAGGCCTAATTAAACAGCAGGCTGAAGAAGTCATGGTGAGAATTGTAGAGCCCCAGAGACACCAATGCAGATCTTTTATGAGAAAGTCATAACCATGATTGTAAAAATAAAATTGTAGGATTGAACTAGATGGCTGTCATCAGGTTACTGACATTGCAATCTTCTCAATCTCCTCACATACTAGGTTCAATATAGATGGAACATCATCTATTGTAATAGGTTGAACTTACAGTGTTATTCTAGAGGTTACAGAAGACTTTCTCACAAAGTAAAGAAAAATAATTTTTAGTATATCCTACTTCTTATCTCTCAGCTATAACACTTATAATTTCATTTAAAACCCAGAATAATGTGAGTGTGGACATACTGATAGAGATAAGATGATTAAATGTGTGTGGTGATAAAATTGTAGAAATTATTTGTAATATACCAGTAGAAACTTAAGAAATCCTTTACATTTGTATTGTAAGACTTTTTGATGTGATTAATAGTGTTTTGATTTCATTACATTTATTTTTGAGACAGTGTCTCATGTCTCCTAATTTAGCTTCTAATTCACCATGTTGCTGAGAGTGAGCTTGAATTTTGGATTATTCCACCTCAATCCCTCTGTATGCTGAGATTACAAGCATGTACCACCATGTTTACATTATTTAAGGTTGGGTTTCAAGTTCATGATCTTTCTTTACATATGATATATATGATTTACAGAGTCACAGTCTCAATACATATTTGGTTACATTTTTTAATTCATGAGACATAGCAATAACTCTAAATAATATAATAGACTTGTTGATAAAATGGCTCTTATAAAATGATGAATTAATAAGGAAAACAGGATACCCAGAAAATATTATATAAGCACATATATCAGTTTTACTTAGTCATAGAGAAAACACAATTATATAATTTATTGGAAAACTATATACTTTACAGATCTCTGTGAATTCTAGGTCAGTCTGATATACACAGGGAGTTCCAGGATAGTCAAGTCTATACAAAGAAACCTTGTCACAAATGAGTATTTGTTAGTATCTGAAACTACAAAAGAGGAGTCAGATGAAGACAGTGTGGGTTACCCAAGTTAGGTAGTGATCAGAGTCACTGATGTTACTATAAATAATTAAGTATCAATGATTATGAAAGGAATTTCCAAGAAAAAATATGTTCAAACAAAAGAGTTAAATGTTACAGTATAGATATAAAAATAAATTAATGTCAAACAAAAAAGGTTTGGACAAAAAATGACTGACATGAAATTAAGATGGAAATTTAATGAAATAATTTGCATTATGCATGAATGACAGAGAAAGAGAGGTAGGCAGAAAAAGGGAGTCAATATAAAGTAGATAAAAAAGAAAGGAAAGGAAATAGAAAAGGAAATAATACCCATCACTCTGGAGAATTTTCAGTATTTTCCTGGTCACCAATTATTAAGCAATATGTTTTATGGTTGATAAACTTTTAGTATTTATTTCCTGTGTGTGAAGGACATTTTTGATTTTTGCCTGAGACTTTAATTTTAATGACTGTGTTTATTGTGTGTATGTGTGTTTGTGCGTGCTTGTGAAAACAAACATTTTTGTTGTAAACCTTGCTTTTAAATGGCTGATCCCTCTGTAAGTGGGAGGAATGTCTCTGAATTGTTTGACTGCTCTAGAGACCACTTTCTCCTTCTAAGTTGCCTCATCCAGCTTTGACATTGAGGTTTTTGACCTTATTTTAAAATGTTATGCTGTATTCGGGTGATATCTCTGGGAGGACTATTTTTCTGAATGTAAATAGGAAGAGTGGATCTATAGAGAGGGGAGGCTTGTGGGGGCAGGATAGGAGGAGTGGAGAGAGAGGAAATTGTGGTCAAGATATAATGTATGAAAGAAAAATTTCAAGAACCCACATAATTGATGTCTCTGTTTCTTAACTTCTATTAAAATTAATTCAGGTTTACTATCTAAGTTGTACTTACTCACATAAAACACTTTAATGTTCTTTATTTAACAGAATACCAGACACATCACATAAATTATGACTTCCAAAACATTTATTTTGAATCCCACTTATGCGTACAAGCCAGAAAGTGGAAAGATTAGTTTCAATGAAAACATCTTTAGCAGTATTAGAACACATTAGGTCTTTTGACTTCAAGTATTATGGCCATTTTGGCTAATTATCAGTCATAGAGTTCTCATTTCTAATCAGACAAGTAAAAAAGTAAACATAAGGAAATTCATGAAATATTGACTTCTAAAATATTCAAAATTACATAGTTGTGAATCATGGTGATAATCATTCACAATAGATCTTCAACACTTACAAACAGATGAATACTTTCTTAATCATATACAATTAGAAAGTTATATTTATGACCAAATTACAACCTTACCTATGGAAGAAGCAATAGAATAATCACATTACAAATCAGGGATAAAGCTATAAATTTATACATTATTTATTATCTTCATAAGTTCTTTGGTGAGATATCTACTAATGTATTTTGCCTATTTCAAACTGGATTTTTATTTTTACTGTTGAAGATCATATATATATATACATATATATGTTATATAAATATATATTTTACATATAAAATAAATCTTTAGTCATATAAATCTTTTGTGTATTTTTCTTTTATTTTTGTTATAAATATGTATGTTTATATGTATGTACATATGTACTCCAGACTACACTGGAACCCTGTAGGTTTTACTTTAAGTAATGTATATTCATTCTCTCTTAATGGATTTAGTGTTTGATGTTATACATAAAAGATTATTATTGTACCTAATGACGTGCAAATTTTCTCTATTGACTTCTAGAATTTTATATTTAGGTTCATCGACAATACTTAGGATGTTTTGAATGATCTTCTTTGTGATAAGATTTTATAGTATTGCATATGACTATCCAATTCTTTCTATCATCAGTTAATAAATTATAATTATATATTTATTACCTGCCTTGGTAGTTTTGGTAAAAAACATGTTGACTATATTCATGAACTTTTATTTATTTTGGGGCTCTGTAATTTGTTCCATTGATATCTTTTATATTATTTTACAATAATATACTATGCTGAAAATTTTGGAATTATAATAACTCAGAGTCTAGTAGAATTCATCTATTCTTAGCTTTCATTATTCTATCAGACATTGTAGCTCTTTTATTTTCCATACAAACTTTAGATTCAAGTTGTCAATGACCACAAACCAACATTATAAAGTTTTTATTGATCTTATATTAAATCTTTAAATAAAATTGGAGACACTTTAAACACTATGAATAAACATTCAATATTACAACACTGTTATGGGAACCATCAGGCCTAATATTAGATCAGTATATGAGTGTTTGTTCAATAGGTTTTCGTGAGACTAATCCTAAAGGACAGTCTCATTTGGCAAGAACCGTGTACTGTGATACAGTGGAGAATACTTTTGAGACCATATGGCCTGCACAATCCCTTCTCTCTCTAAATACTGATGATTTTCTTGGTGGTTTTTAGTGTCACTTTGTCAGACATACATGAGACAGATATGACAATTCCCAGACAAATCATTTTTTTCACTAATATTTTCCTCTAAATTCTTTGAGATCTGATGCTTATTAGGTTTCTTGTCTGAAGTGTCCAACCCTAACTCCAGACTCCAAGAGCTGCCTTGATTCAGTGCTGACATGATCAGTCATAGATAAGCTCCATTTCTACAAATATGCTTTGTTAAGTTTGAACAATATTGTTATTCTGGAAAATGTGTGCCTATGTAGGAGAAGTTTACTTAGAAGGCACCAGTGCAGGATAGATATTTTTTAAAATTTAAACCAACATTCACGGTACAGGTAACAGTTTATAGTAGCACCTGAACAGGGACTAGAGTCTGGAATGGTGGACGAGCGATGGGCAGATTATGGATTCCAATCCTATCTCTCCAACAACCAGGAACCAGGAAATGGGGCTTTGTGTCCCAGAAGCGCCTTCTCAATGGGGTTGGTCACACCCCCTCCAGGTTGGCCACATCCCCTCCAGGAGCTCAGGAACCTGGATAAGTGTCTTAGGACCTTATCAGCTGACACCTGAATCCCACTACATGCCTATGTTTATCACCTTTTAATTTTGTAAAGACAGCATGTAATTGCCTTAATATTTGGCAAAGTCAACAAAATGGTAAGTATGGTTTTGGTTTAAAAGATGTTTCAATGTAAATGTTGAAAAACAAAGATATTTGACAATAATGTTGTTTAATGTTAAATGTGGGAAAACATCTTTGTTAGTATTGAAAAATATGCTTTTTTTGAACAGTACATAAAGACAGTTTGAGCTATTTGGAGCTGGCCACTTGTGTAACTACTCTATTGGTAGAAACGTACTTTATTTTTTTATGTCAATGCCCTTTCCCCATCTAAGAATCCGAACTCAGGCTGTGGTGAAACCATGACAATGTTGTTTAATAATATTTTCTTCTCAGATTTTTCAAATTTTGCAATTTTCCTTACAGAGATGTGCATTTTGTTGTTCTAGGAGTGCTAACATAAATGACATTTTTTCCATTTCAATTTTTCCTGTTCATTGCTGATATATAAAAAATAAGTTGATTCCTGTATAACAAACATTATATCTTAAAATCTCAGTATTATTACTCGTTGATTATAATAGTTTATTTTTTAATTTGCATTTTGAATTTTGTTCATAAATATTCATGATATAGACATACAACTCTATTGTTGTTTCCTCTATTTGATCCATAATATATATATCATATATATATATCATTTTCCTTTATAATGTTTGTAGCTAGGACCTTCAAAGTAATATCTGGAAATATAAGTAGAGCACACATCTTTATTACTGATGTTAGGACAAATGTTTCTTGTTTTCATCATTATGATTCTAAGTTTTCCTTTAAATGATTTTATCATATTGAGTAAATACCAGTATCTTCTATTTTTCTGGAAGTCTTGATTTTTGTTAGATTATAAAACATAGAGAATATTGTAAGAAATTTGTAAAAAGAAAAAATATCTGAGAACACAGTCATATTCACAATTTCAGTGCAGTATTGAATATCATACCCACTTTTCATTGGACAATAATTTTACACTTTAAAAGATTAATAAATTTTATTCACTGCAAAACTGAAATGAATGTTACACCTTAAAGAAATGCGTAGTTTTACATCCCTCAAAATATTGCAAACATTTATCTAAGAGCTTAAAGTTTGTTCATATTTATCTTCACCACAAGATTATTTAAAATCATTCATACTTTATAAATGAATGATCCATAACCTACCACAGACTGAATAACTCTCAGAACTTTCAAAGTCACAAGTTTCATAGAATCTAAGGAAATTGTTGGCATGTAGTATCATACATTATAGCTCTAAACCCTTGTTTATTTAATCATGATAGCTAAGTATAGAAGAGAAAGTGTGTCATAAAAACATAAATAGTATTTGCTTGTTACAGCATCCTAGTAATAATTCTGATAACTGTAGTTTGTTTTAATTATTATGTAAACACAACATTGTACCTTTATCGTAACATTATAGATAAAAAAAATTGTACTTCAAATGTGTTAAATAATTTATGCCACAAGGGGGCCAAAATAGTGCAAACACTAAATTTTAATTGTTACAGATGACTTTTGCAATATTTCTTAATGTTAGATTTATTAATAAAACAATACCAATTCGTTCTGTGTTCAACTTTTGAAGTTCATTTGTTAAGATATTACAAACGTGATATAAATGGGAACATTAAACATTAGAGCCCTGTGCTAGAGGTGAATAACAAGGCAGTAGTCTTCAATACTATTTGTAGTTCTCAATGTCTTTTTTTTGTGTTCATATTCATTTTTTTCCCCTAGGTTGGGCATCCTTTTTTGATAGAAATTTGTTGAATAAAATGTTCATAACTATTTTCTCTATTTCAGATAATTTTAATCCATAAATTATTTAGTTTAGTCTTTTGAATGTGTTCTTGAATATTTTAAAGTTTTGATGTCTGAATATATTATTATCTCAACTTTGTTATCCTTTGGAAAATTTATTACTATACTTGATCCTGCTTGCTGATAAATTTTTATATTTTTTTAAAAATTAAATTATTTGTTTCTTTTTTATTTTCTTTTTTGAAATGTGTTACAAAATTTCACCTTTTTAGCTCTCTAACCTTTCTTCTTCCACTATCTAAAATTCATGGCTTCCAAAAGGTGAATAAGCACAGCATGGGCTTTTTCAGAACTCGGGGCAGTCACCCATTGCATTCCAGAATAAGTATCAATAGTATGATGTACATATTTCATCTTTCGGAATTCGTAAAGTGAAACACAACTATTTTCCAGATCTCATTTCTCTGTGTACCCTTGGGGTTATTTCCTGCAGGTAAAGATGGTTGGTTATAGAAAGAGCAAGTGTTACAATTCCTTAGTATTTCTTTTGCTTGATGCCAAATGATGGAAAAACTCTTCCTTAGTTCTTCACTATTAACATGACATTTCTCATGAAATTATGTGGTCTCTAGCATGTTTCCTATTAGAAATTGATCAATTTCATCATTACCTTGCACTAAAGGGCCCAGGAGACCTATGTGTGCCCTGATATGTGTTATGTACATAGGTTGTATCCTATCTCTGATAATATCCTGTAATTGTATGACCATTGAGGTCAAATCTGTATCATCAGGAATGAAGTCAGCAGTTTCTATATGTAAAAAAACTTGTTCTTCATACTGAGTCAGTTATTACACTGAGAGGCTCTGTAAAATCCAAAAACACCATAATAATTGCATATAGTTCTGACTTCTGAACAGAATTATAAGGTTTAATTAAGATTTCTGATTTGTAACCAGCCTTTTTAAATGGTTTGCATCAGTATAAAATGTAGGAGCTCCAGAAATGTGTTTATCCTGTACTACATGAGGAAAGATCCAATTAGTTTCCTTTATGAATTGAATTCTCTTACTTTTAGGATATTTATTATAAATCTCTCCTAAAAAATCACTACAAGCCTTTTGCCAAGATTCATTGTCTGTAATAGATCAGTTTCTTCATTAGTCAAAGGCACAAAAATTTCCACAGGGTCCTTTCCAGTCAATTGGCAAAGTCTGAATTTACCTTTATAAATCAGATCAGAATTTTTTTTGATATACATTTTTAGATTCTTGCTTGGCCTATGTGGCAGAAATATCCATTCTAATATAATGTCTTCTCTTTGCATTATGATTCCTGTTGGAGACTGTCTAGAGGGTAAGATAACCAGTATGCAATCTAGGTCTGGATCCACATGATCCACATGTGCTTCTTGAAGTCTCTTTTCCACCAACACTAATTCTTTCTTGGCTTCATCAGAGAATTCTCTTGGACTATTTAAATCCTATTCACCATCCAAAGTCTTGAACAAATTAACTACTTCATAGTTTTTTTGTACCAATAATGGTCTGTAGAGGAGCAATATCCCATAGTAGCTTTTGAAAATCGTTAAGAGTCCTTAATTTATCTCTATTTAATTTCACCTTTTGTGGCCTAATTTTCTGTAAACTTATTTTATATCCTAAATAATTGATAGAATCTCTCCTGTGTACTTTCTCTGGAGCAATTTGTAGTCCCCAATTAGGCAATATTTTCTTCAGTTCTTCAAACAATGTTTCTAATGTATCTGGGTTTGGATCTGCCAACAAAATATCATCCATATAATGGTAAATGATAGATTGTGGAAAGTGCTTGTGCAGAACTTCTAGTGGTTGTTGTACAAAATATTGGCATAAGGTGGGTCTATTATACATTCCTTGGGGAAGGACCTTCCATTGGATCCTCTTAACTGAGCATGAATTATTAAGAGTAGGCACTGTGAAAACAAATTTATCTTTGTCCTCTTCCTGTAAAGGTATGGGTTTAAAAAAAACAATTCTTCAAATCAATAACTGTAATGGGCCATCCCTTAGGTAATAGGGAAGGCAGAGGAATATCAGATTGTATTGAGCCCATAGGTTGAATTACTTTATTAATTGCTCTTAGCTCCATCACCATCTTCCATTTTCCAGATTTCTTCTTGACAACAAAAACGGGAGAATTCCATGGACTGGTTGATTCTTCAATATGCTGAGCCTGTAAATGCTCTTGTACTAACTGTTCCAAAGCCTGAAGTTTTTTCTTTTGTCAAAGGCCATTGCTGCACCCAAATAGGCTTTTCTCTTAACTATCTCAAAGACAATGCTCTGAGTGTTCTTTTAGTTTCTGTGGTTATAGGGCAATTCTTTTGTACAACATGAACAGTTGGTGAATTTTCTTCATATCACCTTAAAGCCTCACTCTTGGAAACATAATTGAGTCTCTGGCTGATATCGGAAACTGGAGGGATTTTAATTTAGGTAGTCCATTGCAGTAGAAGGTCACAACCCCACAGATTTACCACTATGTAAGCCACATATGGCTTCAACCTCCTTTATGATTTTTTGGTCCTATGCATTTGAGCCATCTTACACTCTGTTTCACCTGAGATATTGATCCAATACCCAGACATTGGATATCCACTGCCTGTAAAGGCCATCTTGGATGCCATGATTGTGTGGTTATAATCTAACATCAGCCCCCATGTTAACTAAGCCCTGGATATAAATATTATCTACCCGTATTTTCAATTTTGGTCTTTGTTCATTTATTGAAGTCCGACAAATTATTTGTTTTGTGATTTTTCTTGGAACTTTTGATTTTTCTCTAGAATTTATTCTATTATGCAATGCCGTATAATCTTCTAGATCAGGCATTGGACATCTCACTCATCCTGAGGATGCTTGTCTTCCACTGTGACTGGATATGACCTGACCTTCCTTGACTTTGGAACCTGATTTTTGGGGAGCTTCCTCCGGGAAACCTAAAGTGTTGCCTTCTTGGTCCCTTGTAGATCTACATTAGTTGGTCCAATGTCATCCTTTGCCACTCCTTCTGCATAACCCAAAAGGCAATGGCCTTCTGTTTGAATCAAACCTAAAACTGGTATTATTTCCTAAAGTACTTTGTGTACAATTCCGTCTTATATGGCCTGGTTTACCAAAGTTGAAGCAAGTGATGCCTTGGTTTCTAACCCTAACATTAGCAATGCTTGCTCTACCCAATTCTCATCACAATGGAGAGATTCAGCATTGTGTATTGAATCCATTCTTCTATTGGTGCAGATCTGATCTTTAAAGGCATAAGCATTCTTTTACCTTCCAGATTAGCATGATCAAAGGCCATAGAAAGTATTAACTGCCTCCTAAGTTCTGGACCTCATATTGCCCTATATACAGCTGTGGTAAGCCTCTGTAGAAAGTCAGTATAAGGTTATTTTGAGCTTTGTTTGACCTTAGTATAAGGCTCAATTTTCTGACCCGGGTCCAAAATCTTTTCCCAAGCATTCAGTGAAGCAGTACGGCATAGAAATAAAGTATTCTCGTCATAAGTAGTTTGAGCCTTCACATCAGCAAACATGCCTTCACCAAGGATTTGGTCCTGAGAAGCAAAGAAACCCCTAATTTTTCCTTGTTGTTCTAAGGCTTAACCTCCTCCCTAAACCAGCTTCTCCACTGTAAATTTTGACTTTGGTCCAAGACAGCTGCTGTTAGCTGCATCCAATCACATGGAAAGATTCAATTTTTTCTTGATCAAGGATTTAGTAGCTGTTTTACATAAGTAGAATGTATACCAGGTAACAATATTGCCTCCTTAAAATCCTTGATATCTCTCATATGTATTGGCTCATATCTATACAAATTCTGAGGACCCCCCCCCCAAATGCCTTCTTTGTCTGAACAGTAGCCGGGAACAATAGTGTTGGGGAAGGAGGTAGCCCTGTCATGCTCACCACCTTAGGTAGAGTGTCTTCAGTACCATAATATCCCATCATGAGTTGACCTGAACTATTATGAGCATAAGATGAATTACTACCCTTTTTCTAGTACTGCAATATGGTCCTCCCATTTCTGAAGCTTGGATACTACCAGTTCCCATTTTTGGATTTTGGAAACTACTGGCTTCCATTCCTGAAGTTTGAATACTACTGCTTTTTCTAGAGTTTGAGTGTCCTTATGAAGCAGTCCTTCCAAGGACCTCACAGAACCAGCAATTTTTCGATCCACATCATTAACATAATCAATGATTTTCTTGTCCTCACCATTAATGTAATCAACAAGTTTCTTGTTTTCATCATTTATGTAGAGCCTATATTTTTCTTGTACAGTGTTATCCATATCATAAGAGGAAGCCTTATCTGAATGACTGTTGTAACCACTTTCCAGAGAATTAATTTTATTTGCGATTTTAGTGTTTGAAATTTCCACATTCCACATATTCAACATCAATTGTTGATTTCCAGATTTCACCTCTTTTATCATGTTCATATTTTGAAACACAAAATAGAGAAACAAGCTGAAAAATAGTAGGACTGGGGTATTGAAGCCTTTAAGATATTCATTTGAGAATTTCTCAATCACCATGGAAAAATATGACCTGAAGTCAATAATAGAATAATTATCAGCCATTACCTCAATACAGGTGCAATGATGATGTTTGGTCCACAGGTGTCACAGTAGGGTACAACGCTCCATTCACTAGCAATGTGACAGATGCAAGCACTCTCAGCAGCAGGAGGCTACCTACAGACCCTATATGGTCTTAAGGGGCCCCAGCAGGAGGAATACAAAAAAGCAAAATCTCACAAATTAAGAGAGGACTGCAATCAGAAGGTTTTTTGTTGGTTTGTTAGTTTGTTTGTTTGTTTTTGCATGTGTGCAGAGGAATTTACACTTGCCAAGGTCACTGCTCAGTTACAGGCAGCAACAGCACTTGTGCAGAAGTCACTTGCTGGGTTGCATGGAGGCAGGGTAAGACCATGCTCGCTGTGCACCAAATCATGGGCAGGGGACCATGTGATGCTCTGTTGGCTGGCTGGAGAATGAGGGTTGGAGCCAAGTATGAAGGCACAACAGGCCAGTGAGGGAGGGAGCTCTCAGCTCACACACCGGTGTGCAGGTTCCCAAAGCTGAACACTCGGCCTGTCCTCTGCTTTCTAACAGTGTTCAAAACACAAATAGACCCCATACACCCATGGACAGAGGCCCGATATTGGTACACCAGATGAAGACGTAAGTTCTCTTAAAATACACCAATCCAAAATTAATATTTATTAAAATATAAGCCAACACTCATGATACAGGTAACAGCTTATATAGACACCTGATAGACTGAATTATCCATGCAATGGACGATGGATTCAAAACTGGTCTCTCCAGCAATCAGCAACTAGGCTGATAGACTGAATTATCTGTGCAATGGACGATGGATTCAAAACCGGTCTCTCCAGCAGTCAGCAACTAGGCAAATGGGGCTCCCAAGATCCCAGCAGCCCCTTATAAATGGGGTTGGCCACTCCCCCTTCAGGAGCCTAGGATCCTGTATAAACATCTTCCAACCTTATCAGCTGATACCTGAATCCCACCACAATTATGATCAAGTCCTGACAGGAATATTCTATGAAGCTGCATCATCTCAGCTAATCTCCTTAAAGCTGTTCTGGATACAGAGCTCAGAGGAAACTGCAACAGGGGTGCTCTGTAAGTTTGGGTCACCTGGGCCATCTGTTTCCATCAGAGATTTTTCAGAGGGTCCTTATTTATCAAACCTTATTATTTTTTAAGCTCAGAAAAAATCCATTCCCTCTCTTTTTTGTGAAATAAAATAAATAAAACCACTTCGCCAAAGTAGCATTTTTAATTCAATTTTGAAGTCATTTATATTAATGATTGGATTAATCTAGTAAGATTTATAAGCAAATAACTCTTAGCAGATCTTGCTCTTTCCTCAGCAGTCAAGCAATTCAAAGACAATCTAACACACAGTATCCAACAACTGAAAAATCTAGAACAAAAAAAAGCAAACTCAGCCAAAAGGAGGAGATTGTAGGAAATAATCAAATTCAGAGGAAAAATCAATAAAATTAAAACAAAGAGAACAATACAAGAAATCAATATAACAAAGATGTTTTTGAGAAAATCTACAAGATTGATAAGCCCTTATCAAACTATTCAAAAGGCAGAGAGAGAACATACCAATTAACACAATCAGCATTGAAAAGGAAGACATAAAAACAGGCATCAAGAAATACAAAGAATCATTGAGTTATACTTTAAAGATCTCTACTCCACAAAATTGGAAACCCTAAAAGAAATGGACAAATTTTTGCTTAGACACTCATTATCTAAATTATATCAAAATAAGACAAATCACTTAAATAGACCTATAACAGCTAATGAAGTAAAATAATCTTCCAACAAAAACAAAGCCCAGGATCGGTTGGTTTCAGAACAGAATTTTACAATTTCTGATAATAACTAATAACAATACTTCAAAGTGTTCCACAAATAACAGAAGGGATATTTCCAAACTCTTTTTGTGAGACTACAATCATTCTCATTCCCAAACAACACAAAGATGCAACAAAGAAACAGAATTACAGAGCAATCTCCCTCATCAACATTGATGTAAAAATAATAAGATATTGGCAAATTGAATTAAGAACACATCAAAAAAGATCATCCAACAGAATCAAGTATGCTTCATCCCTGAGATGCAGGGATGATACAACATACATAAATTTGTCAGTGTCATTCACCATGTAAACATATTGAAAGAAAAAAACACCCACATGATCATCTCATTAGAAGCTGAAAAAGCCTTTGACAAAATCCAAAAGCATTCATTATTACAGTCTTGGAGAGAAGATGAATACAAGGAAAATAAATAAACATAATAAAGGAAATCCAATAGTAAACATCAAACTAAATGAAGATCAACTCAAAGTCAGTCTTCTTAAATCTGAAATAAGAAAAGGCTGTCTACTCTATTCATGCCTAATCAATATAGTACTTGATATCCTAGCTACAGAAATAAGACAACAATAGAAATTAAGGGTCTATAAATTGGAAAGAAAGAGGTCAACCTTTTAATATTTGCATACGATATAATAGTGTACATAAGTGAATTCAAACAGGGAACTCCTACAACTAATAAACATCCTCAGCAATGAAACAAGATACAAGATTAACTCAAAAAATAAATAGCTCTCCTACAAATAAATGATAAATGGGTTAAAAATTTCAGGGAAATGATGTGGGAATGCCTTTCTGTATGCTGTGAATATCAATCTTTAAATAAAGGAGCTGTTTTGGGCCATGGATGTAACTATAGAGGAAGTAGGAGGAGGAATCAGAATAGGTAGGAAAGAAAGGGTGGAGTCAGAAGCAGATTGAGCAAGCTGCCCAAGAAGAAACATGTAAGAAACACAGGTGAGCCACGGGCCAGGTGGCAGACAGATTAATAGAAATGGGTTGATTTAAGATGTAAGAGCAAGCTAGCAATGTGCCTGAGCCATAGGCCAAACAGTGTGAAGTTAATATAAATATCTGAGTCATTTCTGGGGGCCTGAGCGGTGGGCGGCCAGGTGGCAAAGGGGTCTCGGGTGGCAGGTCTCTGGGTCTCGGACTCTGGCCGCCCGAGACCCAAAAAACCCCCAACTGCTGCAGGGATACATCACCCTTTACATTAGCCACAAACATTAAGCTGTGTTAAAAGCAATCTACTACTTTTTAAACTCAAAGTACAAAAGTCTAAATTTCTCCAAATAAACACATGATTGGGTCTATCTCAAAAAAGCCTCAGTCCTTAGTAACAATTTTTGTCTTCCCAGTGTCAGGGAGACAATGTTTCATGTCACTTGTATATTTTGAGTAACAATCTATTGAGGGAAACTAAGGCAGGTAATCAAGACAGGAGCTGATGCACAGCCCATATTTACTGGTTTGCTTCCTACGGCTTGCTAAGTTTATTTTCTTATGGAATATAGGTTCAACATCCCATGGATGACTCCAACCACAATGGGCTGGACATGTTCAGAGCAGTTACTAATTTTAAAAATGTCCTATTGCATTGTCTACAGCCATATTTTATGTATGCTTTTTTTTCAATTTTAGAAGTTGGACTAAATGTATTTTACATTATGATAATGTTACAAGCTTATGGGGTCTAGGGATTAAAATATGTTAGAGTAAGTCTAATTGGCCCCATAATTTTATAAGTAGATAATCTAATCAGGAGGTGTGGCTTTGTTAGAGGGGTATGACCTTATTGGAGAAAATGTGTCACTATGTGGATGGGCTTTGAAGTTTTCTATGCTCAAAATACTGCCAGGTTTATCAATTGACTGTGTGTTGCCTGCTAGATGTAGGACTCGCAGCCATTCCTCTAGCACCATGCTCCCTGTCATAATGATCGTGGACTGAATCTCTAAAACTATAAGTAGCCACCATCAATTATTTTTTTTCCTATAAGGGTTGCATGGTCATGATGTCTCTTCACAAAAAAAGTAAATAAACAAATAAAAACCCTAAGACAGGGAGTATGGCAGGCAGGAAAATTCCTATACAGCCTCCTCTGTATTAGGTCCTGCTTGCAGATTCCTGCCTTGTTTGAATACTTGCCTTGGATTGTCCCAAAGGACTCTGACTCAATATATCTAAATCAAATGAAACTTTCCCCTCTAAGTTGCTTTTGGTGATGTAATTTAATCACAGTAATAGAAATTTTAACTAAGAAATGAAGTAATCACATTTTCAATGGTTTATAATTAACAAGAGTTGATATTTCACCTTAAATTACTTATGATTAACGTGTGCTCTCTTTCTGGTACTACTGTGTTATAAAAATACTATTTTTATTTTTACTTGTACATATCTGTGGATTATACTGAGTTTTATATAGATATTTTGATACATGTATAAAATATACATTCACTATGTTCAATATCATACCCCGTATTCTTTCTTTTTCTTTCCTGATATTCCTCCATAGTCCACTTCATTCCTTTTTACAAATTTTGCTTGTATATTTATATTATAGATTTATATATGATTATATATATTCTAGGGGCCACATTTGAGAGAACACATAGGACATTTGTCTCTCTTGATTCAACTTAATTCATACAATAATCATCTCCAATTATATTCAGTAACCTGTGAACAATCTTAGTTCTTTGTGCCTGGCAACCATTTTTATTAAATATACATGACATATTTCCTTTATTAATCCATTCTTGGATACTTAGGTTGAATTAATTACTTTACAATTATAAAAAAATTCATTCAATAAATATTACTATGATATGTTGACTTAAAGCACCACTGGGTCATATCTGTTTATAGTTTTTGGAGGAATCCCTATGGTGATTTTCACAGTGGCTGTATTAATATTTTAGGATAATTTTGGAAATATGTTGTGAATAGACTCAATGACTTATAATCACAACATATCTAAAAAAAACTCAATGAGAATTGTATATATCATAAGTGAAAAGTGCAATCTTCTTGACTTATCAAGCATCTGAGCTTCACAGCTGTAGCATACTATAGAGTACTGGTTGTTTCTACTTGTAAGTTTATGACTCATTACTTTTGTTCAGTCTTTTCAGAAAATATTGTGTGACATATCACTGATTTTATAAAAGAATAAAATTCATAACTCAAAATTAAACTTCAAATGAATATATATGTGTAGCTTTTACTATAATGTCAAAATCTTGATAGACAAAAACATTGTAATTATCTGTAAAAGTTCTTACACTCTAATACTGTATTAATAAAACAATACTCAAATATTATTTTAGTTGATTAGCTCTGGTGGTATCTGCTAAAATATTTTAAAGATCTTTATGACAAATGTACATTTCTAAGATTAGTATAATTTACATCTTATAGGACCTAGAGAATTAAGATTTCAAATAACATTTTAATAATAGATTAAGATTGATTACTATATCAGTTTTTGCATAACATAATATAATTTGTTGTTCCGTTGTTTTTACCTATAAAGATATCTTAGGATTTTATAGTTATAGAATAAATTAAATTATTTTAAATAACAGTTTTTAATTATAAGGAAAAATCAATCACATAGCTGATATATAAATAATAATTCATTTTTTTCATTATTTTTATACATATATTCAACTAACTAATTTCTTATGACTAAAGTGGGAGAAAGAATCACTCTTAGATCTGTATAATCCTACAACCAACCCTACTTATGAAACAATGGTTCAGATTTGTGCCACTCACTGAAGATCACTTTATTATATGTATCAAATAAGGTATGATAAATTATGCTATAATAAAGCAACAAAATCCCAGTAGTTTAGAATAAAAAAGAAACTAATTCATATGTCTATGATTGTTAATGGTTAATCATCTCAAACTCAAACAGCAGATTAGTCTAATTTGTTCTTCAGAACTATTTCTTTAATTTTGGAGATTAAATTCTCCACATGCAATAATGGTTATAACGGAAGAGGATGGAATTTTAGACGTCAAAATACATGTTTATAGCGGGAATATGATGATATATGCACATTTCAAACTAACTGGATTGTTTACAATAAATATGTTCTGTAAGCTTCTGCATGAATATCACCTCATTTAGAAGGATTGCTGCAGGCAGAAATTATTACCACTTCATTTTATTTGTAATTATTAGATCAGAGAATATGAAGTCTCATTTTTGAGACATAAATTGAGTCTTAACCTGTGTCTAGAATGTGAATTCTTGGACATATATTATGAAGATATTTAATGGCTAATATACAGTTCATATTATTTTCTTCCTATATCATCAGCCATTTTATTAAAGTGATAAGAATACATTTAAAAATATAATATTGATTAAAATGCCTTAAAATCAAGTTGGATAACCTTTTTTTAAATGAAAATCCTCATGTACCAACCAGAGAGTATATAATTAAGACAAATACATCCAGTTCGGGTTAACCTATATTATAAACAGAATTTAAGTGATACAATAACAAAAAACTAAATATGTACTGAAAAGAATTTAATAAGGAACTAACATATTTAAACCTTTCTCCTTTGAAATAATCTTTGTATTCTTTATTGAAAAATTAGAAGTATAAATGTAAATTTATATTATTGTTTGTAATAATAATTATAAGGTATTAACTGATTTTTTCTAAAGTAGAAACATTTATAAAGTCTTGATCTGATTAAATAAAAAAACATTTGTTTTGATTTCACTAGAAGACAGAAATATGGGTTGTATAATACTAAAGCAAATTTCTGACTAATAGATATATAATTTAATATGGAGAACAACAAATACCCTCTCTTAATGCTTTGCAGATCAATAAGATCTTTTAGTATGAAACAGAAACACTTATTTTTCATTTGTCTAACATTATTTGCTTCAGTAAAAAATGAGAGAATCTGAGTGTGTTCTGCATGTGGATGTCATAATGTTCATTTCTATTTGCAAGTAAAACTCTCAGCAAGAAAACAATAAGACAAGGTAGGAATATGATCACATTGTTTGCTCTGAATATACACAGTATATATATATATGTGTGTATATATATATATATATATATATATATATATATATATATATGAGCTCTCATTTTATGTTTTTCAAATACAAGTCATTCAATGATATAAAGTCAGCCTTCCAAAACTTGTCAAAACGCAACAAATACATTTGAGCAGTGCTTTTGAGTTAATTCTGAAACACATAATACTCTGCTCATCCATCACTTCCATCGGAACATAGTTCCATAGTAACATGGATGATCAGCAAAATGGATGCTGAAAACTGTCAAAATGACATCCTTTTGCTTTTTCTCCCTGACAGATTTGACAAGTACAATTTCTTAGTGCTCCTTTTATTATTTTAGAATAGAAATAGCATGGAATAAAATCCCTAACCTGTTTGAATGCCTGTAGCATTTTCCAAAAATAATTTACCCACCCATAGGTTCACAAGGAATTGTAAAGAAGAATTAAAGTTCTTTTTGGCTTTCATATGAATGTCTTCTTATATTGTTGCTTTACAAACTACACTTGCCAACTAGCATGTCCCTCTGTGAGAATTAATATGGAAGTAAACTGTATTTTGAAGGCTACCATCAGGCATACAGCCCTGCCATTCTTTTCTTGAATCACAAGAGTAAATAAGGAAGTGACATCTTGCCACTGACCTCATTATTTATCATTGCATAACACCTCCAAGTAAGAAAATAACTGTTCATTTATACACATGCTATTTTTACAATCTTAGACTGTACAGCTTTTATAGTTTCACATCCCTTAATTCCACTCTGTGGAGTCTTATAAAGTGATGTTCCTCAACTTATGACTGCATTAAGTTTTTATCAATCCATTTGATGTTTAAATATTAAAAAATTAAATATATTTAGTATACCTAAATTCCTGAAAACAATATAGTAATATAGTATATATATGACTTGGGAAAACATTCAATATTTAAATGATTATTTCTACTTAATGTGTCCCAGTTTCTTTATATTTTGGTATCAAAAATTGCTAAAGAAAAGTTATCAATGGGCTGTCTATTTCTCAAATATGCTTATTAACATATGAACAATATGATATATGTCTTTTTCTATGATACTTTATAGTCAAATGCTAATGTAATTTGAATTTTGCTTTGTATTCCTTCTTCTCCCAAAGTAGATAGAGAAATATCAGATTACATAAAGTGAAAGAATGGTCAATAATAAATTATGTATATAATTTGATTCTGTCACAAGTTACTAGAGGTTAATATATTTATCTTTAATAAAATCAGATTTAATAAATCTTGAGTCACTATGATGAATTCTTGGTCTTAAATTAAAATCACTCTAAAGTAAAATATTTCCTGAGCAGGAGAGTACTGGTAAATCTCCAGGACTCTAGGGGTATCAAATGCTAATGACAACCTGTAGGGATAGAGGAAATAGTATTGTAGTATATGATTTGGGGGCAAAACTGCTGGGATATGGATCTCTGCCAACCTCTACTTACCTGGACAAACAGTTATAAAGTCCCAATGAGGCACACAGATGTTTATATTATTTGCATACTGTTTGGCCTATGGCTTAGGCATATTGCTTGCTAGCTCTTTCATCTTAATTCAATCCATTTCTTATAATCTGTCCTGCCACGTGGCCCATGACTTATCTTTTTCATTACATGTTTATTCCTGGGTAGCTAGAATAACATGAGAGTCTCTTCTGACTCCTCCCTCTTTCTCCTACCTATGCTTTGGTTTCCCCAGTTTATTTACTTCTATGGTGGCTACCATTGCCAAAAGAGTTCTTTATCCACAACATATAGAAAGACATCCCACATCATAGTATCCTTGAAAATTATCTCTGACTCAAAATTCCTACCCTGGACATTCCTAGCCAAGATAAAAAGGATAATCTGCCATTTATAGAAACTATTAGCTATTTACTAAATAATTCCAATCTTGCCTATAGAACTAGATTAATCACAATATGAAATGAAATGTCAATTATAATTATCTGATGATGAAGTTACAAAGTGTTTGCTCTTATATTTACAACAATCAGTGTACTGAAATCATCTTTTAAAACTGAGTCTCTTCTAGTTGTTTGATATTTCCATAATTCTTCAGAAAGTTGATGTTTAATCTCAAATACTTTGTTTTTGAAATTTAAAAGGGCTTAAATACATTTTGGTCATTCTGCAGATTAAAGTCTCATCTGAAATACTGTTGTGATCACCAAGATAAGAAAATGCCAAAAGATGTTGACTTGGCACATATAAAATAATGTCATATACCTACACAATATATCAACCATCAAAAAACAAGAATGGTTTGTGAAACCAACTTTCTTCATGCTTATGGAACTTGCTTATAATTGCTGCAGGATAACAAACAGCCAAAGGGGTCAGCTCTCTAAGCTGTCTTTTCATTATTTTTTTTAATTAAAATTCAATTTTAACACATTTCAAGATATCAATTTCAAGGAATCTTCTCCACTTCTTAGCTCAATCTCTGTATCACCTCTTTGGGAAGCTAGTGATCATGCAGTAAAGTGTGGTAGTTTGCCATGACCATAGGCAGATTGCAAGTGAAGTGATAGTCAATAATAGATTCTAAGTTTAATAATGACAGTGCTATTTGTTTTGTATGTAGTAATTTCTAAACTTCTTGGAATAATTTATAGCATGAAATGCATTAAGAAAAATATATTATTTTCATCCCATTAAAATTTTAATACATTTTAAAATCTGTTAAAGACTTAGCTATTTTTTTTTACTCCTTGCATTGTTAAATGGAGGTGTGTAACATTCAATATGTTTCTGTTAAGAAAATCTCCAAGGAAAAAACTTAAGAAAAGGTCACAATAAATAAGAGCTCAAAAATTTATATGATATGAAGAGAAACCATAGTACACATCACCATACATAACAATTCCCCAAACCCAGACAATTTTAGTTATATTCTCTTTATTATTAACTAATAAGTAATCTTTATTAATATCATATGTACTACGTAGAATTTTCCTTACTATAAAAATTATTTTTTAACACACAATCTACTTTTATTAGTTATTTCACTCTCTCTTATACATAAATATTTGATCAAAACAATTTAATGGAAAAAAAATTAGTTTGCCTCATGGTTTCAAGTGACAGTTCATCATGACAGGTGAGAGGTTGCTCTTTTCACAATGGCAGAAGCATAAGTCAGTAGCCCCTGATACCTTAGAATATCAGGAAAAAAAACTGCTGGAAACCAAAGTAACCATCACCATAACATATCTCATTGCTTTCTTTTGCTAGTTTTGAAACAGTCTTATTATCTTGGGTAGAGTGCATCAAGTACCAAATGTTCAAATAAAAGCCTGAAATAAATGTTTTAAGTCAGAAATACACTACATGCCCACATCAGGTACATAACACCATTGTGTTTCTACAGAAGAAAGAAATGACATCTTGCAAATATGTCCATATTTTACAATTAATGTTCTGATAGTGTTAAATTCTAATTATTGTCCCCATACTGATTAGTTAAGGTATGTTTGATCCAGTTGTTTAAAGTCTTAAAAAACTTAAATATCATCTTTAAAGAACGATCAACATACCTACTTAATCAGGCTATTAGGAAGAATTAAAAAATTACCCATGTTAAGTGCTTATTAGCATTCCTAGTAGCTAATATGTGATTAATTAATTAATGTCATAATTATAATAATTATATTTGACTATTAGTCAAAGATGAAGGAAATGAAGGTAGAGCTTCTTACATCTGAGATGGAATAAATGACAGCTTAATGCAAAACAAAAGATCCAAGCTTATTATGTAATGACTGAAAAGCATTCACGATAAAAGATACAATTAAAACCTCTTTGACTAATTTGATAAGAATTGTCATAAGTTCTTTAAATATTTTACAGAATGAAGTAGGGAAGGAATCAAATTTTGGATTCTGACAGGAATTTTTATACCATCTTTGACCATCTTGATATGTTCAGGTTTTCAACTTCATGATTCAGTTTCGGTAGCTCATATGAGTATAGGGAAAGTTAAAAAAGAACGATTATTTCCATGAGCATTACACAACCTCAGTATGAATAATTCTCCAAAAATATAAATAAAAATTTCTATGTGCCACAACCCAATTGTCAAAAGTAGCATACTGATAAATATGTAAAAGGAAAATCTTTAAACAGTGTTAGAGGAAATGTTTAAGCTAGTAAAAAATCATGGTAAGCATGCTTCCTCAAAAATAAAATAAAGTAGAACTATTTTACTATCTAGTAATGTCTCTACTAGAGACATTTATAAAAAATAAAGTAAGAATACTAAAGCTCTATTTGCAATACCTTGAAGGTAGATTCAACCTAAATGTTGCTTCACAGAGAAGTTGATGAAGAAAACACAAAAGGATATTATTTATCTATAAAATGCAAAAAAGATATCATTTACATTGACATGTAAAAGCAAAAAGAATATGTCAACAGAATAAGCTATGTGTAATAAAATCAATGACACTTAAACCTATTTATATGTTGAATCTTCAAATATTGATACCATTAAATTACAGAGTGGTGTTTGCCTTAAACAGGAAGACACAAGAGATGGCAGAGTTGGTAAAAAGGTAGGCAAAAGGATTAATTTCAGACAGATAAAAACAGTAAATCTTTGTCCTGTTTTATATTCATAGATGTGTTTTATATTTCTTTAAACTATAGCTTCATTTGCTTTCTTTCTAAAGTTCTTTGTTGTCCTTATTTCTCTCTTTACTATAGTGAAGTTTCATATGTTTATTGAATTTTTATGAATGACTTTCCTTAGTTTGGGGTAGCTTTTTCTAATGTCTTGTTGTAGGCATTACTTTTGAGACTGACTTGTGATTATTCTTTTTGTCCCTGCTTATAAGTCAAGAATTTGGTTTTTATTGATGTCATAAATTTACTGCCTTTTTTCTTTCTTGTGCATTTTTTTCATAGAACTTATTTATTTTATCTTCTGCTTGATTAATATTATTTATAAAGTTTTTCTTTGTGGTTTCTAGTTAGTTTCCTTGTTTTATTTTTTCAATTTTGTCTTAATTTCAACTTGAATTCTCATCAATAGTTATAACTATTTATTGAATTCTGATCTCAAGTCTTGTTTTGTTTTTGTGATTTTACTCAGACTTCTTCCTTAGGTTATGTGTTTGATGTGACAATCTAGACTTCCTTACTCTGTACCAGTGCAGAATAATGATCTTATCAGGGCCAGAGGAAAGCTTAGCCATGAGATGTTTAATTTAAATATGTAATAATGTGTTGTGAATTATTAAAGATGTTGAATATATTTATGTTGTGAAATATTTCCTTTATGATGTGAAGATATGTTACACTATTTTTTGGTGGGGGGTCAGGGCTTCTCTGTGTAACAGATCTTAATGCAAGAGCTCACTTTGTAGATTAGGCTGGCCTTGAAATCACATAGATCCACCTGCTTCTGCATCTGGAGTGCTGGTATTAAAGGTGTGCTATGTGCTACCACTGCTCAGCATGTACTTCATTCTTGCCTAGAAAATGTGTTAAAGTCATAAAGGTTTGGGTCATAGTCTGGAACTAGGCTTATGGTTTTACTGATAATGTTGGGAAGGTAAGGTAAAGTGAAGAAGCTGTTATTAAAGGAAAAGATTAGAATAAGTTTTATTGGTGAAGAAGTGGACGTAAGGAGTTCCAGGGTGACTGATATTAAGGTTACCTAAAAATGGAGCAGAAAACTCTAGCAAAGGATATTCCTTAGAAATCACTGAGAGAATGGTGTAAATATGGTTTAAAATGCTACATTATTTATCTTTAAAGTTTTAGAAGACAATTTTAAATACACTCACAACAAATTATAAAAGTGACAGATATAGTAAGTATCTTGAACAGTTCCCAACTTACTTATGAATCAAAAAACATATGATGTCAATTAAAAAATTAAAAAAAGCAAAAAATATTTGCCCACAAGAATGAGATATCAGAATAGAAATTCATATGAAACATTTTGTTTCATTTATAGAAAAGTATCACTATATGAAGTAGACAATGTGTATCCTTGGGTAAAGGTTTAATATGTAAGACTGGAATGGGAAGTCAAAAGATCAGAATAAAGTCACTAATATGTCAGAACACAGAAGAAAGGAGTTTCTAAGGAAATTTTGATTTACCTGGTAAAAGACTCCATTATTGAAATGTATTAAAATTGTACCTAATGACTCAGTATTCCCAGAAAATCTCCTAGGGTTGAGCCAGTTTTGCTTCTTGTCTGGAAAATTTGCTTATCGGGAAAGGAATGGCATGGAAATAATAGTATAAAGTAAGACTCTTCATAATCTCTGTCCTTTTCTTAATACGTTTAAATGTTTAAAACATTTACAATATAACAATTGCTTTATTTCTACATATCAGGTAATGTACTTCAGTTTTAGGCAACAGTATCTTTAAGTTACATAAGAAATGATTCTAGAAAATATGATTCCAAATGTAACAAAGTTAAAGGAAAACACCCAAAAGAACTTTGAAGATTACATTTTTATCTATTTTTAGAGCATGGGAATTGAATTTATATTTTAGGGACACACACATATTGATATTCTTTATTAATTGAATGCATATATATATATATTGATATATTTATGCACCAAGCACCAATCTCTTTAGTCTATCTGTTCATGATACTGCAAACACTGTTTAATAAGCATAGTGTGTGGTTTCCCAGCTTGTTAACAGGAATTTTATTTTTTTGCCATTACATTTTGTACAGTCTAGTCACTAGCTAAGATGGGTGACTTAAATAGCCTTTATCTGACTACTTTTTATGTAGCTTAGATGTTAATCAATATACTTAATGTCACCACTTACTTTGCTTTTAGTTATATAATGTGCCAAAAATCTCTACGGGTCCTTTAGGGTGTTTTTCAAAATAGGGTTATTGTTGTGGAGAATATGTAAATTTGATGTCTGAAGTTAATTTCTGGCTTCTTGTCTTTATTATACTATACCTCTATTAGCACCATGCAGCCATTAATGAGTTCAGTATTATACTGTATTCTTTGTATTAGCTCCAGATTAAAGAAAGAAGATGATGAACTTCTTTAAAAAATGTGCATAATTCTCTATACGTATGTTCCATTGTGTAGCTTGGATTTCTTGTGAAACTCCTAACAATTGGAGCAGGGTTGTCTCTGACTCTGTTTCCTGTTTTGAAAACTACTGGGTTGCCTTGTTGAGCTTCAATATGAGGGGATATTCTTACTCATACTACAATTTGATATGCCATGTTTTTTGTTGATATTCCTGTGTAGCCTACACTTTTCTGAAGGGAAATGAATTGGAAGGCAAAGGGAGAAGGGGAAGAGAAGTGAATGGGAGAAGAGGAAAGTGATATAACTTTTTTTAAAAATAATATTTTTTATAAATTTTCAAATTGTACATACTCTCACAGTGTTGATTTCTTGTGAATGGTATGTGTTTGAGCCTTTCTCAAGAAAAAAAAGTGTTGTCTGTATTTCAGATTAATTATCTCCATTCCAGAATGCCCATCTCCTGTGCCTTTTTTATGTTCCTTTCTGTTTTCATGCAGAGAAATCCATGTCGTTTTTTTTTTTTTGATGAGTATTACAAATAATGTATCTATGAGCATAGTTGATCTAATGCCCAAGGTGTGAGAATGTGTGACATTTGGATATATACCCAGTAGTGGTATTGCTGGGTCATTGGGTAGATTGATTCCTAGTTTTTCAAGGAATCATATACTGATTTCCAAAATAGTTGTGCAAGTTTACATTCTCACCAAAATGGAGTGTTCCCCTTGTTCCACATCCCCTCCAGCCTAAGCTGTCATCTATTTTTTTAATCTGACAGGTATAAGATGATACATTAGAGTTGTTTTGATTGGTGTTATTCTGATGGATAGGAATGTTTAACAATGCCTTAACTGTCTTTCATACATTTGAAATCATTCTATTGAGAATTCTCTAGCTCTGAACTCAATTTTTAAATTGGATTATTGTTTTTAAATACATTTTTATTTAAAAATGCCATTTTTATTTATGTATCTCCCTGATCCCTCTCCTTACTCTCTTCCTAATCTCTCCCAGTCAGCATTCACCACCCCTATCCCCATCCACCAATCCCCTTCCCCAAAAGGGCAAGAAATCCCAAGGTGGGTCAGCACAGCATAGCACATCTACTCCAGGCAAGTCCAATTTACTCATCCCAAAGTCAAAGTTAGGTTAGGTGTTCCTATGCAAGGAATGAGCTCCAAGGTGCCAGCCCATTCAAAAAAACACAGCCTGATCCCAACCCTCATGCTGCTCATGCCAGTCAACAGCTGCCTACCCTTGAAGGGTCTAGCTCCTTTTCCTGATGGATCTCCTGTAGTAGTAAGGTTTCTGGGTCCTGGGCAGCCAGAGATCCAGACCCACAGGCCTGCCACCTGAGACCCCTTAACCGCCCAGCCGCCCGCCGCTCAGACCTCCAGAAATGACTCAGACACTTATATTAACTTCATGCTGTTTGACCTATGGCTCAGGCACATTGCTATCTAGCTCTTACATCTTAAATCAACCCATTTCTATTAATCTGTCTGTCACGTGGCCTGTGGCTCACCTGTGTTCCTTACATGTTGTTCCTTGGGCGGCTTCAACTCCATCTGCCTCTGACTCCGCTCTTTCTTTCCTACCTATTCTGATTCCTCCTCCTACTTCTTCTATGGTGCCTGTCATGGCCCAAAACAGCTCCTTTATTTAAAGATTGATATTCACAGCATACAGAAAGGCATTCCCACATCAATCTCTAGAGGCTGTTCTTGTTTCAGTAAGACCCACAGAGCTCCAGCTAGCTATCACTGTAGGAATTTTCCTCATAATACCTATCTCCTTGTTTAGAAAGATTCTCCTCCCCTGCCCTCAGCTGCACCAGAAGCTCTGCTCCTCAGTGCTCAGCCATGGATCTCTGTCTCCATCTCTATTCCTTCTTGAATGTAGATTTTGTGATGACTATTAGGGTGGTTATTCATTTGATTATAGGGGAAGTCCTGTTTAGGCACCCCCTCCACTATTGTTTGGAGACTTGGCCAGGGACATCCTGTGAAGTTCTTGGAGGTTTCCCTAGCACCCACTTTCCAACCCCACATTGGCTTCCTCTATCAAGATATCCATCTCTTTCAATCTCCCTCTTTGCTACTCTCACTCAATCATCTCCTTTCAAAATTTGTTCCCAATTCTTCTTGCTTGCAACCCGTTATGACCCCAATTTACTAAGGTGATCTTTTTTTTTCTCTTCTTAGAAGAATTTCTGGATGCCTCTCTTAAGTTTCTTCTAATCCCAAGATGTTCAGGGGTTGTGGTTTGCAGCTTGGATATTCTTTGCTTTTTGTCTAAAATTCACTTATGAATGAGTACATCTCAGGCCTATCTTTCTGGGCTTATGATACCTCTCTCAGGAGGATATTCTCCAAATCCATCCATTTGCCTGAAAATTTTAGGATGTCTTTTTCTTTTTTTACTGCTTAGTAGTACTCCATTGTGTAGATGTACCACAGTTTGCTAATACATTCTTCAGTTGAGGGGCATCTAGGTTTTTTCCATGTTCTTGGTATTATGAATAATGCTGTTATGAACAAAGTTGAAGTAATGCCTTTGGGGGTACAAATGTGCAACCTTTGGATATATGCCAAATAGTGGTATTTCTAGGTACTTGGGGAGATTGATTCCCATTATTCTGAGGAACTACCATACTGCCTTCCAGAGTGGCTTTTACAAGTTTACACTTTTACAAACAATGAAGAAGTTTTCCCCTTGTTCTGCATCCTCTCCAGCATAGGCTGTCATCTGTGTTTGTGTTCAGCCATTCTGACAGGTGTAAGGTGTTATCTCAATGTTGTTTTGATTTGCATTTCTCTGATGACTAACAATGTTGAACAAATTTTAAGTGCTTTCCATCCATTTGTAATTCCTCTATTTATAATTCTTTTTTCTTTTAACTCTGAACTCCCCTTTTTAATTGGGTTAATTGGGTTTGGGAGCTCTAGATTCTTGAGTTCTCTATATAATTTAGAGATCAGTCCTGTTGGTGAAGAATTTTTTCCCATTTCGAAGGCTGTCATTTTGTCTTATTGAAAGTGTCCATTGCCTTACAGAAGCTTCTCACATTAAAGAGATTCTAATTATCAATTGTTGTTCTTAGGATCTGTGCTACTGGTGTTATATTTTAAATGTGGTCCTCTGTACCATTCATTCAAGGCTATTTCACGCTTTATTTTCTATCATTTTCAGTTTAACTGTATTTATGTTAAGTTCTTTGATCCACTTGTACTTGAGTTTTGTGCAGAGTGATAAATATATGTGGATTTATTTGCTTCCTTCTTCATACCAGCATCCATTTATGCTAGCACCATTTGTTGAAGATAATTGTTTTGTTCATTACATATTTTTTGACCTCTTTGTCAAAAATCATCATGTGTTCATATATGTGTGGATGAGTTTGGGGGGTCTTTGATTTGATTCTATTGATCCACAAGATTCTTTTTATGAGCATATAAAGCTATTTTTATTACTGTATAGTATAGCTTGTGGTCAAAGATAGTTATGTCTCCATAACTTCTATTATTGAATAATAATCTGGTGTTTTAATTTTTTCCATATGAAGTTGAATATTGTTCTTTTGAGGTTTGTGAAGAATTGTGTTGGGATTTTGATTGGTATTGTATTGAATTTGATCTGTCCATTGCTTCTGGTAAGATTGACTTTTTTTTACTATTTTTATTCCATCTATCTAAGAGCATGGGATTTTTTTCCATTTTTTTTATTCTTTAATAGCTTTCTTCAATAATTTAAATTTCTTGTCATCCAGGTCTTTAATTTGGGGGGGTTAGATATAACCCATGATTTGTTTTTTATTTTTGATATTTGCAGCTATTGTAAAAGGGGATGTTTCTCTTCTATTTTAATGCTCTTATCATTTCTGTTTGTGAGCTCTATTCACTTTTTTGAGTTAGACTTGTATCCTGCTACATTGTTGAATTTATTTATTAGCTATAAAAGTTCCCTGGTATAATTTTGGGGGTTACTTATGCATATTCTCATATTATCTGTAATCGGTGATAGTTTGACTTCTTTTCCAATTTGTATTCACTTTATTTCCTTTTGTTGTTTTATTGCTCTAGCTAAAACTTGAAGATCTATGCTAAATAGATATATGGAGAGTAAAATTCTAGTCTTCTTCCTGGTTTTTGGTGGAATTGCTTTGAGTTTCTGTCCATTTAGTTTGATGTTGATGCCGTACTTAATGTTTAGTGTCTTTATTATACTTAGGTATTTTCCCTGCATCCTTGATCTCTCCAGGGATATCATCATAAAGTAGGGCTGGATATTGTCAGAGGCCTTTTCAGTATCTAATGAGGTGATCATGTAGTTTTATTTTAAGTTGTTTATATGATAGATAAAATTGACAGTTTTTTATTTGTAGAACAATTCTTACATCTCTGTGATAAAGCCTATTTAATTATGGTAGATGATTTTTTGATATGTTCTTGAATTTGGTTTGCTAGTATTTTATTGAGCAATTTTGAATCAATATTCATGAGAGAGATTGGTCTGTAATTCTCTTTCTATCACATTTTTGCATGGTTTGGATATCTGAGTGACTGTAGCCTAATTAAAAGAGATTGGGAATTTTTGTTCTGTTTCTATTGTGTGGAACAATTTGAGGTATATTGATATTAGTTCTTTAAAATTCTGTTAGAATTCTGTGATGAAGCCATCTGGTCCTGGTATTTTTATTGCTTGGAAGACTTTTAATAACTGCTTGTACTTCTTTGGTGGCTATAAGTCTATTTAGGTCATAGATCCTGTCTTGATTTCATTTTGATAAGTGGGACCTGTCCAGAAAGCTGTCCATTTCTTTTATATTTTCCAATTTTATGGAGTACAAGTTTTTGAAGTATGGCATAGTAATTCTCTGGATTTCCTCTGTGTCTGTTATGTCCCCCATTTTATTTCTGATTTTGTTGATTTAGATATTCTCTGTCTTTTACTTAGTTTGCATAAGGGTTTGTTTATCTTGTTGACTTTTTCAAAGAATCAACTCTGATTCACTGATTCTTTGCATTGTTTTTATTTTGCTTCAATTTTATTGATTTCAGTCCTTATTTTGATTATTTCCTTCCATCTACTTCTTCTGAGTAAGTTTGCTTCTGTTTGTTCTAGAGCTTTCAGCTGTGCTGTGCTCTCTTGTGTGAGATTTTCCCATTTTTTTTATGTAGGGACCTCATGCTACAAACTTTTCTTTTAGTACTACTTTCACTGTGTCTTATAAGTTTAGGTTTGTTGTGGATTCATTTTCATCAAATTCTGAAAGTCTTTCTTTACTTCTTCCTTGACCAAGATGTGGTTTAATTTAGAGATGTTCAATTTCAATAAGTTTCTAGGCTTTCTGTGATTTGTGTTGTTGTTTAACTATAACTTTATTTCATTGAAATCTGATAAGATACAAGAGGTTATTCCCACTTTTGTATCAAATAATATTTGTTTCATAAATATGTGGTAAATTTTGGATAAAATTTTATGTAGTGCTGAGAACAAGATATACATTTAGTATTTGAGTGTATTGTTCTACATATATCTGTGAAGTCCCCTTCATTCCTCTGTTAAGTTTCTGTTTGGTAGACCTATTCATTGGTGAGAATGGGGTATTAAAATCTTCCGCTATTAGTGTGTGGGGTTAGATGTGAGGTTTAAACTTTAGTAGATTTGCTTTTACGTATATGGGTGCTTTTCATTGTGGCATACATGTTCAGAATTTAAATTTCATCTTGATGGATTTTTTCTGAGATAAATAAGTAATGTCCTTCTTGATCTCTTTTGATTAAATGTTGTTTGAAGTCTATTTTGTTAGATATTAGGAGTTTGATTTTATGATCCATTGTATTGGAAGATTTTTTTTCCCAACCATTTACTCTAAGGTAGTCTGTCTTTGAAGTTATGTGTTTTTTTTGGGGGGGGGGGGTTCATGCAGCAGAAGGATGTATCATGTTTTCATGTTTTCATATCCATTGTGTTAGTCTGTGTCTTTTCATGGGTGAATTGAGTTCATTGATATTAAGAGATATTAATGGCCAGTGATTATTAATACCTTTTATTTTGGTGGTAGTATGTTTGTGTTTCTCTTCATTGTTGTTTTCTTCTGTGGGATTATCTATTGCTTGTGGCTTCATAGGTGTATCTAGCTTCTTTAGTTTGGAGTTTTCCTTCTAGTGTTTTCTGTAGAGC
Organism: Phyllotis vaccarum; assembly: GCA_033318265.1. Taxonomy (NCBI): domain Eukaryota; kingdom Metazoa; phylum Chordata; class Mammalia; order Rodentia; family Cricetidae; genus Phyllotis; species Phyllotis vaccarum. Next base: position 12,102,798 of record JARWLC010000013.1, read on the forward strand.
TGGATTTATGGAGAGATATTTTTTAAATCTGGTTTTCTCATAGAACATCTTGTTCACTTCATCTATGGTAATTGAGAATTTTGCTGGGTATAATAGTCTGGACTAGCATTTGCGGTTTCTTAGTGTCCTTATAACATCTGTCCAGAACCTTCTAGCTTTCATAGTCTCCATTGAGAAATATATGTTAGTTGGACTTTTTCCTTCGAAGCTCTTAAAATGCTTTCTTTGTTCTATATGCTCAGTGTTTTTATTATTATGTGATTAGCAGTCCTTTTGGGGGTGTCTAGTCTATTTGGTGTTCTGTAAGCTTCATATATCTTCATAGGCATTTTTATGTTGGGAATGTTTTCTTCTATGGTTTTGTAGAACATATTTTCTGTGCCTTTGAGCTGTTAGTTTTTATCCTTCTTATAGTCCTATTATTTTTAGGTAGGTTTGAACTATTCATGTTTTCCAGGAGAGCTTTTGTTAATAGTACAGACAGATCAGAATTTGTTGTATATTTTAACACACACAAATATACACATATACACATACATGCATTTTTGGATGGATCAGCAATTTTTAAAAAAGAGGCCATGAGTTTGAAAAAGAGTAAGAAATTAAGGAGGGATATATGGAGAGTTCAAAGGAAGGAAAACAAAGAGATAAATTATCTAATTATATACTCAAAAATAATTAAAAATTGCTTTTTAAGTAATGTATATATGTACATCTTAAGTGTAAATAATCTTTAGATAGATACACCTATATAACAATTAGCTCTAAAACTCAAAATTTGCTAACATGGCTTTATAATTCACAACAATAAATTCAGTAATTTTTAACTTTTACATATTATTTTTTAAATCTTCTCTAACTTGTTAATAGAATAAAATGTTTATTTTTAAGTTTTATAAAGTTTTCTTTTTGTCTTATTTCTTCTTTATCTTTGAGATATCTCTGATGCTTTACTTAGAATCTGTGTATAACATGAGCACATATTTAATTTCTCCCCATCTAAATAGGCAATTATTTTAACAGCAACTCATGCTTTCCCACTCAGTTGTGATGTTCTTTGTCATATTTGGTTTTCTTTGACTAATGAATTTATTTCCTCTATTGTATCTTTCAAACCATGTATTCTTTATTCTATCTCCTGCATTCTGTTAGTTATGCTTACATCTCTAGTTCCTGTTTGTTTACTCAGATTTTCCATTTCCAGCATTCCCTCAGAATTGTATCCACTTTTATTGCTTCTATTTCAGCTTTTTAGACTTAAACTGTTTCCCTCACTTATTTGATTGGTTTTGCTTGGTTTCCTAGTTTTTGTTTAAAACATTTATTTTTTCTTGCAATTTTTTTGCTTGTCATTTATTCTATTTCCTTAAGGTAGTGTTTTATTTTTTCTTTAACTTTCTCTTTAAAGGCTTCTATTACCTTTATAAAGATATTTTCAGTTCATTTCCTTCTGCTTCTTTGGTATTGGAATCATGTCTTGTTGTTGAACTGCTAGGTTCTAGTGGTCCCATAATTTCCTTTATGATTTTTAATAAATTTTTGCACTGACAACTACACATCTCTTCCTGTGACTGGTGCAAGTATTGTCTTTTTTTCAAGGAGCTCTTCCTGTTCTACTTGATGTTCTTGGTACAGCTGAGCTTTGGGAGGAATTGGAGACAGTAGATACTGTGTCTTAGAAAGAAGTTGAGATGTACAGCTGGAGTTCTTGTGAAGAAATTTCTAAGGTCTATGTCTTGGGAAGCCACTCTTGTGGTGGGGCTCTCCAGAAACAGTGTCTCAGAGAGCAGCTCTGGTGGTGGAGCTCTCTAGAGGCTATGTCTAAGAAAGTAGCTAAGACTGGGAAAATGGGCAGGCTTTGGGGAATAGATAGAGGTTTATGTGCTTTAGGGTCTTCTGATGAGGGATGGTGAAAGTCTGGCTTGCATGCAGGGGTCCTACTTGTTGCTCACAACTGGAATTGAGATGGGTATGTGGGGCATATTTTGTGCCTTGTTGCTCAGACCTGGGGGCTATACTAACTGGCCCTTTCTAACTAACATTTCTATATTGTTCCAATTATTATTGTTGTTCTGTTGTTTCTAGAGACAGGGTTTGTCTGTGTAGCCCTGGCTGTCAAAAAACTCACTTTGAAGATGAGGCTACTTTTAAATACATAGAAGTCCACCTGCTTATACCTCTCAAGAAAGTTCTGAGACATAGGACACAACTGCCAAGCAATCTCTAATTTATCTTAAAATGCTATGGTGTATGGCTTTACTTTGAATAGGTTATAAAGGAAACTTGGTAGAAAGTCCACAGTTTTCAATTTAGAGATTGTATACATGCAAGTCATTCAAAGGGGGAACATTTAAACTCTTATTATAGTGAAGAAGTTTTAGCACTCTATTTCTACAGAGTATATCCAAATCTAGAATTGAGTACCATCCAAAGGGCATGAGAATTTATATTGTCTCTCACATCTACAATAATTTATGGATATCAATTACATAATGGACTGCTTTGCTTGTTTTTACACAAATTACATTTTGAAATGTTGGCATAAATGGCAAAATTATTTTCTGCTGTATAAGGAAGGCAGCTACCCAAATGATCTGTATAGAATTCCTTCATCAATCTGAAATGACAGGCAGTAATTGATTATTTTAGAAATTGTATTAAACTGATTGGTACCTTATCATGTTTGTATGTACATATTTACTCATACATTTATGACCAGGCAGAAAAACTTGATGTTGTCTTTTTATGACCACAGACATGAAGTCTAGATAGATATTCAGGCCTATGATGCTCAGGCCGAATCCCAGGCATGGATAAACATTTTAATTAACATCCTGGTGATATACGATATGCCCACAAGGTGCAAGGAATAGGGCCATTGATGTGGGGATGCCTTTCTGTACACTGTGAATATCAATCTTTAAATAAAGGAGCTGTTTTGGTCCATGACAGACACCATAGAAAAAGTAGGAGAAGAAATTAAATTAGAGCATAGGTAGGAGAAACAGGGCAGAGTCAGGCAGACTGAGCCAACCGCCTTAAAGCAGCATGTAAGAAACACAGGTGAGCCACGGGCCATGTAGCAGACAGATTAATGAGAATAGGTTGATTTAAGATGTAAGAGAAAGCCAGCAATGTGCCTGAGCCATAGGCCAAACAGCAATGAAGTTAATATAAGCGTCTGAGTCATTTCTGGGGGCCTGAGCAGCGGCAGGTGGCTAAGGGGTCTGGGACTGCAGGTCTGTGGGCCTGGGACTCTGGACACCTGGGACCAAGAAACCTATTGCAACAGACCATTTTATAAACCAGGCACAAATTGACCCTGAAGTCTACTATCAACAGGTTAGTAACTGGGCCTTTAAGGTTCTTAAAGTATGTATACTGTGAGATCCCTCAGTTTATTTCTACAACCTTATTTAGCACCCAGGAAAGCTCTTCACTGATTTTCTGGCCCATGTTAATAAGGCAGTAGTATGTAGAGTAGATTAGGGCCTATAAGAGAAATGTTAATCAAAAAATTGGTTGGGGAAGGTCTTAATGACCCCCCCAATGGTGTTATTCATAAATGGGTGCTTGCCACTAAAGATCTCCACCCAAGCATCAGTCCCATTGCTGCTTTTAGTGCTGAATGGTCTCCTTGTAGATAGGCAGCATGATAATGTCACCCCCAAGGGTCTGCAAGGAGATAGCACTTGCTAGTGATAATAGCAAACCAGGACATCTGCAACATGCCTATCTTAGAAAGAAAGAAAAAAAACAAAACAAAACCTAGGACCCAATATGTAATATTTAATAGTGGATTATATTGGGCAATGAATTGCAGATCACTGCCTGCTGAAGCACCAGCCCCTTTAAAGTCCAGGTGGGGCATTCCTCAGATCCGTAAGTAAGAGTAGTCTCTGCTAATGCAAAAGCCTACTGGACAATCCCCATTTTTCCACAGCTTCTAATGATGACCATCTGTCTTGATGAACACCAGTTTGTCAAAGGCTTGGTAAAGACAGGTGTGGATGCCATCATTTTAACTAAGATTTGGGCACTTTGCTTCCCTCATTGGAAGTTTAAATCTACTCTTCCTATCAGTAGTGTGGAAGGCCACCAAGATTCAAAGATAACCACTCAACTATTCCATTTAAAAAACCTTGCTGGCAATCAGGGAGCCATTTACCCTATCATTTTCACTGCAGAAACCTGTGGGGTAGATATATTTTGTAGGATGTGGGTGTTTTCCAGACTACAAGTGACAGGGCCCTTTTTGATGATGAAGAGATTCATGAAAAGTCAGAACTTGCAGTTCAAGTACCTTCACAAAATCTGTATCCCCCAATTCTAAGAGCCATTATCTCCATAAGATCAATCTTTATCAAGCTGCCAAGACCCATTCCATTGACATAGCCCTCAGATCATGACTTAATGGGTAGAACAGTTGCCTGTAACTGAACCTAAGTTATATATTTATAAAATATTGGTTTCTGGACAGCTAAAGATGGGGTACATAGAATCATCCACAAGTAAATACTCCCATATTTGTTATCCCCAAGAAATCAGGACACTGCCTCCTGCAGGATTTTTGCTTAGTTAATAGTCAAATTGAAGAAAATGAGGTCCACACAGGAAGGGCTCCTCTACCCTAGAGCTATTTTTCCATTTTACTATATATATTACTCTTCAGTACTATGAATTTTTTTCAAATTTTGCTGGTACTACAAAATCAAGATCATTTTGCCTTTACTGTGTGGGGACCTAATGTGTGCACACAATCTAAGAGATATCAGTGTTCTGCACTATGCCAATAGTATATCTCCCAGAATTAATTAATGAACAATTCCCTCTTTGCTCATTCAGATGAAACCCACTTAAAGAGTAGTATAAGAGGAGTATTACATAATCTTGCATTATTGCATCTGATTGTTACACAAGACAAAGCTCAAAGGACCCTTCTTTTGTCTTTGAGAAAATTCATTGCAAGACAGATTCACTATTTCTCCATTAAGTTGGAAGTGAAAGACTCATTTGCTGTCAGATACACAATTATATGTCACTTTTAATAGGCTTAATCCTTCCTTCTCTGTCCCTGACCAAGAGATGAGGCACCTCTTTTCATTTTTGAAAGGCCCTACCTGGTTTTTTAATGAGTGTTATTAAAGTTAGGCTTATCCAAGAAGCTAAATATTTGTTACAAAAAGGTTTTGGCCACTCTAGCCACCTCCAGTCAATAACACCACAATTCCCAAAGGCCCTTATTTGCAGTGGTTCTCTGGACACCAACTATATTTTTAGAAATATTAAATCAATCTGGAGCTCTTCTATATATGCATCAAGTACATTATGACCTGCACAATGTTACCTCTAAGTTTGAACAGTCCTTCTATGTTGGTCTTAAGGCACAAATGCTGGCAAGGAGAACACATAGATTAGAGAACCAGATAAGCATGTCTTCCCCTTTGCTTTAAAAAATATCCAGTCATTCTGGGAGGATTCTATTTCATTTCAGGAAATGGTTGAAGAATTCACAGGAACTGTTGACAATCATTTGCCAAAATCCAATATCTTATCCTAAATCTCCACACTTCCAATAAAAAGATACAGCCCCATGGTGTCCCCTCATCAATTCCTATTGCTCACGCCACTCTAGCCTTTCCAGATTTCAATCAAAACAGATATTGTATTCTTATGCAGCATCCTAGCTCTAAAGATGTTGTATACATTATCCCCAGCTCTGTTTCTACTCAATTGGATGAGCTATTAGTCCTTCACAAGGTTCTAGTGGAGTACCAGGTTGAGCCCATTAACATTTTTTTTTGATAGCCAATGGGCTATATAGGCAGTTCATGTGCTAGCCTTTTTTTTTTTCCCTCCAATCAAGGACTCACTGAATCCCATCACCAGAACTATGCTTATTATGTAAACTGTACTGAATCAGAGAACTGAGGCTTGGTACATGTGACATATTAGGTCACATTCTAAACTGCCAGGAATATTGGCCCATGGAAATGTGTTTACAAATACCATCATATTAACATGAGCATACCCTTTCTCATGTGTTGGCAGGATGGCTGGGTTCTTCACCAGCAGTTCTATCAGTCTCAACAGAATTTTCATAGACTTATTTAAGAATTACCAGTTCATCAATGTAAAAAAATGTCCCAGACATGTGCCACTCATGCCCATTTTGCCTTCAGAACCACATCAATACACAGGGATTAATCCCCATGGCTTGCTGCCTGAAGCAATCTGGCATATGCTTGAAATGTACTATGCCACCTTTAGTAATCCTAAATATGTACATGTAATAATAGATACCTGTTCCTCCTTTTTTATGCTCATTCTCTTTTTGCAGAGAAGATTATCAATGCTATCAAGAGCCTTAAATCAGCCCTGGCAGTTATGGTGGTAAGTTGGACACTTCATGTTGGTAATATCCCTAACAATGCCTCTCAAAAATTCAATGACTTTCTTTTAGGTCCCCTGGCATCCCCTAAAATTCACAGAGACAAACAATTGTGGAAAGAACCAATAGAGTTCTTAAGGAGTTTTGGCCAGAACTATCTACCCAGAGGCTAAGATATATCCTCATCTGTCTTTAACAAAGATTCTTTTACATATGAAGTTTCCCAATTTTGATGAAAAGAGGCACAGCTCAGCCTATAAGCACTGCATATGTCTGCCAAGGAAACTCCCCCTGCTCCTGGTGAGTTAGAGAGATATTATCACCCTCTAATAGCATCTACCAGCCATGCTGCCAACACATGAGAAAGGGTATGCTTGTGTTTTTCTTTATAGTGCCACTGTGCCAATACTCTGAGCCAGAAATGTATACCCTGGTGTGGATTTGCATGCTTTCACAAAGAAGGAAATAACTCAGGACAGGTAATATACATAATCCTCTTTCTTGATCTCATTGACCTCTAAAAGCTAAAGACTTGTAGACCCTCACTTTTCCTCATTATTTTATGATGCCTTTTGAGGTGAGAAATATTAGTTTAGCAATTTGGGGCTAGCTAAATATATCAAGGGCCCATGGTCAACTAAGTTTCTTTATTATTCATTATAGCTAACATAAAATCTTTTCTAATTAAATGAGACAACAGAAGAAATTATAGATTCAACTATTATTTGAAAAGTTTTGTCATTATATAAAAAAGCTGTTTGATACCTCTTGGATTTTTACTTATGTTTTGATCTGTGATATGTTACTTTTAATTATTCTCTTCTTTATATGTCTTCTGTAGCACATCTGATAGAAGCAGGCAATGGCTAAGGCAACTCTTCAGGTTTTAATAGTTCTTAGACATTCTGCTTATAGTCCTTCACAGGAGAATATTCCTGCTTAATTCTCTGAATTTTAAGAGGCTACTGACTAATCTTCTCTACTTGGGCATCTATCTAGGAATGGATATTCTTCTAGGACTGATAGTCAATGACAAGTAAGAGCTTGTTAGGCAATCCAACCTAGGATAGGCACAGTCTAGTTGTTGAGTCCTCCTCAGCTGAGGTCAACAAAGTTAGGGTGAAGAACTCTGACATCTGCTGAGCACTCATGTAATAAAAAAAAATGGTAGATATGTGGTAGGACAGACTTATATGGACAAATAAATTGTCTCAAAACAGTTGCCAAGGCATGTACATAATATACTTGCTTATTAGCCAACCTCAAGTATGCCTGAGGGCCTAGCAACAGCCCCTGTCCAAAGTTCTTATCACTCAGAATCTGCCTAGCAACAGACGCTGTGAGATCTCCTGATTGCTCCAAATCGTCCTAGCAAAAGATGCTGTCAGATCTCCTGAACCTGCCAAGCCAATGAGGGAAACCATAAAATATCACCAGTTCATGACATATTCTGGGTGCTTAAAGGAGGTTATATAAGGCTCTTGCCATTGTTGAATGAATGAGTTAGTTCTTTTCAATGGACTCCCAGGTTCTCTGTCCTTGACTCTGCACCATCTTGCCACCTCCCCCAAGGGTACTGTTAAGACCCAGCAACAGTTATTCATGCCTGCTTCTCTGAAACTTAAAAGGGTCTTGCCTAATCTTCTCTACTTTTGGTAACTCTCCAGGAATAGATGTCCTTTGAGGGCTAGATGACAATGATGGGAAAGAGCTTGTGAGATAAGCCAACCTAAAAAAGGGCACAGGCCAGCAGCTGAGCTCTCCTCTGGAAAGGTTAATAAGGTCCGGTCAGAGAACTCAGACTCCTACTGAGCACCATATAGTAAAATAAAAAGGGCAAACTTGAAGTAAAACAGGTCAATAGGGCCAAGGAAATTGCCCCAAACCCATTACCAAGCCATGTACATAATGTATATTCTTATGAGCCAACCTTTTCTACATTGATTCCTGATCACTTGGAATCTGCATAGCAACAGGTAATATATAGAGTTCTGATTGCTGGGAATCTGCCTAACAACAGATGCTGTCAGATTTCCTAATTATGCCTTGTCAATGAGGAACAGCCATGCACTACCACCAGCTTATGACACAGACTGGGTACTATGAGGAATATCTAACAAGCCTCTTCCCAGTTTTGAATAAATGAGTTAGTCCTTTACAATGGACTCTCATGATCTGTGTCATGGACTCATGCCTTTTCATCTCCTCCCTCTAGGGAATCATTAAGATCCAGCAGCAGATATACAAGTTACTTTCCTACCAGCAATGGAAGAGTGGTCCCTTTATTTCACCTTCCCTCCAGCATAGGTTAGAAAGTTATGAAAGTATCTCAGATTTGTAGTTCGAAGTTTCTGGCCCACACTTTTGGGCCTTGCCTCAAAGTCTAGGCTCACAGACCCACAGACCCGCAGACCCGCAGAGACACACAGATACATATGATAGTTTTAGGCTGCTCAGCCTCAGGCCAAGGCATATCACTTGCTAGCTCTCTACCCTTCATCTAACCCATGAATCATCCTGTTCAGCCATGCAGCTCGGTACCTTTTCTTAGAGCAGCAAAGTTGTCCTCTGCTTCTTCTGGCTTCTCTCTGGCATTCTGCTCTGTGCTTCCTGTTCTCAGAGTTTTTAGTCTGGTAGCCCTGCCCACACTTCCTGCCTGCCTTTGGCCAATCAGCACTTTTTATTAAACCAATGAGTGGGACAATTATTTACTATGAAATAACACAATAACCCTACACAGAGTTTTTTTGATTTGTATTTCTCTGATGGCTAAGGATGTTGAACTATTCTTTAAATCTCTTGTGGCCATTGCTGTTATTTTATCTTATTGACCATGTCCTTAGCCTTACAGAAGCTTCTCAGTTTCAGGAGGTCCCATTTATTAATTGTAGTTCTCAGTGTCTGTGCTACTGGTCTAATATTTACAAGTTGTAATATGTACCAATGAGTTCAAGGCTGTTTTACATATATTTTCTTCTATCAGTTTTAGTATAACTGGGTTTATGTTGGTGTCTTTGATCCCTTTGGAGTTGAGTTTGTGCAGATTTCTTTGCATTCTTCTACATGCCACCATTCAGGTTTCCAGCGCCATTTGTTGAAGATGCATTTCTTACAATGTGTATTTTTGGCTTCATTGCCAAAAATCAAGTGTTCATAGGTGTGTGGACTAATGTCAGTTTCCAGTTTCTACAATTTGATGCCATTGATCTACATGTCTGTTTTTATGCCAATATTGACCTGTTTTAATTACTGTAGCTGTATGGTAGATATAGAAGTCAGAGATTGTGATGCCTCTGGAGTTTGTTTTTTTGAACACAATTGCTAAGGTGATCCTGTATTTGTATTTTTCTTTTAATATGCAGTTGAGTATTGTTCTGAGGACTGTGAACAATTATTACAGAATTTAATGGGGATTGCATTGAATCTGTAGATTGTTTTTAGTAAAATTGTCATTTTTATTATGTTGATTCTATCTATCCTAGAACATAGGAAATCTTTCCATTTTCTGATACCTTCTTCAATTTCTTTTTCAATGATATAAAGTTGTGCCATACAGGTTTTTCACTTATTTGATTAGAGTTACTCCCAAGAAATTTGATATAATTTGCAGGTATATTTGTGATATTTCCCTGATTTCTTTTTTAAGCTTTTTATCATTTGTATAGGAGGGCAATTAATTTGTTTGAGTTAATCTTGTATCTTGTCAAATTTCTGAGGGTATTTATCTGCTGCTGAAGTTCCTTTGTAGAATTTTGGGAGTCACTTATGTACAATATGATGTTATCTGCAAATACCAAAATTTGGCTTCTTTCTTTCCAATTTGTACCTCTCTTTATCTTCTTTTGTTGTCTTGTTGCTCTAGCTAGAAACTTGAAAACATGTGTTCCCACCAAACAAGGGCATACACATATGTAAAAGAAGCTTCACTAAAATTTAGGTTTCACATGAAATTCCACATATTAATTTTAGGAGACTTTAAGAGCCAACTATCACCATAGACAGGACTGCCAGATATAAACTTAGTAAAGAAATAACAAATCTAGCAGGTATTATGACTCAAATTGTTTTAATAAATATATATACAACTTTCTATCCAACTAAAATGGAATATACTGTCTCAGTACCCCATGGACTTTCTCTAAAATTGACTATATACTTAGTCAGAAGTGAAACATGAATAGATCTAAAGAATGTGAATAACCTCTAATTTCCTATAAGACTAGCATGACATAAACTTAGTGTTCAACAACAACACAAACTACAAAAAAGCAACAAGATTTACAAGCCCTTATCCAAACTAAACAAAAGACAGAGAGACAATACCTAAATTATCAAAATAAATAAAAAAGTAAAATGTAACAGACACAGAGGAAACCCAGAGAATCATTAAGTTATATTTCAAAAAGATACACTCTACAGAAATAGAAAACCTAAAAGAAATAGATAGCTTCCTGGATAGGTACTACTTACTAAAATTAAATCAAACACAGATAAATGATTTAAATAGACATATATCCCCTGAGGAAATAGACATGGTTATTAAGTCTCACAACCAAAAAAAAAAAAATCCCATGGTCCACAGCCAATACTCCCAATTAGCAGGAAATGGTCTAGAGAACTAAGCTCGCATTCCCAAAAATAGATTAATGCTGCTTGTCTTTGTTTGCAGTGTTGGTTACAAGTTGTTACAGAAAATAATGAGGAAAAAGGCTACACAATGGAGATTAAATTTGGGGTTCTTGTTTTTAAAAGAAAAAAAAAGGGAACTGATGTGGGATTATGCTTTGTACACTGTAAATATTTGTCCTAAATGTTGGTTTAATAAATGTGGATTGGCTAAGTAGCTAAACAGAAAGTATTGGTGGGACAACCGGATGAGGAAAATTCTAGGAAGTGGAAGATCCGAGAGGCAGATGACAGTGAGATGAAGAATAAGCAGGATGAGAATGCTGCTCTGAGAAAAAGTACCAAACCACGTGGTTCAGCATAAATAGAAATAATGGTCTAACTGAAAGAATAAGAGTTAGGAAATTATAAGCCTGAGCCATAGATCAAACAGCTTGTAATTAATATAAGATTTTGTGTAATTACTTGGGACTGTTGGTTCTGACTTAAGGTCTATGCCATACCAGAAACTTCTGACTGTAAGAACATACTGTACATATATTTCTAGTGTTGTTCAAGGTATTGTACCTATGTAGCTCATTTAACAATAAATTGCTAGTCCTTTAGAGTTATCATTAAAAACTATTTATGACTATAAAATGCATATTAGTAGTTTGTTACCTATTATAATCAAACTTGTAGCCATATTATGTATCTTTTCAATGTCAAGTAGTGAGATACTTTAGATAGACCGGGTATCTTCAAACGCTTCAGGGATCTATAAAATATTACGCTTGAGATGCTTTAACGCCCTAGGTCATTTTTTATTACAATGGGACATGTCTGTTCCTTGAAGCACCAATATCTTAAGAGAAAATGATGGGCAGTTTACTTTCTTTGTGGCAAAATTTAGCAACTGAGCAACAGACTGCCTTTGCCTTGACTGGTGACAGTATGTTGTCCAAATTTGACAAGAAGAACACAAAATAAAGAAATATTGGACTTTGTGAAGGCAAGGTAAGACAGCAATTCAAAAATTCCTACTTCACAGGTGTGTCAGATATACTAGGCCCATATACTGAAGAATTATGCTCCAACATTGCAGAGGAATATTGTGCAAATGTCCAGTCAGTTGTTTTATGATATATGTTATCTTTCTGTACACTGTGATTATGCTTTATTTTTTGGTTAATAAATGAACTATTTTGGCCTATGGCAAGGCATCTTAGAAGCAGACAGGAAATCCAAACATAGATAAAGGGGAAGGAGGGTACAGTCAGAGTGAGATAACGTCCAGCCATCCAAGAAGCAAATATAATTGAGTAGAGGTAAGTCACAGGCTGTATGGCAAGATAAATTAGTAGTAATGGGTTAAGATGTGGGAACAATAAGCCTGAGCCATAGGCTAGTTATCATGTAAATAATATAAGGATCTGAGTTATTTTTCAGGGCTAAGTAGATGCAGCTGGGTCCAGACCTTAGGCTGGACTTGGCAACAATTTTATATTCCAGTTTCTGTCATTTCTCACATTTTTTTCTAATTGCTTGCTTGCACTTTCCACTTACTCAGTTAATATTATTTTCTTCTTGAATCTCTGATGGAATTAAAACTAGGTAGTTATATTTTTCCTTGTTAACAAATTCAGAAAAGGAATTCACTAAAGATATATTAGTTATAACATTTTTATTTTATCCAAAAAAGGAAAAATAGCAACATTTTGTGTATTCTCTAACAAATACAGTTGTCTGAAGACTAGAAGGCAGAGCCAGCCACTAGTTAGCCAGAGAGGCCAGGCAGTGAAGGCACACAACTTCAACCCCAACAATTGTAATCTCATGCTTTTAATCCCAGTTCAAGAGACACTCCTACCTTTAATCCTAGCTCTAGAGAGGTTGAGGCAGGCGGTGATATGGCTGAGCAGATGAAATATATAAGGTAATAGGAGACAGGAGCACAGTTTGTTTGCCTTGAAGATTCAGAATAGGTAAGGTGTCTCCCTACTCGCTGACTCCTTTGTCTCTCTGTCCTTTCAGCATTTACTGTGATATCTGGTTCTGGGTTTTTGTTAAAATGAATTAGGGGAAGATAGCAGAGCACACCTTCAATCCCAGCACTCAGGAAGCAGAGACAGATAAATCTCTGAGAGTTTGAGGCCGGTCTGTTTACAAAGTGAGTTCCAGGACATGTTTCAAAGCTATATAGAAACTTCATCTCAAAAAGTAAACAAAAAATCACAAGTATGGTTCCCAAGACAGATATATAGAAACTTCATCTCAAAAAGTAAACAAAAAATCACAAGTATGGCTCCCAAGACAGACTTCAGGGGGTTCATGACAAGAAGTGAGTGAATACCTTTCCAGGTACTCGGTCAGTCCATCCGATAGGCCTGGGAACAGTGCTCAAATAGTGCCCGACAACCCCATCACAGTTTCAGTGGCAGGCCAGCAGGCAGGTCTGTCCACAACCACCCCTCCTTTGATTCTGTGGCATATAAACCCCACTCCATTCCCCAAGCCCACCAATTTCTCCAACTTCAGTAGCTTCTTGAGACATAGACTCCAGTGGGGTCCATCACAAGAGGTAAATGAAGCCACCCTGTCATCCCTGCCTCTAGTACTGGATACTAAGCACAATCTGTACCCTTTAATCCCTTTGCTGGTTTTGCTTATCTGATTAGAGTTACCACAAGATATTTTTTATGTTATTTATGGTTATTATAAAGGGAAATATTTACCTGTTACCTGATTTATTTTATTTTTCAGCCAGTTTTCATTTGTATGAAGGAGGGTTACCTTTTTTTTTTTTTAAGTAAATCTTGTGTCCTGCCATATTGATGATGGTATTTACCAGCTATACTAAAATATCTGCAAATATTGAAAAGTTAAATTCTTCCCTTCCAATTTATAGCCCCTTGATTTCCTTTTGCTGACTTATTGCTCAGATTAGGACTTTGAGTACTATATTGAATAAATATGGAAAGAGTGGTGAGCCATGTCTTTTTTCCTGATTTTAATGGGATTGATTTGAGATTCTCTTTAGTTTGATGTTGGCTGCTGTAGGCTTGCTGTACATTGGCTTTTTTCAGTTTAGATAGATTTTTTGTATTCCTGATCTCTCCAAGATCTTTATCATGAAGGCATATTATTTTTTTCAAAGCTTTTGTCAGCATCTAATGAAATGAACATGTGTTTTATTTTCTTTCATTTTGTGTTTGTGGTTGATGACATTGACAGATTTTTGTATGATGAACCATTTTTGTATCTCTAGGATGAAGCCTACCTGATCATAGATTATTTTTGATGTATTTTTATATTTGTTTTGCTAGTATTTTTACTGATTATTTTTGCATCAATATGTATGAGTGTAACTGGTCTATAGTTTAATTTCTTTCCTGTGTTTTACTGGGGATTGTGTATTTGGGTAGCTGTAGCCTCATAAAAATAGTTCAGCAATTTTTTTCTGCTTTTATTGTATAGAACATTTTGAAGAGTATCTGCATTATATTATCTATGAAATTCTGATAAAATTATGCACTAAACACATCTGACTGACACTGGGCTTTTTTTGTTGGTTTGTTCCTTTATTTGAAGACTTTTAAAAACTGCTTCTATTTTCTTCAGGATTATAAGTCATTAAGTGGTTTGTCTTGCCTTGATTTAAATTTGGTGATACCTATTCAGAAAATTGTCCATTTTGGTTTTTTAGATTTTTTTTTCAATTTTGCCTTTTGATTAGTTTGAATAAGGGGTTTTCTATCTTATACATTTTCTCAATGTTCCAACTTTTTTCAGGAAAACTTTTTTTTTTTTTCATACACAATATATCACCACAGACACTCCATGTAAAACTAATGTGTAGCCTGAACTGGCTACCTCCTGTGACCAGGGAAGACAACTAATTGATGGATTGAGGCACTAACCAATCCATGTAACCTTTGATTTGCAGTCTGCCCTGCCTATGGGATGTACTAGGGGTAAACATAAAACAGAGATTGTGGGAGTTGCCAGTCAAAGACTGGTACAGCCTAAGATCCATGTCCTAAAAGGAGGTCCAAATGTGACACTGTCTGAAGTGGTAAGTCCTAGAGGCTTGATGACCCAGAGCCTCATGACAGAACCAAACACACTTGAAAAAATAAGTCAATGGAATGATGCCTAACAATATTCTGCTATACTCAGCTTGTTGTCTAACCTAATGTTCATCAGAGGTGCTTCTTCCAGCAGCTTGTGGAAACAGATAAAGAGATCAATAGTAAAATGTTGTAAGATAAAAATTTTGTGCACTAGAAAGATTTGTTGCTGGTATTGATTTAATAAAATGCTGATTGGCTAGTGGCCAGGCAGAAACAATAGGCAAGGCAATCAGATTAGGAGAATTTGGGATAATGGATGGGAAGAGAAATAGTCACCAGCCGGCCAGCCAGGAAGAAAGATAAGAAAGCTGGACTGGAAAAAAGGTACCAAAGCATGTGGCTAAACATAGATAAGAATTATGGGTTAGTTTAAGTTTAAGAGCTATTTAGGGATATACTGGTCCAGCATTTACTAAGCATCTGAGTCAATTATTTGGGAAAGGAATGTTGGGTGTTTGGGAGTTGCTGGACAGAAACTTTTACTAAAAAGAACAATTTAGCTAAGCTCAAGATAACCTGTGAAAGAGAGGGAGGAATAATTTTAGGAGCCAGAGGAACCAAGGACATCACAAAATCAAAAAGAATCAATTAACCTGGGATCATAGGGGATCACAGAAACTGAATCAACAACCAGTGACCCTGCATGTGACTAAACTAGGAACACTTCTTTTATGTTATGGTCATGTAGCTTTATCTTCTTGTTGTACTCTTAACAGTGGAAACAGGGGCTGACTCTGAATCTTTTACTGGCTTTTGATACCCTACTCCTTATAGTAGGTTACCTTGCCTAGCCTTAATACAAGGCAAAATATTTAGTTTTACTACAACTTGATATATCATATTTTGTAAACATTCATGGGTGGTCTGATCTTTTCTGAAGATAAATGGAAGAGGGGTGAATTGGAGGACAAAGGAGAAATGAAGAGAGGTGTGGGAAGACTGGACTGGAAGAAAAGACCAGTGGGGCAATTGCTGTCTGAATGGGACAAACAGAAAGAGAGAAAAAGGAAGAAGAAAAAAGAAATAAAGAAGAAAGGAGGAAAGAAAAATTAATCAAGAAATGAATAAATAAAGAGAGAGATACAAGGAGATATGAAGAGAAACAGGATGTTTCAACATATCAAATTTGTCAATGTAATCCACCATAGAAACAAATTGAAAAAAATGACCATTTCATTAGATGCTAAAAAGTCATCTGAGAAAACCTAGCACCATTCATAAAAAATGTCTTAGAGATATCAGGAAAACAAAGGAGCATACCTAAATATAATCAAAGCAACATACAGCAAGTTGATAGCCAAATTAAATGAAGAAAAACTTTTAAAAAATTCACTAAAAACAGGAATAAGACAAAGCTGTCTATTGTCTCCATATCTATTCAATATAGTACTCTAATTTCTGGTTAGAGCAATAACATAACAAGGGGAGATCAAAAGAATGCAACTTAGAAACAAAGAATTCACATAATTTACTTGGTGTTAACATGAAAGCGTGCATAAGAGAGCCTATTAACTCTACCAGGAAACTACTTTGACTAACACCTTTATTGATGTGACTATAAACAAGCTTAACTCAAAAAAAATTCACCAGCTCTTTTATATACACATAATAAAAGGGCTTAAAAAGAAATCGGGGAAAAAACAATTCCCTTCAAAATAGCCCCAAACAGTAAAAAACTATCTTGAGGTAATTCTAACCAAGCAACTGGACTACCTGTTTGCTGAGAATTTAAAGTATTTTAAGAAAGAAATTGAAGAATATATCAGAAGATAAAAAGATCTCTCATGCTCATGAATCAGTAAAATCAACAGTAAAGATGTCCATCTTATTAAAATCAATCTACACATTCAATGCAATCCCCATCAAAATGACCACACAATTCTTTACAAACCTTGAAAGACCAATTCTCAACTTCATGTGGAAAAAAACAAAAACACTGAGGATAGCTTAAAAATATTGTACAATAGAAAAATCTCCAGAGGTGTTACCATTCTCAATTTTAAAAGGTAGTACAGAGCTATCATAATAAAACAACATGGTATTGGCATAAAACATGCCGCGTCCGGCTAAAGTGGACCAGGCCAGGTGAGGGATGTCGAGGTTAAATCAGCACTCAGGAGTCGTCAGGTTCCATCATCCAGGATCACAAAGAGAGAGGCCCTAGCTTTATTTAACACACTCTTTTATACCTTTCAAATACTTTCTCCTCGTAACTTCCTCCTAGTCAGACCACACCCAAGGTCGTGAAAGATCCCATAACTAATGCTCCTGGGGGTGGCAGTGATAACAAGAAAACTGCAGAGCAGAAAAACATTATGTTTATCCCCCTAGCTGTCACAAGGTTCAGTCCTCAGGGAGAAGGGGGCCCAGAGAGCCAAGGTGGAACTTTCCATAGGCACAGTTCTATGCATACAATCCAGCCTGATGTCAGGAACCAACAAAAACAGACAGGAAAATCACTGGAATTGAACTGAACATGCAAACTTAAATCCACACATCTGTGACTACTTAAGTTTGACAATGAAAACAGAAAAATACAATGAGACAAATGAGTTTCTTCAAGTATAACTGAATATCTGCATGTATAAGAATACAAATAGATCTGTATCTATCACACAAAACTCAAGTCCAAGCACATCAAAAACCTTAACATAAATACAGTTAAACTGAGTCTGATAGAAGAGAAATTGAAAAATAGCCTTGAAAAATTGGCACTGTAAATAACCTCCTGAATAGCCAGTAGCACAAATACCAAGATTGACAAGTAATAAATGGAATATTATGAAACTTAAAGTTTCTGCGGGCCAAAAAGTCCATATGATTAAAAGGTAGCTTACAGAATGGAAAAATATCTTCATGAACCACACATCTGACAATCTGATAAATGGATGATCTACAAAATATATTAAAAACTCTTAACACTTGACATCAAACCTCCCAAATTATCCAATTTTATAAAGGGTTCAGATATAAACAAAAAATTTTCAATAGAAGAATTCTCAAATGGCAAGAAATGGTTAAAGAAATATTATACATCTTTAGCCATCAGGGAAATGTAAATCAAAATTATTCTGAGAATCCATCTTACACTTTTCAGAATAGCTTTGAAAAATAGCACAAGTGACAGCTAATACTGGAAACAATGTAGAGCAAGGGGAACACTCCTCCACTGCTAGTAGGAATGCAAACTTCTACAGTTTCTCTAGAAATTTATATGTCAGTTTCTCAGAAAATGGAAAATTGGTCTACATCCAATTCTAGCTGTGCCACTCTTGAGAAAACACCCAAAGGATGCTTCATCTTACCACAAAGATTACTTGCTCAACTAAGTTCATAGTAGCTTTATTCATAATAGCCAGAAATTAGAAACAACTTATATGCCTCTCAACTGAAGAATGGGTGAAGAAAATGTAGTACATATATACAATAGTGTATTACACTGCTGTTAAAAATTACATCATTAAATTTGTAGACAAATGGATCGAACTAGAAAAAAAAACATCTTGAGTATAGTAATTCTGACCCAGAAAGAAAAAAATATATATTGTATGCATTTACTAAATAGTTACTGGGTACATGATAATAAAGCTATAATCCAATGACCCAGAGAGGATAGATAAAGAAGATGGCTCTAGAGGGAAACACTTAGAAATCCCTGGAAAGGGGAAGTATTGAGGATGAACAGTAGGCACAAGAGCAGAAGGGATCAGATGGGTTGGGAAGGAATTGAGGGAGAGACTGTGTCCTGGGGAGTATTTCTGGGTGGAGTGAAAACCTAGTTTAGTGAAAACTTCCTGGAATCTATGGGAGAGACCCTAGTGAGAATGCCTTGTAATGAATGACAATGAGTCTGAACTGAGCACTTTTTATAGCCAGCAAAGCTTCCTGTGGTGAGAGTGGGTTGCATTCAGTTAAGTTACCAACTGAGGGTATCCATGGAGATCCCTAAACAGTCAATGCTGATGCTAGGACAGAGACAATGGAGGCCCTACTGCCAAGGACAATATCCTCACAGCAGCTGATTGAAATGCTGATGTATGCATAGAACTTTCACACCAGGAGTTTTCCTGTGTCCTAGAAGTTGCTCACAAATAAATGCACCAAGATTTAACATTAATTATAAATTTTTATCCAATAACTCAGTCTTGTTACTAGCTAAATCATAACTTAACCAATTTCTAATTAACCATTTTTTTTAAACTATATGTTGCCCATATTGCCTAAGGCTCCTTTACCTTATCTTAATCTTCTTGTCCCTTCCTTTGCACCTGGCTTGAGGACTCCTTTGACTCAGCCCTTCTTTATCCTAGTTTTTTTAGTTAGATTGTCCTCCCTAAATTTTTTGCTTGGCTATCAGCCAATCAGCTTTTTATTAAACCAATAAGGTACACTGAAGGCCATGGAAAGAGGAATATAGCCATCAACCCAGCCACAAAACCTTTAACCTAAAATCTGTGCTGCCTCAAGATATGCTGGGGTACAGAATTTATAATCTAGAACTTGTAGGAGGGGCCAACCAATGTCTGATTTAACTTGAGGATGGGAATCAGAGAATCAAATATGTCAGGCAAAAATTATCAACAAAATTATTCCCAATGATATTCTTCTATTTTCATAGATCAATGCCTTGTGAAGTTTTTATCAGTTAGACTTACTACTGGTAATGTATGGGAACTGGTACAGAAATCCACTGCCAGGCATTATGGAGAGAAAGAGTCTACATATAATGTCTCAAAATGTCCCTCACCTCAGAACTCAAGGAAGAGAGGAGAAAAGATTGTAGAAATCATAAAAGATGGAGTACACCAGGATATCATGGCTCATTGAATCAGCTAAGCAGGTGTCATATGGAATCACAGAGATTTGAATCAAGCACAGAACCCTATTGATCTGCATGAGGGCCCCTTCATGAGTTTGGCATTTTGAGGGGCTCCTAACAGTGGGAATAATTGTCCTTAAATATTTTGTCTGTTCTTGGGACTCTTTTCCTCCTTGTCTATGCTTGATTTGAGGGATTTGCCTTGTCTTGTTTTGTATTTTGTTTTGTCCTTTTTAGTCATTGTCTAGTGGAGACCTGTTCTACTTCTTTCTGAAGGGAAATTGAAGTAGAGTATATCTGGGGCAAAAGAGAAGTGTGTGTGTGTGTGTGTGTGTGTGTGTGTGTGTGTGTGTGTGTGTGTGTGTGTGTGTGTGTGTGTGTGATAAGACTGGACTGAGGGGAAACTAGTCTGGATGTATTGAGTTAAGAAAAAACAATTTTCAATAAAAAATAACAAATTTTCTAAGAGAATAGTAAAAAAAAAAGTAGTACTTTATATAGTCAATGATATTTCACTTTGTAGGATAAATACCAAAGCTTTGTGTATACTATTCATATACCCTACCACATGATCAGGTCTCTAAGAATATTCAAGTATAAAATAAAAAAGGAAAGTAACATAAAAGGCTCAATACATAAAATTCAACACAATGAATTAAAAACACTCTCAGTAAAACATATTTAAATGAACACTATGAATCATAATTAGAAAATAAAATTATAAGCATTTTACAATAGTACTTATAATAATATATATAAATGCAGAAATGCAAAGAATTGTACATATACAGAAGCTGTGCAAGTTCTCACATATATAAACACAAATGAATTCAACAATTTACCAAATAACAAATAAGAAAAAAAACATAAAACAAATATGATAGTTTATCAGATGCCATCTTTTCTAGTAGGAATAAATATATATTTAAACAATTTCATAATAGTATTGTTGGTGTTGAATGAAATTGTTTAAATATCTATATAATATTATATAAATAATATAAAAAATATGTATATGTATATCTTTAAAACTATCTTCAAAATAGAAAAATGCTAATACTAATTAATAGCTATCTTTTTTCTTTAGGGATAATATAATAAAAGATTTTGCAGACTCATATATGTAGCATATCAATATTATAAGAGATACATGACCTAGTTATTGTGTGTAACCTATATATTTTTATTATTATGCTGTTATTATTATATTCTTATTTTTAATTCCTATTGTTATTATTACCTTGTATTTTGGTATTTAAAATCTTTTGTTGTGTTCTAATGTCAGTACTAATCATTATTATTTCAGTTCCCTATTTATTCTTATTCCATATACATCTTGATTTACATCTGATAAAGAAACCAATGACCTGAAATCAAATCTCAGGACTCATGAGGTATAAGAAGAGAATCAGTTTCTTCAAGTTTTCCTTTGATCTCCACAGTATGCACATGAGCGCACACACGTACACACAGAGAGAGAGAGAAGGAGAGTGCATGAGAGAGATACACACACTACCACCACCACAATATAAATCAAAATATAAAATAAAAATTAAATGACATGTTCTACTTTGCAAATTAGCAATTAATAATATTGTGCAATGCTGTGGACAGTGTATTGATTGTGATCAAAGTTTTAAGCCTGTTCTGAACATAAATTAGGAGAAGAACATACATTAGGAAAAGAATAAGCAAAGAAGAGATACAAGGCAGGAAAATAGAGAAGGAGAAGGTGTATCCAGATAGTTTTAAGTTTTGGTTCAGCAGTTCTCTTTCTTAAAAATAAAACATTCAGGAGCAAATATATTTGTTTCAGGAGTATTCATCATAACTGTCACATTTCCTAAGTGTATATTAGACATAAAGCAAAGAATAACTAGGCTATAATCCACAACCCTTAGAAGCTATGTAGCAAGGAAGATCCTAAGAGAGACATCTATGGATCCTCCTGGGAAGGGGAAATAGATATTATATTCTGAGGAAATTGGAAGCATGGTGAGGATAGGGAGAGGTGAGGAGATGTCATGAGGGAACTAGATTGTAGAGTTAGGGGAGGAATGGAGAAGGAGAACAAAGAAATAGATATCTTGACAGAGAGAACTATTTTGGGGTTAGGGTGAAACCTGGTACTATGGAAACTCCCAGGAATCCAGAGGGATAATACCATCTAGAACTCCAAACAATGGTGCAGAAGGTGACTGAAGTGGCCTTCCCATATAATCAAATTGATGAACATCCAAATTCTTATCACAAAATCTTCTTCCAGTAACTGATGGAAGCAGATACAAAGATTCTCAGCTAAGATCTGGGCTGAGGGCCTGGAATCCAG
This sequence comes from Phyllotis vaccarum, assembly GCA_033318265.1. Taxonomy (NCBI): domain Eukaryota; kingdom Metazoa; phylum Chordata; class Mammalia; order Rodentia; family Cricetidae; genus Phyllotis; species Phyllotis vaccarum. The sequence continues at coordinate 12,125,075 of JARWLC010000013.1, forward strand.
TCAAAAAGAGAGAGGAGAGATTTTATGACCTAAGGGGTCAAGATCATCATGGAGAAACCTACAGAGACAGCTGATCAGTGAGCTCAATGACTTTGAATTGACAGCTGGGAAACCTCCATGGGATTGAACTAGACCTGATGAATATGAATGATGATTTTTTGGCTTGAGCTGTAGTTGGAGGCTCTGACAATGTGGCCAGGATTTATCCCCAGTATGTGAACTCATTCCTTATAGAGGGATACCTTTTCTATCTTTGATATAGGAAGAGGGTTCTATCTTAACCTGATTCCCAGACTTTTTTGACTACCCATAAGAGGCCTTATCCTTTTTGAGGAATGGATGATGATATGGGGTAAGGAAAATTGGGGGTAGTAGGAGGAGGGAGGGGAGGAAAATTGTGGTTGGTATGAAAATAAACATTTAAATAAAAAATGTAAAAAAGAATGAAAAATATTAAAAATATCATATCTAATAATATGGCAATACTTAACTTTTCTTTATATTAACCCTTTTCCTATTTACTGTTTGCAGTGATTATAAGAAGTTTTACATTCTGTAATTTGATTGAAAATACAACAAAATATTATTTTGTGCATGAAGGGATAGGAATAAGTTTTATGATACCTAAAGCTTTAACAATTTTAGGTAAGAAGCATATTTATGAATACAAAATTATAAGCACATGAATATTTATAGGAAGATGATAAAACATAAGTATTAGTAAATTTATAGAGGTGACAAATAAGAATATATTGACACTTTAAAAATAGGTTTTTTTTTATTTATATCCATTTGCTATTAGCAATCTCATAAAGAATGTGTGAAGTATTCATCAATTTGGAATAAGATCTGCTACATTTTTTTATTATCCAAGCTATTTCAAGCATAATCACTCTAGCGACACTATATTTTCACACCATGTAAACACAGAACTTCAGATTGCATCAATTTTAAGTTTTTTTTATTTTTAAGAATTTATATTTTCATAATGTAATTACATTATAATTTACTCTTAACATTTTAATGTATCATAATCAATATCTATGTACTCTATATCATAGAGTAGTAAATAATAACAGTTAATTTATAATATACTAATGTACTTAAATGAATTGAATGTTCTGCTATAGAATGCCTGCCAAGAGAAACAGACTGAGAAAAATGACTCTACAGTTGTTTTTGTTTTAAAACACTGTATCTAAGACAAATTAAAACCAAGTAATTTAATCTGATGTGTTGTTTTGGTAAACCAATGATTTTAGTTAGTTTCTTTTGTTTTCTTTAATAAACAGTACTTGTCCATTTTCTTTATTATTTAATTTTAAAGTGTCCTATTTTAATTTATGCAGTGAAACATATAATACATCAACATCTTATTTCCATAAATATTATTCTATGGAAACATGTATTCAAGCTGATGTCTCCACAGTTAAGAGTACTAGTATCTTTTGCAAAGGACCTGTTTTCAATGCCTAGTACATATTTTGTGGCACAACCATCTGTAACTCCAGTTCCAGGCAATCTATTCCCCTCCTCTGACATTTACAGGGACCAGGCACACAAGTCGTGCACAACACACATGCAGAAAAACACCTATACATGTAAAATATGTATTAAGAGTAGGAAAGTAAGTGATGCATAGCCCTGCCCAGAAAGGTAAAGACTATACAGCGATTGTTATCAAAAACACAGTTAGATGTTTACTTTAATACATAAGCACGGGAGGTTTAGTTTGCAATAGGAGATACCATACTGAGCCAATGCAACTTGTGACTTTAGTAAATTATTAGTTCTGTAGAAATAAATTTCATGTCAAAATGTGAATGATGTCAGGAACCAGACTGCATACTAGTAGTAAGAGAATAAGGAGTCTGAGGCCCTACAATACAGAAAATCACGGGCTTCCATGAAGGGCAGGGGAGATCTTTCATAGCTGACAGAGGATACGTCCACAGGAACCTGCCTTGAATGCCCAAAATAGCTACAGGCTTTGGAAACAGGCAGAGGCCACCTCTGACCTTCCTTCTCTGCCTTCTTTCACATATTAGGTAGATGAAGACTCTTACCTGAAGAATTCTTTTAAGGTAAACCAACAGTGGGCAAACCTTTTAAGAATACATAGGTGAACCTTGAGGAATAGTGAGAATAACTTGTTTCTGGACATGGGAACTTTTCAATGATAGGTTTATGTGTTTGTGTGTGTGTGTGTGTGTGTGTGTGTGTGTGTGTGTGTGTGTGTGTGTGTGTGTGTATTTGTGTATGTGTGTGCTTCCTATGTTTATTTTAGTTCTATTATAGATTTTGTGGTGTTTTACGGATAAGTATAAAATGGGGCAGCCAAATTCTATAAGACTTAGCTCTTAGGATGTGGGATCACTAGTAAATCCATCTACTCATGGTCTTTCCTGATCTTTGTGTGTCTGTTACTATTTCAATGTCATTACTCATTTGAACAATTATTTCCTCAGTGAAGAGGAGAAGTCATTTACTGTGATGAAATTCCATTTGTCATTTCTTGTCATTTTATGACCTATTGGTGTCCTGCTTCTAAACTATTAAATATTTACATTTTCTTCTAATATTTTAAAAATTTTAGGTCTGGCATTAAGATGAATCATTTTTTTAGTTTTATTTGTTAGAGGGAACTGCGGTAATATATTGTATATTTAATAAACATGGTCTAGAATATCAGAGAACTGAGCCACTAACAGAACCAAGCCATGAAATTTAGGGAGTGGTGACAATTGTCTTTAATCTCATCACTTGAGATGCAGAGATCTTCTGGATCTCTATGAGTTTAAGCATGAACACAGCCTGGAAGTAGAGGCACACACCTTTAATCCCAGCACTTTGGAGGCAAAGGCAGGAAGACCTCTGTGAGTTCAATGTCAGCCTAGTGTACAGGGTGAGTTCCAGAAAAGCCAAGGTTACAGAGAAACCCTGTTGCAAAAACAAAACAAAAACAGACCATCTAACCTAGTCTTGATATTGGGGTGAGTGAATTGAACTTGCATGGAGTAGATGGACGTGCCATGCTGAGTTGACCCATCTTGGGACTTCTTGTCCTTTTGGTGGAGGGGATGGGGCATAGGGAGGCTGAAGTCTGACTGGGACGGATTGGAAGGAGGGAAGGGAGGGGAGGCAGGGGGATACATGTATAAAAAAGACATTTTATAAAAGATAAAGTGACAAAATTTTGAACATTTTATTGGCTATATCAGCACACAAATGTAACACACAAAATTAGAATTTGTAACAAGATCTTGGGTATTTTTATGGTGTTAACTTTAATCAAGATTAACAAAAAGCAAGGCAAAAAATTCTTAGCCCTAGCAAGTATTAACTACCCTAAGACTGATTTCTTAAGTAGGTATTACTTTGTCATAGAGAAAACCCATGACAATTAAAAATGAAAAAGTTATTTAACTTCTTTTTATTCAAGTGGCAGGTGACTGTGTACATATTTTGTATTTCTCTTTATTTTAGTGGGCCATGGTAGATGAGGCTTTGGTATGAGGAGTCTACATACAGCAGAAAATAGTTCACCATGGTTTCTATCAGGTTTAGTTAGTAATACCACAAAACAGTATGTAGGGGTATTGTGTTATTTCATGGTAAATAATTGTCCCACCCACTGGTTTAATAAAAAGCACTGATTGGCCAAAAGCAGGCAGGAAGTGTGGGCAGGGCTACCAGACTAAAAACTCTGAGAACAGGAAGCACAGAGCAGAATGCCAGAGAGAAACCGGAAGAAGCAGAGGACAACTTTGCTGCTCTAAGAAAAGGTACCGAGCCGCATGGCATGGCTGAACAGGAAGAATCATGGGTTAGATGAAGGGTAGAGAGCTAGCATGTAATATGCCTGGGCCTGAGGCTGATCAGCTGAAAACTAATGAAAGCATCTGTGTGTCTCTGTGGGACTGTGGGACTGTGGGACTGTGGGACTGTGGGACTGTGGGACTGTGGGTCTGTGGGTCTGTGGGCCTAAACCTTGAGGTTAGGCCCGAAGTCCAGGCCAGAAACCTCCTACTACAACAGTATGTCAATCTCCCAACTGAACTCTCATTTCAAACATAGAAAGCTGAAGACCTGTTGGACAAAAGTTATATCTTTTTATTTTCCTATAATATTGAGGATACATGTGAACTTTTTATCTCACAGTCATAACATTGCTTACAATGATGGTATGAAGATATTTCTAAAATTATTTCACTGTCCAAAGTATTTTAATCAATACTTATGAAGAATAAATTGAAATTACTAATAGAAATGCACTGTGGTAACAGACACATAGAATAGTGAAAGTCCACTACATTATGACATTTCATATCTGGATAATGGTTGTGGTTTTGTAAGCATAGCAATTGCAAAAGTTATTAAGTAAGAGATAAGAGCACTTTTGGGATTTATAATTTAACTCCAGAGAGTATAAAAGTATATTCCAAGACTGTTCAATTTTACTGAGTTATTTTTTGTACCATGAATATTAATAGGTCTTAATGGAACTAAGCCTACTGTAAAAGATGGGTTTATGAACCGAAATGTATCCTTCTGGTTGTCATACATAAAAAAATGATCCCTATGAGAAAAAATTTAATTTTTTTTCTAAATCAAGCATCTCTATAATTTTATTTTCAGTGTTCTCAATGAATTGATTGGCTCTATAGATAGACAGAAGAAATGATTTTGGAAACTATCAGCAGGATGATTCACTCCTGATCTTTTAGAATTGAATGCATTTATTAAAATTAGAGCTATTTATCATGATAATGCACTGCTGTCACTTTCAGTTAAAAATGAAACATCTTATTTCTTTTAAGAGAAGGCAAGAAGATAAAATAGTAATACTGAAATAGAACACCAACTAGTAACATGGATAATATGAACACTATATGGAAGAATAAATTAAAGTTTTACATTAAAACATGGTGCATTTTGAAAACAATAATTACTCGTTAAAACACTATAGGTAAAATACTCCACTGCAAAAAAAAAAAAAAATCAGGCTATTGTCTCTAGTGGTAAAGACTGTAAAACTTTTTTAATTACTTAATACTTTAATCTTTCCATGCCATATACTACTTTTTAAAAATAATAGTGTTTTTCTGAAATTTTCTGAGTCAGGTCAACTTGTGTCAAGATGGGTAAAATTCTGAGGAGCAACATATCCACTTCAGAATTTTTGCTGAGTGACTGAGTGGTTTGATATAAAGTTTTAGAATAAAAGTGCATAAATGAGACAATATGAGATTTCTCTATAAATTCATGATAATCTTTAATAAATGATCACTTGAAGAAATGTTTAAGACATGAGTACACATAATGGGGTATATGGAGAATGGATTCTGGATTACAATCTTGAATCATTAAAGGCATTTTTTTTTCAAAAGATGACATGAACAGGTAATGGAGGTTTCAGTGTCATACTGGCTATATAACACTGTTCTAAGTTTTCTTTCTCTGATCCTCCATTAATGCACTTTTCAGTCAGCTGACAAAACTATAAGAAAGAAACTGTAGGGAAAACTCATATAGACAACTATATACTAATGAGCTCAACAAAAATGGCATATGCTTAATGACCAGAAAATGGCTAGTCACCACTATTGTCATGCTTTATGTAACTTGTTTTCAGTATTTGTAAGAGTAATACAGTTTTATTAAAACATGAATTTTTGTTTTCCTCTAAACAGCATCTACTAGATATTATATTAAAATGTCAATTTACTTAATGTATTATAACACTGAAAATAACACAACCATTGGAGAACATATAAGAATTTCTTGGAAAAATTGTACAGACAAATTTGTACTTCCATGTAGCCTGTTCTTGAACACATTATTTTTTTTTCTTGACACTATAACTATTTTCAAGTCACAGGACCAGCAGTATGATAAATGGTAAGTGATTCTTGTATATAGAAATTTTAGCAAGAAATAAAATGTGTTCCCCTGTGTTAGTTGGGAGTCTTTATCAGAGAATTATAAACACCTTTGTCATTGAAATTAAATCCCGAAATTGAGTGAAGGTAAGGTAAAAAATGTCTTTTGTAATCACTCCAAATTCATAAGTTAGATGTTCACTACAAAGCTTTGCTCTAAGCCAGTATATAGATTGACTGCCTAGCTGAACTGATAGGACTTGAAACAAATGACATTGGGATAACATAGTAAAGTGTTATCTTCTCAGTGAGTGCATAGAAATCTATATACAAAAGAACATGAGATTCTTTCTCCTTGTTCTCTAAAGAAAATTCGAAAGGAGATATCATAGGCCAGGATTGATTAAATTGTCATAGCAGACTGGCAGAAGATCATAAGGAAAAATATTATAACAGTTCATTTCCTATTAGCATCAAAAATTCTTATTTGAAAATTAGAAAAATGTGATATAATCTTTCTCATTCTCTAGCAATGTATTAGTGATGAAGTAGTATGATGAGGCTTTAGTAGCTGCTTCTGGAAGCAATAGAAAATTAAACAGCCTGTAACTTTTTATTTCTGTCACAGGTTGAAAGTGTAATCAATTTTGTTAAGATAATCAATCTGGAAGATTATTTAGAAATTCATTTTTAAATAAAGGACGCACCAACTTCTAAATAATAGCAGTAAAAGAAGCTACAAAATGGAAAACCACATTTCTGTCTAAGTAAGGGCAGCATTCACATTACTTACATGGTAAAACAGCAAAACAAACATCAATAAGTCCACATCTGCCTTTATTATGACACCAGAAAGTGATAAAAAAAAAGACAGTGTCTGGTGGCACACTATCCTGAAATCAAGTCTCAGCTCTGAGATGAACTGGATTTATGATGATTTAAAAAAAAAAAAAAACTCATTCAAAACTTTCATTTACCTTAAAATAAGATTACTAACTGGATCAAAATATTTAATGTGGCTAACAAAATTTCTATAAATAGGTAACAAATTCATAGTAATTACTATTTCCATTTAAGGGCACATTATTTAACAGCATTATCATTTAAACATTTATTGAAATTTCACTGCTATCTGGGAATTAGACTTTGGTTATTTCATTGAATTCTGGACATTTTTGTTCTCAGGTAAATACGAGATTCTCAAATGGTTTATTGCAGATTCTAACAGGAATTGACTTTAAAACATTCTTCGATCTCAATGCCAGACTAGCTCCCGAGGATCCAGAGGGAAAGATCTCACATTACTTAGCTGTGCTGGCAGCAAATAGACATCAACAAATTCTAAGGTTTAGATCAACTGTGACTCAGTATCTGAATCATGGCAATTTATAAGTTCTGACAGATAATGAGCATTTTCACTGATAGAAAAAAAATTCTGCATATGTAGTCTATGTGCTTATTGTGAGGCTTTCTGAGCACTGCATATGATGTAATGAAGAATAAATATTCATAAAAGTAATCAGACATAGCCCTGAGCTTTAGGTCATCTCCTCCCCTCCTTTTTTTAAACCTTTCAATGGCTGCCTCAAGTGACTGCACCATAGACCCCATAGGGGCCAATTATTCCCAGCTCAGAATGACAAAAGCTCCACCACCTATCTGAGGCTGGCTCCAGACATAGAACTCAGAACATGCAAATTCACATCCCAGCAAGCATATTTGGAACTTGTGACTGAGCTGCGAACACATAAAGATATCTGCAGATGGTAAACTATAATATATAACCGGCTGCATAGTTTTCTTCTTTTCTACACTGCATCAATATCTCTACTAATGACAGTTTTTGTTTCTAAGCCAAATCTGTGCAATTGACGTCTTGATTGAAAATAGTATATGAGATTGTTTTGTTTGATTAATAATGCATAACCTGATTAATATGTGTCTTCCCACATACTTTTCCCATGATGACATTGGCCTGCCACATAGCAAGTACCCTATAAACTATTTCTATAACGTGACTTCAGATTTCTGTCTTACACATGATATTTCCTCAGCTTGGAGAGCCATCCCTTCTGTTTTGTTGTTGTTTTATAATCTAGTACTTTTTCTTTTTGAAATTATAAAAACTTGATTTATTCTGAAAGACGACTTAAGAGAAAAGTACCTCTGTCAAAAAAACATAAAGTATGACTTTTAAGCCAGCAATGTAATACTTAGACTTAAAGGGCATAGACATACCAAAGAAATTAAGCTGAGACCTTTCCATTAATGGGGAACCATGGTGCCTGCCATGTGTCACTGTGAACCTGTGGTGTTTAATAAGAATATTGTTGACTGATTATAGGCCATTTCCATTTAAACTCTTGTATAGGTGAATATTTAAATTTTAATTAGTAATTTCCCATAGTAGGTTTCTTAATAATATTTTTGATGTTTTTTGGTGTTAATTATGTATTTGCATATTTCTTCTACCCTTTCTTACCCTCCATTTCTGAGCACATTTAATCTTTCTTATTCCATTAATCCCATTTATGCTTTGATACCACTGCTTTCTTTAGCTCCTTTCCCTTTAATGAACCCTATCATAGCCATGGTCCCTTCCTAATTTGCTGACATTTGTGGGTAATCCAAGGGAAATATATATATATAGCTGAATATTTAAAGGTGGCATAAAGAGATGTGAGAAAAGATGTACCCCATATCTTTCATTATGAGGTCTGTATTACCTCATAATGATTATTTACAATTCAATACATATAATTGTGCATTTCATATTTTAATATGTTTTAACAGTTCTCTAACATATCATGTAAACACACCACATTTTAATTGTCAATTGATAAGTTGATAAAAAACTAGGCTGTTTTCTCTTCTTGGGAAAAAATTTGACTATATGTTAAAGAGTAGTTTAGTTGGATTATGTGGATATACTTGAGACTTTTAGGAGTATTTTCATACTAATTTCAATAGTGTCTATACTATTTAATGTACCATGGTTATATTACAGAAGCATACATATATGTAAAAAAACTTTCTATTTTAATCAATGTCTAATATAGCCCATGCTGGACTTTTCTTCACTGTGTATTATAGGATAACTTTAAATTTCTGATCCTCACACCTCGTCCCACCCACAACTCAAGTTATGGGATTGCAGTTATCCACCATTGTATAAATGTTTCAAAATCATCTTTAACATATGTATTTACTATTCATTGTTTTTGTTAATTTTAATATTCTAAAATTAATGCTGATTTAAAGTATGTAGTAGAGCTTTTAAATATATTTGTCATATATTATGGGGCCTGTAAAGGAGGTAAGACAAAAGTAGTGTAGTTTAGCTCATATCAAACATAATTGTTCAATGAGCAACAGCATATCATGTTGAACAAAGTAATTTCAAATAAATGATATATACCATGATTTAGAAAGACTTATTTTTCACTAAAGGAGACCAGAATTGCCATATAGTTGTGATTATTGAATTTAGCCAGTTTAATATTATTTCTGATTATAAACACATAAAAATACATGAAATGTATTTTAAGCCAAATAAAAAACCTGTGAATCTCACTTTACTCCCTTTAAAACTATTTTAAATATAAGTCAAATAAAATTGATGATATACTCTAATTAAAATGTAATAATTCAAAGAGAAATTGATAGAATATATGTCCTTATCAAATTTAATTATACAGTAGATTCCAAAATCAAACTGTCAACTGTAAGATTGCTTATTAAATTTTGACCTAGTAATTTAAATTAATTTGAATCAATTGGCAATATATGATTAAACAAATACCTAAAATACAAGTACTTTTTGATAAGTCCTGAGTATATAATGGCTTCTGGATTGCTTACATTTATAATCTAATTGAGAAATAAGTATATAAAATACAAAATAAATAACAGTATATATTTATTTAAACTGATAGCAGCAATTTGTCATGAAAAAATATTATAGGAATATTAGAAAAGCTTCATAAATAAGTACTTGGCTTCTAGTTGAGAAGCAAGAAAAGCTTATCAGAAAAAGTTACAATGTGTTTCTGAAAGAAATAATTAGAAGTTATGAGAGTGGACCTATGTATAAATGTGGATGAAAGTGACTATCAATAATTTGGAGATCTGAAAATAAATAAAAGTCTATTGATTTTTTTTAATCTCATGGACGATATTTTAGAAACAGGCTTGTAAGGATGTTTTGTCATTTGTGTAGGTGGATATTAAGTCTGTTCATTTTTAGCAGTTGTGAAGATTCATGACTTCAACTTTATCCATTGCTATTCCCATAAGATATCTGATGTCATTCTTTGGATTTTCAAAAATTGTCTTTCACACTAAATTAAAAGTGTTTATCAGCTTGGAATTACTATCTTTTTTGCCTCTCCTTTTGAATATCTGATATAACAGAAACAAATATGTCAGAATTACTGTAACACTATCATACTATCTCTTTTCTATAAAATTAAGAGTAACATGGCATATTCTTAATCTTCTCAGTAACATCTTTCAAGACGATGTAGTCAGTTTCTGTAACTTCTTGGAGTAAGATAAGACTATGTTCCTGTACATGAGTCCATTTTCTACAGAGGATCACCTAATCTGGCCCTAATAAAGGGATGAGGGAATTATACCACCTGAAATGGATATACCAGACTCAACTGACCCACCTTGGGACTCCTTGCCCTCCTTGGGGAATGGATGGAGGATGGGGTGGGGGAGGCTGGGTGAGGACTAGAAGGGGCTGGGAGGAGGGAATGGAGGAAAAGCAATAGCATACAGGATAAAAAACCCTTTATTAAATAAATAAAAAATGATAAAAGGAATACACAGAAAAAAGATCTAAGTTAGATTCACACACACACACACACACACACACACACACACAGAGAGAGGCATATTTACATACAAATGTACCTTATACTTACATAATCTTACATAATGTCTTTAAGTATAAATTACTACAAGGTTAAATTTGATGGAGTGATGTTAATAGATTTTAAGCATTAATAAAATTAGTTGTTAACTATTTATTGCAAGACATTTAAAACTTGTTATAACCACTTAGAAAAAAAACTATAATCTTTTTGAAATTTTTAACATATATTGTTCATCTTTATGTTAATAATTACTTATGATACTCTTCCTGGGAAATGCAAAAGAATTTTGTTCCATATATACAAAGATGCTATAGATTTGCAAAAATGGAGACATAATAAATGATGTATTTAATAAGTATTCTGAAGCAAGCACTATAAATATATTTATAGTTACATCTAGTTATGTTTCAGTTATCTACAATAATCATAAGTTTTATTTTTTATTTTTGTTTAACAAATTTATTTAACATGTGGTACCTAATAGGTGCTACTCTGTTCACTTTGGAAATATAAATAAAAAAATATTTCAAGAGATCTCTGAAGTGAAACTGCTATAATTCATGGAATACAAAAGAGAACGTTAATTCTCAGAGAGGTTTAAGAAAGTTTCTCAGAGTCACAGATATGATAACTGGTATCATCAAGATTCAAATGTAGTCAGTCAGTCAGATCTCAATATGCTAACTCTTAACCTAAAACTGAAATGTCTCATGTTATATTTAATTATCATCCCTTGGTAAAATCATAAAGAAAAAATGAATAATCACACCTCTGCCTGCTATTTTTTTTCTTGAGAAATGTGATCTGATATGATTATCAAATCTGTGTGAGTGTTTGACTTGATATAAAATAAATTCCTAACAGCCAGTATTCATTTTGGTTTGCGCTGAATTAATACTACTTAAAAATTTCACGTTTAATATTTTTGTTATCATTATTTTATTTTTAGACAAGATAAGCATACACTGATGGGTAAAATTTTAGAATTGCATACTGGTCCTTCAACATGCTGTTTTTCCACATCTTATTTCTGTTTAGAGGGTTGCTTCCTGTTCACTCTATAGGTCTTCACTTCCACACCACCGTCAATTCCTCAAGGAGCCAACATTACAAAAATTACTTTGGATGACTTTCTAGGTAGCTAGTTATGTCTGTTATTTCTAGAATTTGGAGGTTGTTTATAATGCTGTTCCCTTTTACTCAGCTATTATTATATCCTTCTGTGGTGGTGAAGATTAGACAGTTATAACTATTGTTTTCCTTAGTTAAAATAAAAGGTAAGTTAGATATGATACTTTGGATTTACATAGGTAAGGTAGTTGATAGAATTTTTTTTTAATTTTGCTAGGTACAATTGAATTAGATATTGTACCTGGAATTATTGCTTGATAACTGTTTTGTTACAGGCAATTTTTCTATGTTTAAATTAAAATCATAGTTTTGATTAGACAGCAAAGAAAAAATGATGTGGGATGCTTTTTTGTATGCTGTGAATATGCTCTATTATTTGTTAGTAAAGAAACTGTTTTTGCTTATGGAAAGTCACCTTAGAGGCATGTTGGAAATCCAAGCAGAGAAAAGGACAGAAAGGGCAGAGTCAAAGGTGACATAATCCAGCTTCCAGAGAAGCAAGATGTAAAACTAAAGGTTAGCCACATACCGCCTGACAATACAGTAGATTAATAAAAATGGATTGAGTTTTAAGAGTTAGTTGATAATGATCCTGAATCAAAGTACAGTTTGTAATTAATAAAGCCTCTGAATAATTATTTTATAAATGTCTGTGTGACTGTGGGTAGGAGAGATTCCTTCAGAACACAGACCCAAATGTGTCACAAAACTGACTACAGTTTAATTTATTTTGTTTTTCTTCGTCTTCCTTTTTAATATAACCTTCCTAGTGAAAGTAAGTAGTCTGTATATAGTCATCTCTATCTTCTCACTCTCTAAGCCTAACAGTCGTCCATCATAACTATGCTTTAAATAATGGAGTGAAAGAGAGTGGAGTAAGATTTCTCAGAACTATACTGGCTCTTTCTTGATGCAATAAAAGAGCCTGACCACTGGTATGGAACAAAAGTACCTCTGTTAAATGAGTGTTTGAACATTCAATTTCTTTTCAAGTTCACTCTCAAAAGGCTCCAGTTAGCTTTCAGGAATAGGGATAGAACAACGAATCATTGAATCAGAACATTTGAGAACAAAATGACTTCTAAAGGACAGGCTGTCAATCTTTACTTTGCCACTGTCCCCTTATGTCTTTTTGTCCTTACAAAACCCCCAAACCAAATAGTTCTCCACTTCATTTTCACAATGATTCAAACTGTTAATATTCTTTTAAGAAATGCAACTATTTTTATGTAGAAATTACTTACAGGCAAGTCTCATTCCTTGGATCAAATTTTTAGGTGATTCTGTATGTATCTTAATATAATCTGTTAATTTCATGTTTATGCTTTGACAAACAGATAATGAGGATAGATTATAGTCTCTCCAAATTTGTGATTTTACAACCAAACTCTTGTCCTTCTTGACTTTAAACTTTTTGAGCATTCATACTATTTGTGCCCACAAGTCTTCTTTAACATGAACAGTTCATCACAAAGTTGCTTTCTCATTGTAAAAGCTTACTTCAATAGATCCTTTACAATATTTTCTGATTGAATTTCTCATTCTGTAGGCTTGATATCTCTGGATTTAATGAACTGGGACTTCCCTCATGTGTTCTTTTGGGGTTAGGAACTCAGAATGAACATTTGTTTTTTTCAGATTTGCCTCTTTTTTTAGACAGTCAGAATGATTTTCCCTTTTCTTTGCAGCAGTCATGTACTACCTTTCTTCAAATATAATCAGTCTTCTTTACAAGTTTGCTTGCCATTAACTCTACTGTAGAGTAAAGTACTGCAAGGCTCTCCTTCACAGTTTGTTTTCCTACTGGAATCAACCATATCAAATTACAGAAACATATAATAAGAAATATCTGCCTTAGAAAATACAAAAGAAGTATATTTTTGGAACAAAAATGTGAGTGTAAAAGACTGTGGACTAAATATGTGTGACTAGAAGTCAAATAAAGAAACTAGCTTTCAATTAGTTTTTGGTAAAGATCTTGGTGCATGTTAGAAATTTTGTTCTGAACTTTTCTATTATTAAGAAAGACCCTTAAAGTAGTAAGACATAATATTAATGACAACTTGTAATTGAAGAAAAATGTTTAATACCTCAAGAGATAATTTATTTTAAAAATAAAAATTCTGGCTAGCCTCTTAATGTAACAATGTTCAAATATTCTTGACCTCAAAAAGGACTGCAGCATGTTATCAATTTAGTAATTTTTAAATAATATTTATGATGTACTAGTACACACAAAGATATTTTGTACCACATAAAAGTATTTAATTTTTTCCAGTGCCATGTATTAGTTTTTGGAAAGTACTTTATCTTAGTTTGATATCTACTGTGTATTGAGGATGTATGGGGCTCTATATACTATGAGTGTATAAATAAACATAATTGTCAAAATCTTACTCTAGTTGTAGTAAAATGACAATATTGAACATAATAAGTAAAATATCGGGATGTACAGTATCAACTATAACAAGGATAATTGTATTGAAAAGTGTGAAGATATGATGAGGAAGACATGAATTACAATTTTAATTATGATGTTCAGGAACATTCTAAGTATTAGCCATTTGAGCAAAGATAGAATAGATAAGAAGAAATAATAAAATATAAAGGAGCAGTATATAAAGAGGTCATTGTTTAATAAAGTTCAAAGGCTACAGTATATAGCATTTGCAAATGATTATGAAAGAAACAGCTCCCACTTCAAGGACATAAAAAAGATAAGTTATTCTTGAGCCAGATCTGCATAACCATGGCCCAGAAGCACAAGCCTATTTTTCTCCAAATACTGTGTTTCAAAGAGTTTGCTTGAAATATTTACTTTTTAAAAATACTGTTTTGTGTATGTGTTAGACTGAGAAAGTGTCTCTGGGTAGATATGTGGACCTGAGTGCTGATGTCCATGGAAACCAGAGGTATAGGATATCACTGGAATTGAACTTATAGGTGCTTATGAGTTGCCCAATATATGTGTTAAGAATTGAACTGGTGTCCTCTATATACTCTTAAAAAGCTACTCAAGTTTTCAGACCCCACTACACACTTTTTGAAGCAAAAATAAAAAATCATAAAACAACACATTTTTCCAATAAAGTGGTTGATCATTTAAATAGACAGGTTGCAGCAATGCATGGAAAATTCTGCTATAGATCTTATATGCTACATAACATGTTTTGTCCTTGGATAGGAGTAGCTAGGATTCTATTTTATTCAAAACGATTTCTTTAATGCTCAAAAAAGATGTTAAGTCAACTACGGTTGAGATCAAACAATTTGAGTTAAAAATTTGACTTTGGAAATATTCTAACCTATCCACATCACTGAAGAAGCTACAATCAGTTAATCAACCAGTACAGATACATCTTCTTTCTAGGAATTCTTATTGTGTGGAGAGAATAATATTAGAAAATTTAGTCATAGAAATCACAGAGAGATATAGTCTATCCAGGTCAGAGCTTGTGGCTAACAAGAAAATGTGTACATAGATAGACAGGTAAATGTCTAATGTTATGACTTCATACAGACAGAAATATCCCGATTGCTCATAGCCCATAGAATTTTGCTTTAATCACATGAATTTGATAGAAAGGATGAACATCAACATTAACATGAATAGCTTTGAGGATAGTTATTGGAGTCTCCAAATCTATGTGGATAGCTTTAATAGAATTAATATAAGAGCAGAAAGTAAATTAGTTGTGGTATTCTAATTTTAAGAACTCAAACAATTTTTAAAAGGTCAAAGGCTATAAAGGTTGGTGTTACCAGCTTTTAATTCCTGGTGTTAAGCTTAACATGTGACATCCAAATGATCTCAATAAATAATTTAGCCTTCACCAAATGGATGGTTATTAAGCCTCATTAAATGTTTAACAATAATGCCTCATGGTTTCTTGGTCTGCTTCTGGTATTAGGACTCTAAATTGAAATCCATATAGAAAGTATTCATCAAGTGTCATTTGAAAAAAGGTCAATACTGAATATTATAATGGCAGAAAGATATGACAGATGAAAAAGCAAGGTCTGCCTTTTACTTTGAGTTAAACAGGAAGTATTTTTTCTGTGTATAAAATTAAGCTGCTTTAAAGGGAGCATTAGGACACTCAATTTAATAGTTTAAAGTACT
The DNA here is from genome assembly GCA_033318265.1 of Phyllotis vaccarum. Lineage (NCBI taxonomy): Eukaryota > Metazoa > Chordata > Mammalia > Rodentia > Cricetidae > Phyllotis > Phyllotis vaccarum. The sequence goes on from JARWLC010000013.1 coordinate 12,141,094, forward strand.
GCTTGCTTCTAAACTAAAAGTCAATAACAATCTTTAAAGAAAATATTTCTAATTGTATTACAATTGTTAAACCCTTATATTGTAAAATTTCCTTCAAATAAACTCACATTTACTAATCATATGATGGTATTTAAAACATTTAAATAAAATTCAATTAAATTTTGGTAATAAAAATAATAGAAATAGTTTTCCTTTAATTAATAACAAATGTTTTTCTAATATTTCACTAATGAGTGAATGGATTTTACAAGCTAGCTTATAGGGCGCAAGTTGATGTCAATGTCTCTGTGTGTGTCTTACCCCTTTGGGCTGCACAGTCCTGGGTCTGAGTCTTAGGACAAAGTTTTCCAGAGAAATATGAGTATGAGCAATGACAAAGCCAACAATGGCAATAATATTGTCATACATACACTTGTTAAGATACTGCTATATTTTAGATCCAAGAACACAGGTTCTTAAAGAATAAGACATAGATTGTTTTCTTGCCTTAATTTTTTTTTCATGTAGTGCTGTTTGTCAGAATATTTGTCACATGTATTTCATCAATTAAGTAATTAAATAATTATATTACATTACATCTTCCCCACTGGAATTATGAACCGTTTTCTTGTTAATTATGGTAGAAATGATATATCAAGTTTATCCAATTAAGGATTGCATTGCAAAATATATTTGAAACTTCTTGATACTTTTTGTTGAAAATTACTTCTCAGAAGAAAACACAGCAATTGGAACTCAGCATTGGAAACACATACATCTTATGAATGCTGTTTCTCCTATGGAATTCTCTTCCAACATAAATTGACTTCAAGGGTCAAGGAAAAGTTGTCTTTTCTTTTTTTAGAAACTTGAAATTCAATTATAATGTTAGAATTTTCTCATATTTTAGATACAGTATCAAAACTCTCTAAATCCATAAATCCACTTTCACTCTGTGACATTTATTATGTTCTTTTATCTTCCACTTTACTGTTTTAATCTTCTTCTCAAGACTCCTGACATTAATATAGCTGTGTTGATGGGTCCACTTCAGCTTCTGTCAGAGAGATTTAAAATCTCTTCTTACATATGAGAGTAGAAGTTCACCAAATTTGCTTCAATTAAGACAATTGTTGTTTAATTTGTAACAGATCTACCAGAAATAATAGGAGAATGAGTTCAAATCAATACTCAGAAATGTCACAACCTAGAATTATTTTCCACTTAAGGAAAAATGTGACTTCAAAAGATCATTTAAGTAAATTAACTATTGGCCACCAGATGGTAACTTATCAGAAGAAATTTAAGTAGATAAAAATTATTAGTAGCCTTATGCCCATTTGCAAGGCATTATTGAAAAAAAACAAAACAAAACAAACACAAACCACTCTAAATATTATATAAAGTCTGACAGAAAGACATTTTTCCAATAATGCTAAGACTTTTATATAGCAAAGGAAAAAATCCTAAAAAATGAGGTTTGGTATTACAATTTTAATTCAATTTTTCTTAAATTGGTAACTGTAATTCTATAGTGAAGGCAGAAAAAAGAGAATACTCAAAAATGCAAGCTCTGGAGCCACAAAAAGGGGATGAAATTCCTGATACCATGGCTTTTTACACTCTGACTTGGATAAAAGAATTAGGTATTATTGCAGTTTATAACCGAAACATACATAAGGTAGCCACTTGTGAGTATTGCTCTGTAGATTGTATCATGACATGAAATTGACTTTCAACGATGCTGAATCTGATTAATTTCAATAATTTGTTTCCCTACATTTGATTATAGACTGAGTAAAATCTATGACAAAAAGCAAACTTTTAGAAATATATGTGACTTCAGATTTATTATGTATGTGTTGTTTTCCAATATGTTCACATTATTATTTAAAACAAACAATACTAGCAAAATTAAAAAAAAAAAGTTTACCCTATGCTCCTCATAAAAGTAATAATAAAATAATTGGCAAAAAATTCCCAACTATATTTTTCAGAACTCTGGAAAGAAATAGTGTTGGTTCAATTGCACATCTACATGGAAAATAATGAATGTCAACCTTTGATTCATAAAGTATTATCTTAATGTAGAGACACTGGAAAATATTTTAGTATTGTGGTAGAAATATAGTAGCTTTGTCATCTATGAAAATGGTATTCTTTCAAATATAATATATCATCTGATCTATCATTTTTGGTACCCAGATCATAATTTTTTTTCACCAAATTAAAATATATAGTCAAAGTGTGGTATATGAATTAAAAATATTTATTCACAGGTGATAATTACTAGCATTTTATTAAAATATAGATTAACTTTAAATACAAATTTTGAAGGTTTTATGATTCTGTTTATCTGACATAAGTAGACTAGATAAACCCATTGAAACACAAAGTTTTCTGATTTCTATACTCAGGGTTGGTGAATATCCATGGAATAGGGGAATGGGGATTTACTAATTGGAGCATATGCAGTTTGATTTTAAGCTAATGCTGATGTTCTGAATCTAGGCAAAGGTATTAAATCTCAAAAACTTGAATGTACCAAATACTGTAGTAGTGGGTGTTTCTTTGGTCCCAGGTGGCTAGAGACCCACAGACCTGCTGCCCGAGACTGCTTAGCCGCCTAGCCGCTCACCACTCAGACCCCCAGAAATGACTCAGACATTTATATTAAGTTTATGCGGTTTGGTCTATGGCTCAGGCACATTACTAGCTAGCTCTTACATCTTAAATCAACCCATTTCCATGAATCTGTCTGCCACGTGGCCCGTGGCTCACCTGTGTTTCTTACATGTTTCTTCTTGGGCAGCTGGCTTGATCTGTTCCTGACTCTGCCCTGCTTCTAAAACATATATTCTTGTTTAACTTAGTAGCCTTTGCATTTGCAATCCATTGTCTTTTTGCAGTTAGCTCATTAACAGTTAAAGTATTAAAAGAAAACACAATAACAACCAAAATCCAGATTTTGTGTCTATTTTCCATCTTTACATGGCTTATTATATTTTTAATACTCTATTTCTCTTTTTAAAGACTTTATCTTTTCTCTTTTTTCTCTAAAGACTATGTACCTTCTCTCTTTTCTCTCGGAAGACTATGTAGCTTTTACATACATTGTAACCCGTTTACAGGATTTTTCTCTTCATCTGAATCTGATTTATTGTGAATCCTTAATCATCTTCTAACCATAAGACCTTTTAAAATACACTCTCTTAAAGCACTGCATAGTTTTTGCAGATTACGCTGAATCACTAAGTTCTCGTAAAGGGACCATTTCGCGGCCAGTGACCAGAGCTGACTAAAGAAAATGCTGCTACTAAGAAACTGTCTTTGTTTCTTTTTTGTTCAAAATAAGCAGAAATCTAAAATCAATCACTACTAAGTCTTCTGTGAGATTTCAGGAACCCACCTGAATGCAGCTTACACCCCCTGCCGCCAGTCCACCAGCGCCATTTTGAATGTGACCCAGACACCACGCTTTCTTTGTACAATGGTCCGCTTCGTATACACAATTTGGAAGCTGCCTTGGCTCAGTTTCTGTGATCTAGAATACTCTTTAAACTTTCTCAGGCTTTCAGTGGATATTCGCCCCACGTTGGGAGGCCATCTGTAGTAGTGGGGTTTCTCGGGTCCTGGGCGGCCAGAGATCCGAGACTCACAGACCTGCCACCCGAGACTGTTTTGTAGCCCTCTGCTGCTCAGGCCCCCAGAAATGACTCAAACACTTATATTAACTTCATGCTGTTTGGCCTATGGCTCAGGCACATTGCTAGCTAGCTCTTACATCTTAAATCAACCCATTTCTATTCATCTGTCTGCCACATGGCCGTGGCTCACCTGTGTTCCTTAAATGTTGCTCCTTGGGCGGTTTAAGCTCAATCTGCCTGACCCCTCCCTGCTTCTCCTACCTATGCTCTGATTTCTCCTCCTACTTCTTCTATGGTGCCTGCCATGGCCCAAAACAGCTCCTTTATTTAAAGATTGAGATTCACAGCATACATAAACACATTCCCACATCAAAATACTACTAGATTTTTAAACTTATCAAGTATATGCTATATAAATTTATTCATATTAAATGTAACCATGTGCACAAATTTTAATTCAAAATACTTGTGTTTTTGTTACACTATGCTTTTATACATATACATATATATGTTAATAGAAAATTTTCTGTTAAGTATTCTTCCATTATGTAAGTTCTTAAGATAAATTATTACCAAATGAGGAAATGGAAAAAGCCTCAGATAATATAATATCAAAATTTGTAATGTTTATCAGCTGTAGCATACTCTGTGAATCACTTCTATAACCCATGCATAATGTAGAATGACACCATCTCTTACACGTCTGTAGTTCTTCATCCTTTGCTTACTTTTCTAGAATTTGTCTCACATATTTGAAAAACTGATGCTTCAGGTAGCTCATGTTATAACAATGACTACTTTTTGTAGTAAAAATTCACTGTCCCACCTGGCAAATTACACCACTTCTTATGAAATAATTATTCATAAGCTCATATTATAGTAACTGTTGGGCCAGTATTTCAGGCATATTACTGATTAGCTGTTAAACTTAAATTAACTCATACTTTCATCAGTGTTTAGCCACATGGTTTGGTACCTTTGTCAGTAAAGCATTCTCATCTTTTTTCCTCTGTGTCTGGCTGGTGTCTACTCCTTTCCTAGAAGTCTCATAATCTGTTCATCACAATTATACTTTCTATATAACTACTAGTCAATCAGTGTTTCATTAAACCAATAAAAGTGACAAAATGTTACAATGTGCAAGAGCAGTATCCCTCTAGACTATATTTGTTTTTGATAGATTTTGAATATAATAATATAATTACATCATTTTCCCTTCTTTTAAATTTTATTTATTCAAATCTTTCCATATACCATTCTCTGTCTTATGGTGATATATTATATATTTAATAAAACCAGTTTGGAATATGAGAGAACAGATCCATCCACAGTCAGTCCAGGAGAGTTAGAGAGTGGTAACTCACACATTTAATCCCAGCACCAGGAAAGGCCAGGAGTGGTAACTTATGCCCAACCTGAAATAGTAACCCATGCATTTAATCCCATAACTCCAGAGAAAAAGGTCTTTTTGAGTTTCTGTGGGTTTAAGGCCTAACTACCAAATAGTAGTAGCCCATACCATTAATCTTAACTCTATAATATGATGCAAAGTTGAACCTGGAAGTGAAACAACTGGGCAAAAAAGGTATTTAAGACAGGAACAGGAACACAGAGAATTAGAGAGAGGTTGAGGAATCTAGAAGCTAGCTTATACCTTGAGAAGTTGGCTGGGTAAGATTTAACTGTGGTCAGTTTCCTCTTACTGATATTCCAGCTTTTCAATGATATTTGGCTCTGACTATTCATTTAATAACAACTAGAATTTGTGTTACACTGTTTCTTGTAAATTCATGTCTTCTTTTTTAAAATAGTTGATATATACAAAGACTTATATTTCAAATACTTAAGTATAATATGTTCAATCTGCATAATGTAACTACATATACATTTCCAAAATTTATTAGTTAGTATTGGATAATAAATTAAGTTCATTTCCCTCAGAAAGACTATTTATCCCACTCAGCATTCCTTGGATGCCCATGGTTCTTTGTATAAAGTTGAATTTCATGAGCTTTCCCCCTTCTAAATCAGCATATTTTTTTGTGCCATTCCAGTTCAGCTCATGATTTTTGGTGAGATTTTGTGTGTAGCATATGGCAACCGTAAAATGTATACTCTCATAACCCATTTCCCGTTTTTCTCACTTTCACATGTTTGACCCATCTTTTTAAATGTTCTCTTATTCTTAGTTAGGATTGGGTTGTATATTTATCTGTTGGGGCTGGTTTGTATAACTCTGCTTGTAGTTTTCTGTTGTGGTCTCCTTCTGATACATAGGGTTTTCTTAATAAGTAGTGAGGAATAAATTTGCCTGTTGTTAGAAGGAAAAGTATTTAGAATATATTTAGTATTTGTTAGGATTTGTGTTGGTTTAGCAAAGTAGTGGTTATAGGTTCTACTTCAATATCTATGACTTCACTACCCATGGATAGTTGGCTGTGTTTCTAGTATAAAGCATATTTTTTCTCATTTTCAGCAGAACTTAAGTCCAACTAGAGAGATGTTTGTTACTTTCAAAGTATATTTAGCGTTACTGCATCTTTAAGATTATTGTGGCATGCTGGTTGTTGTTTTGGTTCATTAGTGTTATAACTAGGTAGGACTGCTATTTGCTTTTCTCCTTTGGATGCTTTCATGACACCATTTGGTACCACAAAATATAGTCCTCAAAGAGAAGAATTTCATCTTAGTTCCAGGTCAAGTCTCTCTGGGCACTGTGAAGCACATGATGTAAACAATTATAACTTAGTTTCAACCTTGGGAAAGAAAACAAGAGCAATGAGAACGGAATATAATGTTTGGTGAGTTTCTTAAAATATCTTGACAAACAACTCAAAAGATGTCCTTTTCGTGGCTAGTGTTGGGATTTCTGTTAGATGGCCAATGGTTCTTGGGGAAAGCATTGTCAACACAAATGGAAAATTTTTATTCAAAGTATATAATTTTATATACTAACTTGCATGCATTATAGGTATCTATAGGTAGATGGATGACATTTTAGACTCCCATAGTATTATTTTATATCTCCCTCTTTATATTTATGTCCCTCTTTCTTTTCTAATTAGATGTTCTGCCTTTCTTCTTTCACTGATCAAATCACATGTAACCTGCTACCTAACTTTCTACTGCTCTACCACTCTCAACCACCACAGTGATCATCTTTAATTTTTTTTATTTCTGCATATATTCCAAGTTATATACTCAGATATAGTGATTTTAAGCTGGAAATCTCAGATGAAAAAAAAATTTAAATTTGTCTTCCTAGTGCTGTTATCAAACTCTACCTAATATTTTTGGATCCATTCTTGTTATTTGAAATTTTGTCATTTTATTGTTCTATATAGCTAAATAGTATTCTATGGTGTAGTACCGTATATTAATTATATATCATTCAGGGAAAGAACAGTAGGTTGTTTCAATATTCTAGCTATTGTGAACTGAGAAACAATGAATTTGATTGAGTAAGTATCTGATGTTGAGTCCATGGGACATATGCCAAGGTGTAGTATAAAGGGTAATATATATTTTAAGCACTTGTGGATTTTCCACACTTATTTTTACAGTGGCTGCTGTAAATTTACATGGTTCTTAGGGACGACTGAACCTACCTGTATCAAATGAAAATCAGAGGTGAATCCCAAAGATATTTTGACTTTAAAATTTATGTCTAAAGATATATTACTTTAAAAAAGTTCTACCTTTATTTCAACAAAAGATAAAAACCTATAAATTGCTTCCTGGTTCTTATAGTTTCATCAACCAAAATCACTTAAAAATTCTCTAAGAAAAAAAAATAGTCACATCAGTTTCAAGGCTACAGACTAAGATAATCCAGTCTCAGAAAGCTATAAGATTGCAAATGCCCCTTAATTAACAAAAAATAATAATAATAAACTATACTCAAATTCCCAAAATATTGTTTATAAATGTTTGTTTTCATTATAAATAATTAATAGTCATAGTTAATATCTTTCTAAAAATATGGTATACTAGTGATTTTAATAAGATTACTAAATTTACTTTAAAAATCAGCTGTTAATCTCAAAATATTTTACAGTGCTATAGACTTTAGTTTATTATTACAAATTTAAGGTCAATTTTTGTCATGATATCTGCATTTTTCTACTCTTGTTTAAGATAAAATGTTAATATAACTAATTAAAATTTATAATACATAATTTAAAAATACAAATTAATAGTCACCTATGATAACCAAGCCTATAACAATGTTAGTTATATTTTTAGGTATACAAAGATATATGTCAATTAAATAGGTAATCTTAAAACACTTCTAAGGCCTACAAAATATGACATTTAAAGTATATTAAAAACTTAGTCATTTATAGACAGTAAGACAGATCTGCTCTTGGCAGCACCAATCTATTTCAAGAGAAAAATGGGCATCAAAAAATCTCCACATAAAGTGTACTTTCTTTATATCAAAAACCTATTCTTATATTGACTGCTTGACAATATGCTGTTTAAACTAGACATGCAAGTTCCATAAAAAAAGAGACTTCTGCACTTTGGCAAGACAAGCCAAGATGGTCATTCAGGTTCCTGTTTTTCAAAAAAAAAAAAAAAAAAAAAAACTGTTGGAGTGAGCAGAGCAGATTTCCTGCTTTGCTGAAATGAAGAGACTCTGGGCCTGTAGGCTGAAGATAGATGCTATAACTTTATAAAGAAACTTTTGGTGACTGTCAAGCAAATTGGTGTCATCTCTGTCATTTCTAGATTTTAGAAATTGTTTGCACTTCTAGTTTACTTGGTTACATTTCCTTCTGTGATCTTTGATATAATTAAAGATTAGATAGTTATAGTTCTTATTAGTTATTTTAAAGAATATTGATATAAAATTTTAGATTCACAATGATAAGATAAATGATAAAATATTTTCTTTTATTTTGGTAAATACAAATAGACTAAATATTGTAACTATGATTCTTGCTTAGTAGCTATTTTGTTACATGTAATTTTGTTATGTTAAAAATAAAACCTTCCTTTCTGATTAGACAGAAATGGGGAGATGATGTGGGACGGTCTTTCTGTATGTTGTAAATATCAATCTGTAGGCGGAGTTTACCCACAAGGACACCAATACCAGATAGATATTTATTAAAATATAAACCAACACTCATGGTACAGGCAACAGATTACAGTAGCACCTGAACAGGAACTGGAGTCTGCAGACAGACAGACGATGGGATCCTCCCTCCAGCAGCCAGGAACCAGGAAGAGAGCCTCCCAGTGTCCCAGCAGCCCCTTATCAATGGGGTTGGCCACACCCCCTCCAGGAGCCCGGGACCCTGGATAAGCTTCTTTGGACCTTATCAGCTGACACCTGAATCCCACAACATCTCCCCCCTTTTTCTAACTAAGAAGGTTCTAAACTAAGACTATGTACAGTAGGAATTATTATGAGGTAGTATCTAGGAGAGGTCAAAGTATAATTGCTAATCAAAGCCTAACTTATATAAGGTATATCTAATAGTTCTAGAATATTGGTAGATAGTAGGGTATATAGATTATTTTAAAGGGTTAATCTGGGAAAGTGAGAATCTAACACCTGAGTGTTCTTATCTAAGGGATACTAGGGTGAAAACCTTAAACATCTATTCTTCAACCTCTTCAAGACCTGAGAAGGAAGGTGAATTTGTCTGAAAGACAGAAGTATATGGAAGTAGTTACTTCCAAAATTTGGGAGAGGACAGCAACACAGCTACCTGGACAATCACCTCTGGATTTGTGCACCGTTAGAGCATCTATCGGATTGGCTATAGGCCCATGGTATCTGACAGATCTTTTCACAAGCAGAACAATTTTGAAGGGACTGTATTATCCTGTCTAGGCAGGTTTCGTCAGTCTCCATCTATCAACTTGTTCATCCAGCTTGACATCATGTGTGTACTGTCAGCAATCAAGGTAAGGACAGTTCCTTACTCAACCGGCCATTTTTTGCCAAAAGGACCAACTCCAATGGAGTATCTTTGATGCTCAACACCATCTCGTGAAGGGAGCAGTGACACCAGGAGTCGTCGTGTCTCTCGTGGCCGAATTTTAAATGTTAAATGCCATATTCTCTGGGTCTATGAAACAGTTGAAGATTCTTGTATATCTATGATATTCTAACCTGTATCTGACATGACTGGGATATGATACCTTAAATAGTGTTGACTGCAGATCTTATCGTCTTAAGGAATAAACCCTGTACTAAAAATTAGAATGCCTATATAAGGGGTGTACAATCTCTGAACAATGACCCTTAGTAGAACTATCGAACATTAGCCAGGGGTATTTTACCAGGTAAAGTGTCCACAGCATTTTAGACATGTAAATACATATATATCATCCAAACAGAGGTATATAAAACATCTTGTGCATATATCATAACTAGCACAATCATACATTATATCTAGTATAGTTAAATGGAAGAAGTAATTGCATAGTATACATGACAATGATGTGTAAATATTTTAAACAAAGGTAGAAGCATACATAAAATATAGCAATTTCAGATTCAGCTTTACATAATAGTTACAGATTCAGATTTATATCGAAGTACAAGTTGCTTTGGTTACGTAAAACAATCTCAGATTAAACTTTGTACCAATGTACAAATTATCACAATTAAACATATAAAATGATTTCGCATTAGTATCAATATACAGATATCTATGCCAGTGCAAATTGTCTTTAGCTTAGCCCATACATTCAGTTAAAATGAAGTATAGGTAGGTAGAACAGTCTACCTTTATCTATCCTATCTATTCCCCCTCTCTTCTTCAAAAAAAAAGATCTCTGATGCTATATTATAGTTTTGTCTTTTACCCAGTTTTACCCACAACCTTTGGAGCATAAAACTTATTGGGAAAGGGGGCGTAGTCGTTTATAAGGTTGCTTCCTGCTGACTTAAGGGCGATGGCATCTCTTTGGGATCCTGTAAAAGCTAAAACAATGGTTAGTTCTTAATGGACTGACCACATACATCTATAACCATTTTTAGGATAGTGGTTAACTCCATCTGGAAACTTAATTAGCAGTGTGATCTGAAGGATTATCATAAGGAGCTATCTTGCAGCTGTTTTTGAATAATCTATTTCTTGAAAGCAATTATTGATTGGTGCGCACCAGGTTCTTGATTTTTCTATTTTTGTCTCTGCTGTCTGTCTATCTGTCTCTTATTCTCTCTCTCTCATACTCTTTCTTTTATTTTTGTTTTACTAGCAGGAGTTGTTCTGGTGGAGGCCCCATCTCGGTTCCAGATTCTTTGTAGATAGCTGATAGGATGAAATGTTATTTACAGTGGAAAACTTAAGCATTGTCGATATTCAAAAGATATTTATATCTTTCATGACTTTAGGAGACTGGAAGCAGACAGAATGAGATGTTTGAGAGGTACAGAAACAGGGAGGAACAAGGTTTAAGATGAAGTCACAGTAATATTGGTCCCTAAATATTTTGCCTTCTGTCTCACACCAGGTGGCTTTTATAATGTGAGACAGAATTTTTCATATTCCTTTACCAATATGCTTGGGTTTAGAGAGGGAGAAAGCCACAAGTTCCCAATCCAAATCCAGCCTTATAAATAGTCAAATCAGGACCTTTTTTTTTTTTTGAGGTGTAGATGCAAGATGTAAAGCAGTAAAAATTGAGAAATTACCCAGTAGTGCATGTGTGTATCAGTTGGTCTCATAGTCCGTCTTGTACATTCCTTAATCATCAGTCTGTCTTCTATTGCAGGTGAGTAATTATTCAATGTTTAGTCAATGCCGTAAAAATAGTTGTATCCATTTTCCTGTAAAGACAAAACTGAGAGACCCTGCCCCAGGTTTGTTAAGTGTGATTTCCTTACCAGGTATCAGTTTGTCATGTCAAGAATGAGCAGTTACTTTTCTTGTTCAGGAAGAGACTCCTTTTCGAAGCGGGCTTTTATTAGTTTTGTTGGTACCCATATCTTTTCTGTCCCTGTTGAAACAAGAGCAAAACCCCTACCCCATCGAAGCACATACCCTGGCTTCCATTCGGAAGTCAACACATCTTTGAAGTAAATGGGTTGATTTAACTCAGAAGATTTCTCTACTACCCAATGTCTCTCAGCAGCTGAAGTTCCCTTTTCATCAGCGTTAAGAAAATTTAAAGTCAATAAGGCACTATGCAACCTCTCTCTGGGTTTTTTCATTTCTTTCTTTTGTTTATAAAGCATCTCTTTTAATGTGCGGTGAGATCTCTCCACGACTGCCTGTCCTGTAGGATTGTGTGGTATCCCTGTAATATGCTTTATATCATAGTATGCAAAAATTATCTTCATTTTTTGGGAGACGTAAGCTGGGGCATTGTCAGTCTTAATCTGAGTGGGAATTCCCATTATGGCCATGGCTTCCAAAAGGTGAGTAAGTACAGCATCAGCATTTTCAGAACTCAGGGCAGTCGCCCATTGCATTCCAGAATTGGTGTCAATAGTATGATGTACATATTTCATCTTTCCGAATTCTGGAAAGTGAAACACATCCATTTGCCATATCTCATTTCCGTGTGTACCCTTAGGATTAGTTCCTGCAGGTAAAGATGGTTGGTTATAGAAAGAGCAAGTGTCACATTTTTTTACTATTTCCTTTGATTCAATCCAAGTGATGGGAAAACTCTTCTTCTGCCCTTTGCTGTTAACATGATGTTTTTCATGAAATTCTGTGGCCTTTAGCATGCTTCCTATTAGCAACCGATCTATTTCCTCATTACCCTGCCCTAGAGGGCCTGGGAGGCCCGTGTGTGCCCTGATATGTGTTATGTACATAGGATGTATCCTACCTCTGATGATATCTTGTAGTTGTATGAATAGTAAGGTCAAGTCTGTATCATCGTGAATGAAGTCAGCAGTTTCAATATGTGAAACAACTCTTTCTGCGTATTGAGAGTCAGTAATTAAGTTAAGAGGCTCTGTGAAATCCAACAACACCATAATAATCGCATATAGTTCTGACTTTTGAACAGAGTTATAAGGGCTCTGAGCCACTTTAGTTAGGTTTTCAGACTTGTAGCCAGCCTTCCCTAAATTGTTTGCATCTGTATAAAATATAGGGGCTCCAGAAATTGATTCATCCTGTACTACACGAGGAAAGATCCAATTAGTTTCCTTTATAAATTGAATTCTCTTGTTTTGGGGATATTTATTATTAATTTCTCCTAAAAAGTCACTGCAAGCCTTTTGCCAAGGTTCACTGTCTGCCCATAATCGTTCAATTTCTTCATTAGTCAGAGGCACAACAATTTCTGCAGGGTCCTTTCCAGTCAATTGGCGGAGTCTCAATTTACCTTTAAAAATCAGATCAGCAATTTTTTCGATATGTGTCTTCATCTTTTTGCTTGGCCTATGTGGCAGAAATATCCATTCTAATATGATGCTTTCTCTTTGCATTAAGATTCCTGTTGGAGATTGTCTTGAGGGTAAAATAACAAGTATGCATTCCAGGTCTGGATCCACACGATCCACATGTGTTTCTTGAAGTTTTCTTTCTACCAACTCTAATTCTTTCTCGGCCTCATCAGATAGTTTTCTTGGACTATTTAAACCCTTGTCACCTTCTAAAGTCTTGAATAAATTAACTAGTTCATAGTTTTTTATACCAATCATGGGCCATATATGAGCAATATCTCCTAGTAGCTTTTGAAAATCGTTAAGAGTCTTCAATTTATCTCTATTTAATTTTACTTTTTGTGGCCTAATTTTTTGTAAACCTATCTTATATCCTAAATAATTGATAGAATCTCCCCTCTGTACTTTTTCTGGAGCAATTTGCAGTCCCCAATTAGGCAATAATTTCTGTAGTTCTTCAAACAATGTTTCTAATGTCTGTGGGTTTGGGTCTGCCAACAAAATATCATCCATATAATGGTAAATGATAGATTGTGGGAAGCGCTTGCGCAGTATTTCTAGTGGTTGTTGTACAAAATATTGGCATAAGGTGGGACTATTTAACATTCCTTGGGGCAGGACTCTCCATTGGTACCTCTTAGCTGGCCCTGAATTATTAAGAGTAGGCACTGTAAAAGCAAATTTCTCTTTGTCTTGTTCTTGTAAAGGTATGGTAAAAAAACAATCTTTCAAGTCAATAACTGTAATAGGCCATCCTTTAGGTAGCAGAGAAGGCAGGGGAATACCAGATTGTAAGGAGCCCATAGGTTGAATCACCTTATTAATTGCTCTTAAATCTGTCACCATCCTCCATTTTCCAGATTTCTTCTTGACAACAAAAACAGGAGAATTCCACGGACTGGTTGATTCTTCAATATGCTGAGCCTGTAACTGCTCCTGTACCAACTGTTCCAAAGCCTGAAGTTTTTCTTTTGTCAAAGGCAATTGTTGAACCCAAATAGGCTTTTCCGTTAACCATTTCAAAGGCAGTGCTGTGAGTGTCTTATTAAGAGGGCAATTCTTTTGTACAACTTGAATGGCTGGTGAATTGTTTTCATTTTTGGAAACATAGTTGAGCCTCCGGCTGACATCATAACCAGGAGGGATTTTAATCTCGGTATTCCATTGCATTAGGAGGTCACGACCCCACAGATTCACTGCTATATCAGCCATATATGGCTTCAACCGTCCTTTCTGACCTTCTGGTCCTATGCATTCAAGCCACCTCACACTCTGTTTCACCTGAGATATTGTTCCAATACCCAGAAATTGGATATCTACTGTCTGTAAAGGCCATCTTGGATGCCAGGACCGTGGGGTTATGATCGAAACATCAGCCCCCGTGTCAACTAAACCCTGGATATAAATATTGTCTATCCGTATCCCCAATTTTGGTCTTTGTTCATCTATCGAAGCATGCCAAAATATTCGTTTTGTAATTTTCTTTGGAGTTTCTGAATCTTCTTTTGAATTTATGTTATCATCTGATATTGTATGTGTTTGAAGATCAGGTATTGGGTGTTCTATTTGTCTTGAGAATGCTGGTCTTCTACTACGACCGGATATGATCTCACCATCCTCGAATTTGGAGTCTGATTTTGGGGGGCTTCCCGGGGAAAGCCCCGAAAGGCGTTTCCCGATGGCAGAGGGTTGCCTTCTTTATCTCTGGTATATCTACATTCATTGGTCCAATGCCGTCCCTTGCCACATCTTCTGCATAATCCAGAAGGCAATGGCCTTCTGTTCGAATTAAACCTAGATCGGGCATCGTTTCCAAGAGTACTTTGTGTACAGTTTCGTCTTATATGGCCTTGTCTACCACAGTTGAAACAAGTGATTCCTTGGTTCCTCTTCCTTACCTTATCAATGGCTTGGTCTACCCAATTGTCTTCATTACTATGGAGAGGTTCAGCATTGATTGTATATTGAATCCATTCTTCTAGAGGTGCGGCTCTGATTTTTAAAGGCAGAAGCATTCTTCTACATTCCGGATTAGCATGATCAAAGGCCAGAGAAAGTATCATTTGCTTTCTAGCTTCTGGATCTGATATTGCTCTATTTACAGCCGTGGTAAGCCTGTGTAGAAAGTTAGTATAAGGCTCTTTCAAACCTTGTTTGACCTTAGCATAATGCTCAACTTTTTGACCTGGGTCTAAAATCTTTTCCCATGCATTAAGTGCGGCCGTACGGCATAGCAATAAAGTATGTTCGTCATAAGTAGTTTGAGTCTTCACGTCAGCAAACATTCCTTCACCAAGGATTTGGTCCTGAGAAGCAAAGAAACCCCTAATTCTTCCTTGGTGTTCTAAGGTCCTGGCTTCCTCTCTAAACCAGCTTCTCCACTGTAAGTTTTGACTTTGGTCCAAGACAGCAGCTGTTAGCTGCATCCAATCGAAGGGGAGGATTCGGTTTTTTGCAGACCATGAATTCAGGAGCTGCTTTACATAAGTAGAGTGAATACCATACATGGATATTGCCTCTTTAAAATCTTTGATGTCTTTCATATGTAGTGGCTCATAACTATACTCTACATATTCTGAGGGACCCCCTGGTGCCATCTTTGTCTGAATAGTAGCTGGGAACAATAGTGGTGGTGAAGGGGGTATCCCTGTGATGTTTACAACTTTATGTAAAGTATTTCCAGTACCATAACACCCCATTGGGGGTTGACCTGAACTGTTCTGAGCATAAGATGTATCATTGCCCTTTTGTAGTGTTGCAATATGGTCCCCACATTCTTTCATTTTGGATATAATGGGTTCCCATTCTTGGATTTTGGACACTACGGATTCCCATTCCTTGAATTTGGACATTGCAGGTACAAATTCTTGTATTTCAGATACCATCTGTCTCAAAGTTTGACTTTCTTGATGAAGTAATCCTTCCAAAGACCTCGCTGAGTTAGCAATTTTGAGATCTACATCATTAACATAATTAATGATTTTCTCTTCCACTTTATTAATGTGGTCAACAAGTTTCTTGTTCTCATCAGTTACGTAGAGTTTATATTGTTCTCGTATAGTGCTGTCATAATGAGAAAGCTTGTTGTAATCAATTTGTAGAGTATCTATCGTTTTTGACATAGCAGAGTTTGAGAGCTGTAATTCACATACGTTGGACAACAGCTGCCGATTTAAGTTCTGCATCTGCTTAACGTCATCTGACACCATAACGTTTGATAATTCTATAATACCAAGTTTGGACTGTAATTGAAGGTTTGAATTCGTGACCTCAGTCATCACCCTTCTATTGTGGAACACAACATACAGAAACAGACCAAAAATAGTAAAACTGGGGTATTGAATACCTCAAGATACTCATTTAAAAACTTGTCAACCATCGTGGAAAAATATATACTGAATTCCTCAAAAGAATAGTTGTCAGCCATTACCTCAATCCAGGTGCAATGATGCTGTGTGGTCAGAAGATGTCACAATAACGTTTAGTGCCCTGCTATATGGCGGATGCGGAGACACTCAGCAAGCTATTCAGAGATCCTAGGTGTTAAAGGGTCTCAGCGGGCAGAATAGAATCCTTGGGAAATGCAAATTCTCACAAGTCAAGACAGCCGCTTGAATCTGCAGTTTTTGGGTCAAAACCAGCCAGCCAGGTTGGGGGAAGGGCAGGCGTGCAGCTGCAGTTCAAACTCGGTTAAAATGAACTGAGCAGCCGTACAGCTAGGCAGCGGGGCCGCGGCTGCAAGGCTGATTAAGGAGCGGAGTTACCGACCGCGCGCAGCAGTTCGTAGAGCTAGGCAGCGGGGCAGCAGCCGTGCGGCTGGTTGATAGGCAGAGATACCGACCGCGCGCGCGGCAGAATCAAACAGCACGGCAGAATCAAACAGAATCAAATGTGGGGGGGTGGGAACGCGGGTCGCGCGCGGCTGGGTGAGAGGCCTCAGCGACCAGAGGAGGAAGCCATTTGGAGGTCACCGCTCAGAACCAAACCCGCATGGGGCTGGGTACGACCTGCCCACACCCAAAACCTGACCTGAGTGCGTTCTAAGCCTGACCAGCGGGTCCGCCAGCCCGGGACGTTGGGCGCCAGATGTAGGCGGAGTTTACCCACAAGGACACCAATACCAGATAGATATGTATTAAAATATAAACCAACACTCACGGTACAGGCAACAGATTACAGTAGCACCTGAACAGGAACTGGAGTCTGCAGACGGAGGGACGATGGGATCCTTCCTCCAGCAGCCAGGAACCAGGAAGAGAGCCTCCCAGCGTCCCAGCAGCCCCTTATCAATGGGGTTGGCCACATCCCCTCCAGGAGCCCGGGACCCTGGATAAGCTTCTTTGGACCTTATCAGCTGACACCTGAATCCCACAACATCAATCTTTAAGTAAAAGAGCTGTTTTGGCCTTTGGTGAGCATCATAAAAAAGTAGATAAAAAAATCATAATAGTTTTTAAAAAAGACAAAGATCAGATCAATCCAGCAGCCTAAAAGAAAACATGTAAAAAAACACAAGTAAACCACGGGCCATGTGACATGATAGATTAATAAAAAATGAGTTAAGTTAAACTAAAAATATAAGTTAACAAGATGCCTAAGCCATAGATCAAACAGCATAAAGTTAATATAAACATCTAAATCATTTTTAAAGGCCTAAGCAGCAGTGGGTGGCATGGTGTTCTGGGGTGGTATGTTTGTGGGTCTGGACCTCTACCAGACCTGGCCAAGAAAACATATTATAACAGGAGGAAGAGAAGCCAATAGAACAATAGACTCTATCTGCACAGATTTGAAGAAGAGGGTCTACAGAGGCTCTACCAATTAAAGGAATAAATGGGAAGGTGGCGGTACAAAAAGGCATTCAAAAAATAAAGAGCAATATGGCATCACCAGAAACTATTAATTATGCTATGTTAAAATTGAAACCTTCCTTTTGATCATACAGAAAAGGGGAAGTGCTAGGGGAATGTCTTTCTATATGCTGTGAATAGAGAAGTGTTTTGGACATGGATGGCACCATAGAAAAAGTATGTAGGGAAATCAGAGAATAGGTAGGAGGAGAGCAGAGTCACAGAGAGATCAAGCCAGATGCCAAAGAAAGCAACATGTAAAGAAACACAGATGAATCATGGTCTACATGGAAATGGGTTAAGATGAGAGAGCTAGCTAGCAATGAGCCTGAGCCATAGGCCAAATAGTATGAAATTAACATAAGAGTCTCAGTCATTTTGGTGGAAAAGCAGTGGCAGGTGAGTCTGGACCATGTGGCTAGTCTGGGCCAGAAACCTCCTGTTATAGTGTAAGAAGGGTTTTAAGACAGGCATAGGAAGACAGAGAATTATTCTGTAGAAATGATGAGGAGCAAGGCTGAGGAAGCTGGAAGATAACTTTTACCCTGAGAAGTTGGCAGGCTGAGAATTGACTGCAGTCTGTTTCCTCTCTCTGGTATTTCAGTTTTTCTCCAGTATATAGTTCTGAGATTTCATTAAATACAAACTAGAATATGTGTTTCAGAAGATCATATTAATATTAAGTAAACAAGACTTTCCAAATCATATAGCATATGCTTTCTCTTATATGTGGAAGCTGAAGTTAAATATATAGATGTGTGTGTGTGTGTGGGTCTGTGTGTGTGTGTGTGTGTGTGTGTGTGTGTGTGTGTGTGTGTGTATGAAAGCAGAAGGGAGATAAGCTTGGAAAAGAAAATAGGAACTAATAACAGGAAAAGAAAAAAAAAAACATAGGGAGAGAGAATATGGTCAATGTTCATGATAAAGTAGGATGAGAAAAATTCATTTTATTCCTTTGTACAATTAAGATAAATGTAATAAAATTCTATAAATGACAAGGATTCTCTTAACATAAAAAAAACTATGCCTTAGAACCTGTGAAACTATGATTGATTTAGGTCAGTCATTTTTTAGCATATGTAAGGTCTTGTGGTTGTTTATCAGCACTACACAGAAAAGTAAGTAACAACATTCTAGTGGTGACACTTTTTTTGAAGTGGTAAACAATATTCATAATTCTGTGAACCTTTTATAAGTCTCATGTTGGTATGGCTTAATATTATTTTTATGCTTCTTCATAACTGTAATTTTACTGCTATAAATTATAATATAAACATCTAATTTGTAGAATATCTGATATGGGACAATCAAAGAGGTTATTCAAACCCCAGGTTGCAAGAACTGACTTAGAGGATTTCTCTGAAAAATTGCGACAAAGATATTTTGGATACACTGCTGCTCATAGAAGAGTCTATTCCTTCTGTGATTTCTATAATTACAGATATAAAATCTTCTTTAGACTAGCTATATTTTTGCTATTTTTAATTATTTCTTCAAGTTGAAAAGATTTTCTCTGGTTTTAATCCTTTAGTTGGAGCCCATGAGAATGCACTTCAAAAACACTTAAACAGATACATTGAAATAAGGTGGGAAAAAATACTTTTTATTTTCAAAGGATAACAAGCACATCCACACTTAATTGTTCTCCTGAATAGTGAAATAATGTTTCTCTCTCTGGAGAACCATCAATTAACAAGCATAGAGCAACAGACAGAATGTGTTATCTGTTCTTTGAGCTAATTCTTATTGATCAGCAAAATGTCAGTAAAAAGTGGTATTACAAAACAAGTTTCTTCAAGCAACTGAGATGAATTTTATTTTTAGAAATTCTAAAGATTGTGTCCTAAAGAAGCATAAAATTATAAAACTTTTAAATGGAAAACTATATATCTTGTGTGACCAATCTCCAATTGAGTTTGATTGTATTGAATATGATGTAGAAATCTGAAAGTGTCAAAGAGTTGTACAAATGTGAAAAAACATTATTTCATAGTACTTCCTATATCTGGGTAAAATAACTGAATCATCTCAGAGAGCCTAAAAGTATCTTATGCTGAATGAATCACACACACACACACACACACACACACGCACACACACGCACACACACACACACACACACACACACACACACACACACACACACACACTTGTTTGGTTTCTATACTAAAGTAAACCATTTTTACATAAAATGATTAAATAATTCAGGTTTAACATTATATATTTTACTATGCTTTTGTAGATAAGAAATTTCAAGACTCAATATTGTTGTCTAGAGATAATGGCTATACTCATTTCTTGGCCTGTATGTATTAATAGTTATTGAATTTATGTGTATATACATAGCATGTGTGTGTAATGCTTTATGTATATGTATATCTACATATATATATATGTTTTTGAATATGAAATAAACTGTCAACATATATAATCTGGTTGATTACATACCTAATATACTTTAAAAGTCAGATAATAGTAGACAATGAAAAATTTTAACTATGGATTTATAATTCTAGTAGTAAAAAAATACATCTCATCTTTCCTGTGAATAAGATTATTTCAGAGAGTTACTTTTGAGAATGTGTCTCCTAGCTATGTCAGAAAATACACCTATAAATTCTAGCCTTGATGACTACCCAAATATGAGCTGAACACCAATGGATGATACCAATGGACACCCCAAAGTAGTCCAGAACAAACACACAAGGTTTCAACCTTACACAAAGAACAATTGAGAAAAACATGGAGTAGTAAAAGTTGTCTTCCCTAGAGAAAAATACACCAATTTCTTGTTCCATGCCAATATGGACTCAATAGGTTATGCTCAGGAATACGTATTTGTGTACATGTTCATATATACATGCATATAATAACTATTTGTGATAAAATAGGCCATGAATTTGATTGAGAGCAGAGTGCTTATATATGAGAACAAGTAAGAGAAAATGATTTAATGAGTCAAAAATAGAAAATTAATTATAAGAATGATTTTTGCACTGTGTTATACAGAAATTTTAAAGTAATAAAGACTTATAAATAGAAGGAAAAAATATTGAAACTCTATAAATGTTACAAAAAATCGACATTATTGAACTGTCCTGGGATCCTGCCTGCTCTTTTGCTCTTCTAACAGTTTCATGAGGGACAGCTTCATTCTGTAAACAGCTTCAGGAGAATAATAAAATCTTCCCAGTTAAATCAAACCACATTAGTATTTAGCTGCATTAAAGGTTTTAGGGGTTTTAAAAACATTCTCATGACAAGGACAATATCTGGCCTTATTTTAATTTTGTTACCTATCTTGTTTCTATCTCTAAATTTTCAGTTCTTAGTGAGCTATGATAGAGAATGAAACTGCAGATTTTACTTATCCAATTATTGAGATCATCAAAATGATTAACTGAGTATATAAAGATTAGATAGAAATCATAAATTGTGAGTCTTATTCACAAATTTCTCCACAAAAAAGAATCATGTAAAAATTTTCCATTGGTCCTACTCACAGATATTTTTCCAATTTTTGAATTCTGAAGCATATTGTTGTTGCATTTGGGTTTCTTGGTCTCGGGCAGCCAGAGGCCCAGACTCTGCCTCGCCAGACCCATTGGCTGTCCTCTGCTGCCACTCTGGCCCCCAGAAATGACTCAGACGCTTATATTAACTTTATGCTGTTTGGCCTATGGCTCAGGCACATTACTAGCTCGCTCTTACATCTTAAATCAACCCATTCTCATTAATCTGTCTTCCACGTGGCCCGTGGCTCACCTGTGTTCTTTACATGTTGCTCTTTGGGCTGCTTACCCGATCTGCTCGACTCCGTCCAACTTCTCCTATCTATGTTCTGATTTCTCCTCCTACTTCTTCTATGGTGCATGCCATGACCCAAAAATCTCCTTTATTTAAAGACTGAGATTCACAGCATACAGAAAGGCATTCCCACATCGCTTCCCCCTTTCTGTCTAATCAAAAAGGAAGGTTTCAATTTTAACATAGCAAAATTACATATAACAAAATAGCCATCAAACAAGAATTACAGTTATAATATCAAGTCTATTTGTACTTAGCAAAATTAAAGATAATACTCTTATCTTCTACCTTATCTTTATGAATCTAAAGTTTCATATCTAATATATTTTTTAAATGACTTAAAAAAAACTATGCCTATAACTATCTAATCTTCAACTACATCAAAGACCACAGAAGGATATATTTACCCAAGTAAACCAGAAGTGCAATCAACTTCTAAAATCTAGAAATGACAGAGATGAAACCTATCTGCTTGGACAGCCACCCAAAGTTCCTTTATAAAGTTGGGGCATCCATCTTCAGCCTACAGGCCCAGAGTCTCTTTTCATTTCAGTGAAGCAGGAAATCTGCTCTGCCATTCTGGTACAGTTCATCAGTTGCTTCTCCTCGAGTCCTGAAGAATGTCTGACAGTTTTCTCTGCAAAGCAGGAACCTGAAGGACCACCTGGGCTTGTTCTGCCAAAGGTCAAAGGTCACCTTCCTACGGAACCTGCATGTCCAGTTTAAACAGCACACTGTCAAGCAGTCAGTATAAGAACAGGTTCTTGTCCAGTGGCTAACCATTGCCACAGATAGACTCCATATACAGTTTCTTTGGTGCCCATTTTTCTCTTGAAATAAATTAGTGCTGTCAGGAGCAGACTTTTCTCACTGTCCAGAAAAGTCTAAGCTCTTAAAACATTTTAAATGCCATATTCTGTAGGTCTTAGAAGTATTTGAAGATTACCTATCTAATTGTATACCTAAAAATCCTAACTAACCTAATTATAAGTTAATCTTCTTTCTTTCTACGTTTTAAGTCTGTGCCCCAGCCTATAGATATTTCTAAATAAATTAATCCAATTTATAGTCTGTTACAAACATGGCTAGTGATTTTCTTTTCACTGTAATTAAAGAACCCATAAAGATCACAATCTTTACATTTTACATCATGCATACTTTCAGCATGCTTAAACACCTGCATCTGAAGCTATCTATAGTATAGTAGAATTGGAATAACAGTAAGATATAAAGTCATAAACAATATCAATGAAGTAATTAATGATGTGATATAACATTTCATAATTCAAATATAGGGCTGCAATGGTGATAATACTATTTGAGGATCTGATAGCATAGATTTATCAAAAATATTTGTACTATGCAAAAGACAAGTCTAAAATTGAACTTTAATTTTCAAAATATCACTTATTGTTTGTTATTGTACTAAGCCAATAACTTTCCATTTTATGTGTTTTCTTTTCTCAACAGAACTTTCATGTAGAAAAGAAAATATAGAGGCATTGTGGCCTGTTTTCTTTTCATACTAAATTTTCAAAAAATTGAAAAGTATATATTTTGTTTTTTCTCAGTATATTATGACCCCTATATGTTTTCCATCACATATCCAGACACTTGAATATGTATATATAATTCTAGCTTTTCCACATTAATATTATTCTAAACATAATATTTTATTTAATGTATATATCCTTAGAATATTTATTAACCCATTAACTGAACATTTAAGTACCACCTATCTTGTAGTTATAATGGTAGGAGTTTAATTAACACTTCAGGACAATGATCACAAAAGAGCTTTAAATTGAGAGAGCTGATGTTTGATAAATATATATGGTAAAGAATTCAAAAACAAGAAATATTACACTATTTTTACTTGTTAAAATCCATCAACTAACTACTGACCTAAGTAATGAAAGTTAGATTAGCAGTTTTATGAAGATGTGGGGATATTTTTAAATACAATAAAAACATTCAGAGACATCAGAGGGATCTACCCACAGTCAGTCTAGGAGGATCAGACAGTGGTAGCTCACACCTTTCATCCCAACACAGGGAGGGAGTGGTGACCTATGTGCTTAATCCAATATGAGTACAAGGTCATTTTAGTTTCCAGGCTCCCAGGCAGGCAGTGGTGGGGCAACGCTTTAATTGAGTGAAGGAAGTATTTAAGGCAGGTATAGAAAGACAGAGAAGGCAGAAGAAGCCATGGCTCACACTGTTAGTCCCAGCACTTGGGAAGTAAGTTCAAAGCCAGCCTTGTCTTCAAAGTAAGTTCCAGGCCAGTCAGGACTGTTACACAGAAAACTCTGTTTGGAAAAAAACAAAACAAAACAAAACAAAAACAAAAACAAAAACAAAACAGGAGGAGGTGGATCTGTCCTCTGATATCTCTGACTATATGAAATAGTTATAAGTTGAAGAATTTGTCTTCAGAATATTATTGTACCATAAGAAGAGACTGTAGAGTATCTTAAATTGGAAAATTGTTTACTTATTCTTTGAAAGTTTTACTAGACCTTTAAGTAAAAATTAATTGTTAAAGCAAAAAAGCTAGAACTAGAGATACAGAAATAATTGTTCTTGGAATAGCTTGCACAGTAGATAATATAAATATAAATGACTCTATTTAATACCAGTTTATTAACCACCAGCTTAATGATTTTGATATGTAATGGTACCAAACATATTAGATGGATAATAACTGGAGGAATGGATATTCTTACTTCATGAAAGAATATTGGAGTTATTTAATTCAGCAGTCAATAACATTGACTTTAATGACATAGATACTTAGTATTGTTACTTGTAGTTCAAGCTTAAAGTTCTGAGTAACAAATCACTTGTTGATTTCTAGTTTTGACATCAAGGCTATTTGGTTATCAACATTAAATATAAAGCAAAATTATAGATTTCAAGATGAAATAGACCATTTTAGATTACATGACTGATTATGAAGCATTGTATGGACTACTAAAAGTGAAACCACAAACATATTAGGAAAATACAGAAAAAAAAATTAGAATACTTGAACTGTTTCATTGTAGTTACATCATCAACTGTTTGCTTTGGGTAAATCTTTAAGTAATATGTGTTCTCCCCATGCATGTATGTATACATAAACACACAGTGATATGCATACACACACACACACACACACACACACACACATACACACACACACACATAGTGGTTTCTAAAATATTTTCAAGAGGAAAGTTCACTCATGTACTACAAGGGACACAATATTAGACATAGAAAGATGGACCATAAATATATATAAATTATTTGTTACATGGCACTTAAGTTGAACAAGTCAATTATTAGAAAATAAAATAATTTTGTCTGAATTTGATACAGCATTTACTGTTGCATAAATAAGTTGCTGTTTCATGAAGAAATGAAACTCAGGGAAAGATCTCTGAGAAAGTTGGAGATATTAGAGAGAGTGAACACCACAGTCAAATCTTACCCATCTGTCTTCCAGCTTCCTCAGCCTGGCTTCTCTTGTCCTCTTCTAACTTCTGTCTTTCTATGTCCGCCTTAAACACTCTTTTGGTAAATTAAGGCGTGGCCTCACCACTGTCTGCCTGGAAGCCTGGGACACCTTCTGTAAACTAAGATGACCTCCAACTCAGTTTGGATTAAGGACATAGGCCACCACTTCAGGGATACTCCCTGTTCTGGGCTTAAAGGTTTGAATCACCACTCTCTGATCCTCCTAGACTGACTGTGGTTAGATCCTTCTGATATCTCTGAAACTTTTGGAGCTTTTATTAAATCTCCACAATTTGCAGTCATTAGTTTACTACAGCTGTAAATTACTTACACAAGGTTGTGAGTTGGCAAAAGCTCATGAGGTGCTCCTACTCTAAAAGTTGAGTGGCTGCTGAGGAGTGAGATGACAATTTTATCTTCTGTTGTATAACTAATTATGAGCTACCCCTGTCTTAGTAAGCAGCTTCCTACTAATGATCATACAACAAAGAGTACTAAAATTTAATATGCCATGTATACAAAAAGATAAGAAAGCAGGAAAGGAATTTGTTGAGAAAAAGTATTTCAGCAGAAGAGATGACACTAAAAGAAGGGGAAGGGGACAAAGACATTTATATCTAAAATTCATTTTATGCCTATATAAAACTTTCAGAGAGAATACAAACAAAAATACATTTAACATTTAATAAAAACAATTTGTTTAGAATATAAATTTACAGAAACATTTAATGAAGGAAAATGTGTGCACAGTTCTCTAAAATGTTCCCCCCCAATATAGCCCAATTGTATATCCCTATTTATTTTTTAACCAAAAATAAATGGAAAATATATAATTGTCCATCTGATCTCTTCCTCATTTCCAAGTCTTTAAATATTTACATTATAACATATTAAGAGTTTTCTCTTTGGCATTTAATATATTGACGCTTAAAACTTTATAAAACAGACTTTTTCTGATGCTCCAATTTCTTATTTGCAATATGAGAAAGTTCTTAGTGTTTCCTCTTCTCATGAGGAGTAAATAAAATTTGCTTGTGTCAATATTTTCACAGACTACATTGCTAGAAGTTCAATTTTTGAATGCAAGAAAATAAGCATTTTCAAGGTGTGTTGCTTTCCTTTGTTTTCTTGCACCAATCTAAAGAAACAATTTTTAGTCACCAACAAATGTTATGGTATTTAATTCTTCCATGAGCTTCGTGATTTATTTGAAAATTAATCATTGAAATCCTTTTAAACTCATGTATTCATATTGGTTTAATTTTCATTGTATTACTACTGTAACATTAAGCATTTGTGCTTCCTATTTTGTATTTACCTCTAAAATTGTATTAACTTTTCTTCTTATTTGCACGTATTATACACACACACATACACACACACACACACACAAACAAAACACACACAATTATACAAACACAGAAGGTAAATTAAGGTTTTATGTCTTTTTAAAATGTATTATAAATAATTTTCTTCATTTACTGTTTTACTTGTATTTTGTAGTACATAGATGATATATTTGGATGACTAAAATAATCTTTAGGCTGAAAAAGTAGCTGGATATACGAATGCCTAGTATGTCTTCTGTCTACTGCACTTGTTCAATTCCATAGCATATGAAAAAAACTGAAGCCAAAAAATATCCCTCAGATACTTCAAGTAATTATATTGCTATTCACCTCAAGCACTAGAAAATATGCTAGTTGATCTAACTTTTTAGAAATCATACAAAAAAATCACTTGTATTTTGGTAACACCTAAAGTCATAAAATCTATTTTATATACTTTTATTATTGCTTTTTATATAGTGCATTTTATAATGATAACATGAATAATTATATTATAAAAGGGCTTGTAGGTCTTAATATTCTTATCATTAACAAATCAGTGAGTCAAATTAAATAACAAGAAAATGATCAAAAAAATACACTTTAAAAAATTCTCAGTGGTACTGTCATATACATATCTAACATAAAGTCTTCAACTATGAGCCTTTCATTCATTTTTTCATCATCCTTTTTCTTGAGCAAGTATTGCTCTTCTCAGCATGGAGGGAAGGCAAAATCCCTAATCACAAACAACATATAATATTTTAAATGTTTATAATATTCATATCATAGGCTTTGGCTATTTATTTGGAAGAAAATATATCTTAACTGAAATTAGTGGTATACACCTTTAATCACAACACTAGAAAGATAGAGGAAAGTGGATCTCTGTGAGTTTGAGGTAAACATCATCAACACAGTAAGTTCCAGGACATCTAGAGCTACATGGTGAAACCATGTACTGACTACACATACCTACATAATATATACGTAAATACATTTATATACATATATAATTGCATGTACATATATATATATATGAATAGAAAAACATTTATATTTTATCTTCTGCAATGTCTCAAGTTCCCAACAGCCTCTTAAAGGCACAGATACTACTAAGATGCTTATACTTTTCCAATTTGAAAACTTGAACATAGATTAGATGAAGTATATTTGTCATACAGCAAGTAGAAAGCTCAGTGAGTCTGCCTATTGGATATAGATACTCAACTATCATATTGAACTACTTAAAACATATATTGAAATGATGTTTTATTTTTTCTAATATATTTGCTATATTTACTTTATGACAAAATATTTAAAAATTATAATTTGAAAGCATACTTTATACTTCAGAATTGATTTAATATTAAGCTTACATAAAATATTAATTTCCTTTATTTCTTATACCCCCCTCTAGTAGATTCTCTTCTATGGCTTTTCTTAAAGGTTCCTAAAACAGTTTCCTGATTGATTACCCCTAATCATTTTCTTTACCAAATTCTTAAGTACTTATATGCTTGTATATTCAAATCATAGATAAAAATATTAGGTAAACAAAAAACACAGATATAGCTTAATAAATGTCATCATGTTTCTTCAAAAGGAAACATTTAAAAATTATAATCAGTTAGTTTACATTTAAAAGCTATTATAATAAGCTATGACAAATCCAAAGCAAAAGTAAAGTGTAAAGAGATTTTTGACAAGATGGCCAGAATAAATTAAACAGAATACCATAAATATGTCACATGAAAGAGAACAAAAATATTTTCCTAGGATTATTGTGGTGTAGGTATATTATTATATAATAGCCAATAGAAGAGATTGATGTTTATAAAAACTAAGATGTTATTAATATAAAGATGATAATCCAACAACAAGGACATCTGTCTAAAACTTGTTATTGATATGATGGGGATATAACCATATTCTCAAAAATTTACATTCACTCATATGCTATAAGGTAATATAAAGCCTTAGCATGTTCTTGTATATCTGTTTGAAGGATACGTAAAATAAAAATAAAAATTTCCCAATTTTAGAGTTTCTCTATTTTATTTAATTTTTTCCTAGCATGAAGTATTATCACTTAAGAAAAAAATAATGGCAATAAAGTAAATTATTTTATATCATTTAGTTTGATAAGACAAGACCTAAAGCCATTATATGTATAGCTTATATTACCCATAAGCCTGAAATTGACAGAAAAGAGTAAAAGATACTTTTTTGTTAAGACAATGATTGAAAAATATGTACTTTCAAATTGCATTATCTTAAAATGATGTTTTGCCTCTTATGATATATTTATTTTGAAATGCCTGTTCTATTCTCCTAACTGTATACTTCTTCATCTATCACACAGTTCATTATTTTCCAAAACAGGCTCAACTGTCATTTTTTTAAAATGTAGTTTACCCCCGGCATCTATTGAGAGACTCAACTAGATAGTGAATGGTTCTATATTCAAATGCAACATTTTTAAATTTAATTTAAACCTTCTCATTTACAATTACTTAAAACATAGTAAGAGACCTAGTTCTTTCAAATTTTAATTTTCTCACTGGTTAATATGAATAAAAATTCTCCTTATATATTTGTTGTAGATGTTATATGACATTTCTTATGAAAATCACATGTAATGGGCACTGATAACTTCAATTTGTATCACCTTTACTATTAAATTTGAATATCAGAAGGAATTTTGAACCTTGATTTCTGACACATATAAATACAAACTGATAGGTTATACCATGGGAAACATTTTGTATGTATGTTGGATATACTGTATGAGTTTTTTCTTAGGTATGTTTTTAAGACATGTTTTCTCTGTGTAGCTAAGGCTATCCTGGAACTCCTTCTGTAGACCAGGCTGGATTTTGACTCAGAGATCTACATGCCTTTTCCTCTCAAGTACTAGAATAAAAGGTGTGTAACACTATCGCTTGGGCTACAATGAATTTTAAACAGTATAATTCACTTTGCATGATTATATAAGAATTTATAATTTACTTTATATTTTTACTTATAAAAGACCTTTTCAGTGCAGGTTGATCTAGTTGACACTTTCAAATTATGATGAAAATTATAAAATAAAAGAGAAGAATAAAGGGAGAAAACCTACAGAATGTACAGCTCTTTTACCACCGTTATTGTTACTAGCCCTACTACATGTAATGTTTTAAATTAAGGGTTGTTATAGTGTGGTTTCTTGGTCCCGGGTGTCCAGAGGTCCAGACCCACAGACCTACAGCCCCGGACCCCTTAGCTCATGCCCCCCAAATGACTCAGACACTGATATTAACTTCATGCTGTTTGGCCTATGGCTTCGGCGCATTACTAGCTAGCTCTTACATCTTAAATAAACCCATTTCTATTAATTTTTCCTGTCATGTGGCCTGTGGCTCACCTGTGTTCCTTATATGCTTCTTCTTGGGCAGCTGGCTCAGTCTAACTCCGCCCTTCCTTTCCTTCCTATTCTGATTCTTCTGCTTATTTTTTCTAAGGTGCCTGTCAAGGGCCAAAACAGCTCTTTTATTTAAAGATTGATATTTACAGCATACAGAAAGGCATTCCCACATCAAAGGGTGATTCGAATCTGCATACTAAAGAGGCCAGTAAGAAAATTGGAGTATTGGCTCTTTGATTAACTACTTGCCTAACATTTACAATGCCATGGAATTAATCTCCAGTGCTACAATACCCAAAGTGTCTACCTTATAAGGATATGATTTTATTTTATGCATTAAATTTTTACTATCATTGACAGCTTGATTTTTGGTGTGTCACAGCATAATACATGATACACTGAGGTGTCACTATAATGATGTTATTGTTCCAATTTTATCCTAGCAACACTTGGAAATCCTATCAATGAATACAGATGTACACTACTAAAGTAAGATAATTCACATAAACCAAATTGTGAACATATTTATTTAGGGCATATTATCTTCATATACTTGAAATGATTGATATGGCTTTGATGTAAAATTTCCAACAATCTTAGTAGTCCATTTGAATTCCGGCTTATTGAAGATTAATATTACTTGATCAGAAATTGCCTATTAGGAACAAGAAAAAAATTTTGAACCAAAAGTCCAATTCAAATAAAGGTGTCAAAAGCCATTTTCTCCTGGAAAGCAAAATTAGAATTTATTTTCACACCTTCCTTGTAGTCAAAAGTATCTTTATCCTACCTAGCCCAAAGTCTGAACCCACAGTCACCAAGCAGCTTAGTCAAAAGAAGTACAAAGAGGTTTATACTAATTACAAGTTGATTGGTCTATGACTCAGCCTTATTTTATCTAATTCTTACTCATATTTATTATTTATGTTTAGCCACATGGCTTGGTACCTTTTCTCAGAGTAGCAATCTCATCTTATTCCCTTTATGTCTGTCTGGAATCTCTGTTCTGCAATTCTGCTTCCAAGACTTCACCTAAGGCACTAGCTCTGCCTATACTTTCCACTGTCCAATCAGCCTTTTATTAACTCAAAACAAGCAACAAATCTTTACAGTGTACAAGAGCAATGTTCAACAGCACTTGCTTCTGATCACTTTAAAATATAAATTTAGTAAAACACATATAAAAATTATTTCTGTAAAAGTTAATTGAATTTGGCTTTACAAAATAATCATTATTTAATTTGCATTTCTCTTACTAAACTCACATCAATACAAAGTATGCCATAGTTTGCCCTGACAATATTACATCTGAACTGGAATGTCTTCATTTTGTGGTTTATTCAAGCTTTGCCTACTAGAACACATGTATGTTCAGGAGTGAGCCACAAAGCAATTTTATATTTGCTAGCAATAACATTTGAAAAGCAAAATAGAACATACTGTAACAAATTTAATTATGGCTGATGCATATCAAAATAAGATCATTTCACTAATATCAATACAAAGGGAAGAGAACACCAATTAGTTACTCAGTGCCAAAAGTTCAGCACTTAAAACATAAAAACAACAGTATACAAACTACTCATTGTATATATTTAATAATATATATGTGTATATTTCGAACATTTATGAATATATATGTGTGTGTAAATATCTGTGTCTCTGTGTGTATATGTGTGTGTGTATTGTTTATTTGTAATAATGTAATACTGATGATTTATGAGCTTCTGGAAACTCTATTTCTCACATTGTTTTTGTTTAGAACTACTGAAATTATAAATAGACACTTCTAAGTCAATCTTACCATTTCTTGTGATCAGACCATGGGTATGCTACTTGTGCTCCAAATGCTTTGCAAACCTACTCAGCCTTGTTTTTATATTCATATTCCTATATTATTTTTAAAACTCAGATAGTATTGTGTATTTCAACTTGTAATATTCACATTTTATTTGCTCAATATTCACTTGGTACTAATGGCTACCATACTGGAAAATAAAAATACATTAAAAGATTCATAGTATTTATGGTTAATTATGATTTCATGCATTTTAGTATATGTGTATATATTAAAACACTATATATAATGCATCCTATATAATTTTATTTGTATGTATGTTTCAGGGATGATCATTTAGTATTGGATGACCAACTAGGATCATGAATTTGAAAGAGTGAAAGAAAGACTATATAAAAGTGTTTGGAAGAAGTAAATGGAAGGGGAAAATAATATAATTATATTATGATCTCAAAAACTAGATGAAGTAAAAATAAACATTCGAAGATGAGGTTTGTGTTTGTTTTTCAGAGTTTTACTCTTTCTTTGTTCTAGGCAGTCTTTGTCATACACCCAATATATTCTTTTAGACTGGAAATATTTATTTATTGCCTATGTATGTGTATATTCATATATTATATAAAGTTGATTTTGATTTATAAGAGTTCATACATAAGATACTACCTTGAATCTTAGATGAAATGTAGATTTTGGACTTTTAAGTGGTACTAGACTTAGTAAAGGCTATGGAAACATATTTTTAATTTAAACATATTTTGCATTATGAGGTGACATTAAATCTATGAAGAAAGAGAGTGGAAAGTAATGGGTTAAAAGTAAGTTGTTTTGAAAGTAGACAAGAAACTATAATGATTGATTTTGATTATGAATTTGATATTATTTAGACTCACCATGGTAACATGCCTGTGAAAATCACCTAGATTAAGATTAGGTGGAATTATCCACCCTATATGTGGGTAATACCTTTACATGGGCTGCAGTCCTGAACTGCAGACAATGCAGGATGCAAGCTGAGCACATGTATTCATGTCTCTATCTTTCTTGATATTGCATGCATGTAACCAGCTTCCTGTTTTCTGTAATACCATGTATTTCTGAGTGGCGGCGGTGGGCTTCTAAGCGGTCTCAGGCGGCAGGTCTGTGGGTCTGGGACCTCTGGCCGCCTGGGACCAAGAAACACCCACTACTACAATGATTGTTTGTATCCACTAAAACTATGGTTTGTAGAAATCCTTGCTGTGTTAATTGTATTCTTTTCAGTTACTTATTCATAGAAATGAGATAAGTAAACAACAGAGAAAGGAAATTTTCATTAACAGTAGCATCACATCAAAATGAAAATGAATTTTCATAAGACAGAATTACCTTTACTAACAAGATACAGAAAAGGAAGCTGTACACTAGTGAAGAAGTACTGTTGTTCAGAAACAAATATGTCCTCTGAAATTTTAATTAACTGTTACACATTAAGAAAATTTCTAGACTTATTAGTACTCTACACATTTTCCTCAAATTGTTCTCTCATTTCATTTGTTACAAAAGTATTTTATCATTTTATATTCTGCTTAACCCTTTGTTTAAAAGAGTGTTTTCTAATTTATATGAATTTAATAAGTTTTATCTAATTAAACTTCTTGATATGCTCTGACTATATGTTTCATTAAAAAAATATACTGCATAGTTTTCATTCCCTATCTTTCCATATATATTGTATATATTTGAATTAGTCACATTTCTCTCTGTGAAAAAAAAATAACAAAATTGTAATTCCAAGATAACTTTGGGACAAATTTATCTTTCAGCCATTTAAGCAATAGAATATTAAAACTTCTCTTTATCTAAAAATTGTCTATGTAATATAAATGACTTATACTTGTGCAAAGTTATTTTCCTCATTGCAAACAAAATACCTGGATCAGTAGTATGTAGTATGGTGTTTTCTTACTTACTTTGTACATATCATATTAGTATGACTCCAGTTGTTAAGAAACCTACTCAGTTTCTTATGTATGAATAATCTAGTGACATTATAGCACAAATAGCTTTGGTGCTATGAATTTCTTAATTTCCTTTTATTGAAAACATATTTCTCATATACATATATTCTGATTACAATTTTTCCTCCCCCAACTCCCGTGAGATTCACCCCATCTGCCCTTCCATCTACATATACAACTTTTCTGACTCTCCTTAGAAAACAAAATTAATAAAATAAAATAAATGAGATTAAGCAAAGGTAGACCAACTATAATGGGAAAATTATGTATATAAAAAAGTCAAAGAAAAAGGCCTAAGTAGCACATGGAGACACAAAGCACACATATTCATACACACAGAAATTCTACAAAAACACAAAACTGGAAGCCATAGCATATAAGCAAAGTACCTTTGAGGTGATAAAATGCTTTTTAAAAAAGCATTAAGGGATAAAGAACCTAAAATTCTCCAAAGGTATCTTTGAGTTTGTTTTGTGCTGGTCAACCACTGCAACTCACTAATACTGCCTTTAAACATGGTTTGTATTCCCAGTGAGACTTCCTTGGAAACATAACTCTTGTGAATTTGTATCAATTGCAGATAGGTTCTTGGTTAGAGATAGGAGCTTTTGAATTCTTCCTATCACTTGAACTCCTCTGATACATAACCATGCTGGCCCAGTGTATGGCTTCCACAGTCTATGTGAGATCATATGTGCATTTGTCCTTCTTTAATCGAAAGGCCTTGTTTTCTAGGTATCATCAATTCTCTCTGGTTCTTACATTCTTCTGCTTCCTCTTATACAGCATTCCCTGAAGCCTGAAATGAGGGATTTGATTGTGACCTTTAATTTATAGGATTCAGTATTCTAAGGTCACATTGTGTGACTATGGGTTTATATGAGAATGTTTTACTGTATACCATGAATTAAAAAGGCTGTTTTGGCCTATGTCAGATATAATATAGAGAAGTAGGTGGATGAATCAAAACATAGATAAGAAAAAGAGGGCAGATTCAGACAGAGATGTGATTCAGCTGCCTTAAAAGCAACATATAACAAATAAGCCATGGGCCATGTGGCAAGAGAAATTAATAAAAATGGATTAATTTAAGATAAAATAGGTAACTAGAAATATGCCTGAGCCATAGGCTAAACAGCATAAAATTAATACAAGCTTTGGATGATTATTTGGGCCAGTTGGTCTGGTACTACAGGTCTGTAAGTCTGGACTACCAGCCAGATAGGCAAGGAACCTATTTCTACAATGGATCTCTGTATATCTCTGTATCTGTGCCCATCTACTGAAGAAAAAAGCTTCTCTGTTGAAGGTTGAGCAAGGCAATGGTGTATTAGTATAGCAGAATGTTACTTGCTATACTAATATACCTTTAGCTACATAATAGCATTTGGTTTGCTTCAAATATATGGCTTATTTAGTATTGGATTCTTGGATAGCCAAGTGGTGGCAGAGATGAGTTTCAGCAAGAGTAAGCCTTAAATCCATTCATATAATAGTTGGCCACTCTTAGGATTTTTGTGCCATTGTTACACCATTGTATCTTTCAGGCAGATCATTATTGTAAACTAAAGGTTTTGGGACTTGGTTGGTGTTCAACGTTCTCCTTTGTCAGGATACAGAGTACTTTTCAGAACCAAAACACTAGTACATAGGGACGGAGGACCTAGGTAGGCAATAGATAGCTAGACTTCTTTATATTCAATGAGTTATATAGGTGTTATCTTCAACAATATATCTTTATCATCAGCTGTTGAAGAGAAATCAATAACCTTGGTAATAGTCTAGGTTATTTTGGAATTCCCATGAGGACACTTTCACCAACAATGTGAAAACTTGTAATCATTCTTGGTATTGTCAGCATCATTTGTTGATGAGAAATGTCCAGCTGGGGTTCTGTCTTCTTTGTTATTTTGCAACTTCATTTAAATAACCTTTATATACATACAAATTTTAGGAACTTTCTACTGTATTGCATCTCCATGAAATACTTAGCTATCCCTCTCCTTTTTTCCTCCTTCATTCTCCTCTTACACATCCTTTCCTATATGATTTTTATGTTCTAGTTCCAAAACCCATCTGTTCATTATTATTTAGTCCATAGCTCATTCCTACGGAGATCAATCTCTATCCCTAGTACATTATTCTATACTTAACCTCTGTTATTGATTTTAGCTATCAAAATTTTAACATCTAACCTCAAAATATAAGCAAATTAGTACCATATTTGTCTATCCAGTTTTGGATAAACTCACTCAAGATTATATATTTTTGTCTAACTCTGACCATTTTCTTATAAATTTCATTTTTGATGGCTGATTAATATTCAGGTAACACATTTTCATTTTCTGTTCATCTACTGACAAATCTAAAGTTAGTTCATAATGCAAGGCATCAGGAACAGAAATAGTTAAGACTATACCTTAGGTTATTGAAGTAACTGCAAAATAAATAAATACTTGTAATAATTCTGTCAAGACTGACTACTTTTTACCAGCTGACATGTAGGTGAGAATATCCATAAATCAAATTATAGAAATAATGCAAAAGAGAAAATTAACAAATATATCATTACATCATATAAACCATTAGATAAGCAGTGGCACAGTTAGATTCTGAAGGGTAAATTGTTGTCAAAATGCAAACAAGTTGATAAAGAGATCACTATATAGCATAATTATTCATAATAGCAAGAAGCTGGAAACAACCTAGATGCTCCTCAACTGAAGAATAGATTAACAAACTGTGGTACATCTACACAATTGAGTACTACTCAGCATTAAAAAATAAATGACATCCTAAAATTTTCTGACAAATTGATGGACTTGGAGAATATCTTCCTGAGTGAGATATCACAAGCCCAGGAAGATAGGCATGGGATGTATTCCCTTACAAGTGAATTTTAGACAAAAAGCAGAGAATACCCAAGCTGCAAACCAAAACCCCTGAACACCTAGGGTTTAGAAGAAACTTAGAGAGACATCAAGAGATTCCCCTAAGAAGAGAAAATAGAGAATATCATTTTAGCAAATTGGGGTCAATAACAAATTGCAACCTAGAAGAGTTGGGAGCAAATCTTTAAAGAAGGAGATGGTTGAATGAGAAGATCAAAGAAAGAGATAGAAAGAGGTATCTCAAAAGAGGAAATCAATGTGGGGTTGGAAAGAGACTGGGTGCTAGGGAGACCTCCAAGAACTCATAAGATGTCCCTGGCCAAGTCTTCAGACAATAAGAGGGGGTACCTGATCAGGACTTCCTCTATGGTCATGTGGGTGACCACCCTGGGTGTCACTGCAGAACCTACATCCAACCTGGAATAGAGGTGCAGGCAAAGATCCACGGCTGAGTGCTGGTCAGAGCTCCTGGTCCAGCTGGGAGAAGAGGAGAGGTGTTTGTGTGAGCAAGGGGATGGGGATTGTGAGGAGAGTTTCTGCAGAGATGTAGAGCTGGAACTCTGGGGTCTCACTGAATCAGGAGTGGCCATTGGAGATCCATTGTGAAAGGGAGCTGGGCCCCTCAATGGTAGGTGACTGTCAACTGGCATGAGCAGTATGTGGAGTCTCAAGGGGTGGGATCAGACTGTGTTCCTGTGCCAGGGCTGGCATATTGGAGACCATTCCCTGCAGAGGAAAAACTAACTTTGCCTTTACTTTGGGATGGGTGGATTAGACTTGACTGGAGTGGATGTGCTGTGCTGAGCTGGCCCACCTTGGGACTTCTTGCCCTTTAGGGGGAAAGGATGGGTGGATGGGGAAGGGCGAGGCTGAAGGCTGACTGGGAGGGATTGGGAGGAGGGAAGGAAGTGGGAGCAGGAGGATACATAGATAAAAATGACATTTTTAATAAAAGGAAAAGAAACTATAGAAAACAAAATATACAATTTACTAGAACAAACAAACAAAACACCTCATTTTATAAGCCAAGAATTGCAAGTATGATGTAGACATTTAACTCTGGAACATAGCATGTGTTCAAGATTCTCTTGTATAACAATATAATGTCCATCATGTTATTTTTAAACTGGTCTTTCAGTGTCAATGATGCTGTAAAGGTATACTGAAGTAAAATCATTAATTATTTAAAATATGATTTTGAATGCTAAACTAACAGAAAATGCCAAATTTTATTTATTTAGCACAAATATTTATGAAGGGTCAATTAAAATAGGAAACATAACTCTGTCAAATATTCTATTTCTTTTGAGACACAGAAATTACTCATTAAATTAAGATTATAGATAATTACTTATGTGAAACATAGAAGATAAAACAATATAATATTATTGATGCGAAGAGATACATTGATATCTGTATAACATGATTTGTTCAGAGATAAGTCCTATATAATACATGGATTATGATTAGTTGAAATATGTGTAGCTAAACTCTAAAACTGATGGATACATATAAGTAGTGCTGGTTCCACAAATGTGTTGTATGACAAGCAATTAAATAAATAAATAAATAAATAAATAAATAAATAAATAAATAAATAAATAAATAAATAAATAAATATTAAAATCTGAGCACTGAAACTCATGCCCATAATTGCAATATTATTGTGATAGACGCATTAAGATGAGGAGTTCAAGGTCATCCACTACTGTGTACAGGAATTAAGAGCTATAAGATCAGAGAATTTGCTGTGAGGCTTTGTCTCCTATAATGTTATTAGTTGTACTTTTAAAGTATCACTGCTTAAACATGAGCTTAACAGGATGAATGAGAACATGAACATACGTGCTAACACAGGTAAGAGGTATAGCCCAGAAGGCCTTATCTCTCTATTAAGAACTACAGTCAGCTAGAGAATGCTGAAAGTGGAAGAAATATACTGCTCCCCAGGGAAGAGCTCACCAATTAGATATCCAAAACCAAGTGCTCAGCCCTATAAACATATAAGTAACATTATACAGACTAAGAAGATTATATTTAGGAATACATGTATATGAATATAAAATGTATATATAAAAATATTCATGCATTAGCAATTATTAAAATTAGGATGATGCAAATTGATAAAGCATTTTTCTGAGGTTTTATGCTCAAATCAATTTTTATATGTGAAAAATGATTAAATAAAAATCTCTCAATGCCAAATTGAGGGTAGTTTTGTGATGGTTAACCTGGATTGTCAACTTGCTCCAGTTTTAAATTACTAAGGAAATTACTGAGGTGATGCTTTTGATGTATCTGTTAGGGTGTTTCTAGCAAAGATTAATCAAGAAGGAAGATTTACTTTGAACATTTTCCATCAGCTAAGAGCCCTAGATGTAATACAATAAGGAGAAATATCTCTTCCCCTTTCTCAGCTTCTTTAACTATGCCCTCCACCCCCCCCCCCCGCCCACTAAGATTGACTGAACTCACTGAGTTTGTTAGCCAAAATAAATATTTCCACCCTAAATTATTTCTGTCAGGTATTGAGGCTACAATGGTATAAATTTTAACTATGACTATTTCGCTTTGTTATTTCAGCTGTCTCCATTAAATGTGCTAGACTGTGACTACGACTTTCTTTTGTGGGAGTGTCATAGTCACCACTGCCACACACTGGCCTCCCTAATATGCATCTATCCACATTAATTTAATATGCCTTTCAAACCAATATGAGGAGGAATTATTATTATCATTTTAAATATAAGAAACTTCATCTTAATGATATTTTATTACATGCACAAAGGCATATTTCATATACTTAATCCTTGCTCATTCTGCTTCACATTTTCAACTGCTTAATATATTGTTTATTGTATGTATGAGGAAATCAAGTTTAATTTAAATGAAATTTTCACCCAGAACCTTTAGGAGTAAGAAAACAAGGACACAAATAAAAATAAGTATGAGTATGTATATATTTATGAGAATAAATTATCTAAGTTTAAAAATTTAGAAATTTTTTCTGTGCTATTAACTGAATCATATATATGTAAATGTCTCCTGAATGTTTCCCCTGACTTGATCATGTAAGACAAAACCTCTTTAACTCCTCAAAAACTTCCAGAACTCACTGAGACTGGTCTATGTAGCAAGTACTGAAGTTTAAGCAGAATATACTTCATAATAAACCTGTCATTTTCTCAGTGTCTATATTGATGATTAGTGAGAAAAACACATTGTAGCTAATCAATTTCAATGCAGAAATTCTCAATAGACAAAACGTATA
Organism: Phyllotis vaccarum; assembly: GCA_033318265.1. Taxonomy (NCBI): domain Eukaryota; kingdom Metazoa; phylum Chordata; class Mammalia; order Rodentia; family Cricetidae; genus Phyllotis; species Phyllotis vaccarum. The sequence goes on from JARWLC010000013.1 coordinate 12,180,939, forward strand.
GAGTATGGGTAATAGCAGCCACTCCAAAAATCTACAGGTAGAGACAATGTGCTAGTAAGCAAGAATGCAGTTATTCTTATTTTAACATTCTGGTACAGATAGAGCAACTAAAATCACACATTTCCACCACATCACACACTTACAAACACGCACACACACACACACATACACAAATACACATACACCCCAAAAATGAAACTTCAGATTTTACCTTAATACTACTGGCTTTATATTCTACTTTAAATAAAGTAACAATATTAACAACATACATAGAAAATACATTTTGAAATATGATTTATGTAACAAGTAAAATGAAGGCTTTTATAATATTTGACCTCATTCATTTTATGTAAATATGGATACGCTCCAATTTTATTATCTAACACTCATATTTTAGAGGGGGAATTCACAGAAATACACTGAAATTATTTAATAGGCTCAATGGGATTATATAACATTGGTGGACATATACAATAATCATACAAGATTATTACAAGAAAGTAAATCTATAGAACCTCAAAACTATTAATCAGAGGATATCACTCATTCACATATAAGTAAATATAATAAACATATATATATATTATAAGTGTGGTCTGAAGTAAGGGGCCTAAATAGGGCAAAAATAAATGTTGATTAGTGCTATAGAGTTTAGTTAATTGCCACTAAAGCTTATTTCATCTTTTTCCAACTTCTTTAAAATAGTTACTATTGAATTAATGAGAAAAATTCAATAAGCAATCAATAATATTCATCTTTAATCAAAACCTAGTCCAAATTGTGGCTGATTTTTTGATATCACTATGATTTGCAAACATGTTTTATAAAGAAACAAAATATCTGGATAAGGTCCCTAACATTTACATTTTAATAGCACCCCTATACTAGTTTAATTTCAATAGTCTATGGATCATTTATGTGGAAGCCTTTATTTGTTAAATAATTTATCTCTCTATTTGAGCTAGCCTACAGTAGGCTATTTCTTAATATAAGTTCTATTGTACAGATAACCTCTTCCCATCCATAGAATGTGTTTCTCTCAGAAGTCACTCATTATCAATGCTTATAAAAAAGCTTAGGATTTTCATTCTTCATATATTCTTTTAACTCTGTGATCTGCTTTTGGTTTTTGAAACATATTAAAATAAATGTTGCTCTATTAAGTTATTATAGTACCATTTCTTCAAGGTACTTACAGAAATGTGTGCCTTAAAGTACACTACCTAAATGTGAATCACTCATGTCATTTGATTTCTTGGTTTTCAAAACTACACTAATTTTATAACTTGAACTCATTATCATTATTAAGAAAAATATTTATTTTGTTATCATTTCTGTCATATGTACATGTCCATACTAACCATAAACACCACCTATGTTCTTACCATTTCAGCCCCTTATTGTCTTAAGAACACGTATTTGTAAAAAAATAAATAAGTGATGTCTTTGGTAAGTTTGGAAAATAATATCATAACTACATTTTTTTTTAGAATTCTCCACAAATATTTTAAAATAGCTAAAGCCAAGTTCACAGTCTATGTTTTTATGCTCTTCAAGATGATACTGGGATGAGAGGCATGGTCTTGCCACATCTTAATATGCTATACTATATTGACTCACTCTGTGAGTATTTACTCTTTTTGCAGAGTAGACAGGGTAAACTGAAGCTTACTGGGAAAAAGGGAAGGAGGGGAATTGTAGTTAGTATGTAAAGAAATTCTTTTAAAAAAAATCTAATTTTTAAAAAATAAACCCAGAAACTTAGATAAACCAAGAGTGTTATAGAGGATTTTTTTCCTTGTCACTTTGTATAAACTTCTTCCATACAAACTATGTTTAAAAACTGTAGTACTTAATTAATTTAATTAATGCAAGTTAAATTTGTCCAAATCTGTTAAGTCTGTTCTATTCCTACTGTATTTTTTTCTATACACCTGATATAAACAACATCAAAACTCAGAACCACAGCTGGCAATCATTCTTTCTATCCTCCAGCCAACACTCTACCATCTGAAAAACTGAAAATCTTATTTTCAAACCTGTGACCATAAAGGTTCTTTATTCACAAGACCCCATTTCAAAGCTGAGTTCCAGACCTGTGATGTGGGTGACACCATTCCCTTATTGAATTAACTAGCTCATCCACCAGCTTTACCAGAGCTAATACATATTTACTGCCCTAATTTAATGATTATATTTGACATACAACAAAAAATGAAGTGCATATTCAAAAATAGAATTATGGAAACCTAAATCATGATTGGACAAAACATTATGTCTCTCATCAAATTTAGTAGTCCCATAAAAATATTCCTAATGAGAACTACCAAAATGAAACTCAAGACATAAAATATAAAAAAAGCAAATAAACAAATAAAAAAACAACCAAAGAAAAACCTCTAGGAATTTATAAAAAGGAATGTACCCAATAGAACATTTGGACGAAAATTAAATATTCAGTAGATAGATAATATGGAAAGGGAAGAGAGAGAGAGACCTCAGAATTAAATGACATTTTACATCAATTGTACCAAACATATAAAAGATATACTATTCTATTCAAACAATAAAATGTATGCATTCTAGTCAACAGCACACGGAAGCTTTCTCAAAATATACTGCATGCTACAGCACAAAGTAAACTTTAATTAATATAAAAAATTAACTAATTACATATATCCTATCTAAACATTATGTAATAAAACTAGAAATTGACAGCCAAAACAAACAAAAACCCCAACAACTCTAGTATGCAAATTCATAGAAATTAAACCTTACTAAATAATTAATGAGTCAGAGAAGAAATAAAAAAAATTAAAGCAAACCACCAAAATAAAACAAACACTAATAAAATGAAGTTTAATATATTATAGAGAGACATACGAAGTTTGTATCTTGGAATTTTGAAGTCTCATGTTTTTTCACCTACCAGATCAGTGTCTCATCTGTGGAGTGGTATTTAATTATTTTACATCTGAAAAATAATGGATGTTCTATATATATAAAGACCAAATAACATTTATTTTTTGCATCCAATATTACTTCATTTTGAAAAGCTTTTATTTCAGATTTTAGAAAATCTGACCCTTTTGTGAAATCCTTCTCGGGTTCCTTAAATATTTGTTTCTCTCCACTGTGTTTCAATTCATTTCACATTTTTGACAGTGAATTATTAATCAGTTTGTGTTGAATATTATTTATCCATGTGACTCCCTCTAATATTACATGAAATGAGCCTTGTGAAAACAAATATTTATTGTGTTTTATTTTATGGAAACTTTAGTGCTTAATAAAGTATTTCATATACGGTGGGGAATCAGTTAAAATATCTAGATGAAACAATAGTATAGCTTCTTTTCTTATGTCTTTTAGTATGGATCACAAAGGTAAATATAAAAATACATTTACAATTAGCACTCACTGCATTAAATGTAAACATTACTCCATTTTTATAAATTTTGGTAGGATTTCAACTAACAAACCTAATTTCTTTCCAGGCAAGCTTTGTATTTCTTATTAGAATAAAATTTCAAAGTGAACTTTTCAAAAGGGTACGTGTCTGCAGCTGCCAGAAACTGTCTCTTGAAAAAGTAATGACCATAGAAAATGTATGTTTTCTCATAATACAGGTTTTTATGTGCTTGTGCATAACATGTTTCATATTTCATATGAGATAGGAAATTAGCAGTCTGGCAAAAGTTGTTACTGCATTAGTTTTTTTTTTTCATGTTGATAAATTCTATAACCCCAATAAACTTCCAAAGTTATTAGTAGAAATGTAACAAGACATAACAAAATTTAAGACACAAGTTCAGATTTGACTGAACTTAAACTGTATTTAATTGCTTGTAAAAATAAAATGGATAATTAAAAGTTAAAATTCATTTTAAGACAGTCTTCTTGATGTTTCCTAGTATTGACAAATACAGTATTGGACTGCCTTAGGTGTTTTACTACTGTGAGGAGCATGGTGGTATGCAGGTAGACATGCTGTTAGAAGAATAACTGATCATCATACATCTTTCAGGCAACAGGAAACTGACTGAGACACTGGGCAGTATCCCAACCACAGAAAAATTCAAAGCCTGCCCCCACAGTGGCACACTTCTACCAATAAGTCGATGATTAATCCAACAAAGCCACACCTCCTACTAGGGCCACTCCCTATGAGATTATAGGGGCCAATTACATTTATCACAGGCGCATTATTTCAAACCAAAGATTATGTAAAATGAATGTGTTAAATTGATACTAGAAAGATAAAGTATCAAAATACGCTACTTATTAAAGCCATTATTGAATTTCCCATAGCGATTTAGATTTGTGTGTGTGTGTGTGCGTATGTGTGTGTGTGTGTGTGTGCGTATGTGTGTGTGTGTGTGTGTGTGTGTGTGTGTGTGTGTGTGTGTGTGTGTGTATTTGACCCAGATAGTATCTTTTAAATTTTCTATGGACAAAAAGTAAGCCTCTGAAATAAAGGTAATGATAAAACAAATAATGTTTAAGGCACTATGGTAGGAGGCAAACTACCTACTACTAAAAACTACATACAAGAATAATATATAATAACCACTCTTTTTAGGTATTGAATTGCATAAATCCTATGGAGACTACTCAATTTGTCCTTCCCTTATGATGTACACAATTAACATACTGGTTCTGTGTTATGGTAGTTGAAGTACCCTCATCTGAACCCAGTTTCATTTTACATGCATTTGTATCTCTGTCATTTCTTCATTATCTCCCCACCCCTACCCAGAGTTTCCAGGATCCAAGCTATGCAGATTGTGGCAGATAAAACATATCTTTGAGAATTATCCCTTATGAAACTATTTATTATTATTTGATGCTCTTATTTTAAAGTTATACAGACAACAAAACCAGGAGTTAAAAGGTATAAATACAATGATTATTTTTATTACTTATTAAGTTTATTTTGCCAGCTGTCCATGTTTCTTCATGTAGCTTAAAGTTGCAACTTTCAATTCTAACCTTATAGAGTTACTTTAATGTGGTTTAAGAGCAATAAATTCTACTATTTTATTACATTGGAATATCTTAATTTCATCATTTTTGAAGAATAATTTTGGTGACAAAGAATTTATAGTTAAAATTATGTTCTTTTTCTGAGAATTTTCCATATGTTATTTTACTGCCTTCTTGAGAAGTTGCATTCTTTGCATTGATAAAAGCTTGAAATTAGTTTTTCTAAGATCCTTGCTGTTTGACAAGTCTTTTCTTTATCATTTCAAGTTTTTTTTCTGCTTTTCATTGTGTCCTGATGGATGTCTGGCAGTTTTCTCTGCAAAGCAGGAATCTGAAGGACCATCTCAGTTTATTCTGCCAAATTTCAGAGCTTAATTTCCTATGGGTCCTGTATGTCCAGTTTATACAGAATACCTTCAAACAGTCAATATGAGAACAGTTTATTGATCAGTGGATTACTGTTTCCACAAAGGAAGTAAATTCTATATGGAGTTTCTTCAATGCTCATCATTCTCTTGAAGTAGATTGATGCTGCCAAGAGCAGAACTATCTCACTGTCCAGAAAAGTCTAAGATCTTAAAATATTTTAAATGCTATATTCCATAGGTTTTTGAAATATTTAAAGATTATCTATCTAATTGAAATATGTCTTTTTATATCTAAAAATACCTAACTAACATGACTATAAGTTTGGCTGTTATAGATTATTATTAATCTGCATTTTTAATTACAAATTACCATTTTAAAAGAATTGCATAAACATAGTATCTTAAATAAGAGTAGAAATATACATACAGTATAACAAAATTGGCCTTAAATTTGTATCAATAAGCTAAAATCCATACCAATGTATAATATTTTGATATTAACAGCTGATTTTTGGATTAAATAAATGCAATAATCTTTATTTTTATACTTATTCATCTACCATATATCCCTTTTTTCCTAGAAAGAGATTGACTATACCCATGAATCATTTGCAATAATAATAAACAATTATAAACAATACTTTGGGAATTTGGACTTAGCTTTCCATTTCTACCTCCTGCTGATTGAGGGGTGCTTGGAGTATTATGGGTTCTTGAGACAGGATCATCTTAGTCAGCAGCCTTTAAGCTTAGGTGGACATGTCTTCTCATCAAAGTTTTTTTTTTTTTTTTCAGGTGGTCTTGGTTGACTAAACCCTAATAGCCTGGAAGAATCCATAGCTTCTCATCTTCTGTAGAAACAAAAGCAGAACCTCTTTTCCAAAGCAACATATTCTTAGACATAAATTTCAAAATAAAGATACCTTTAAAACATATATGTTTATTTAAATTAGCAGCCTTTGCAATCATATGTCTGTCTGAACTTAGTTCATTAATATTTAAAATTTAAAATAAAACACAATAACCATAATCCAGACTTTGTGTCTATTTTCCATCTTCACTTGGCATATTATATATTTCTTATTCTATTTCTCTTTTTAAAAGACTTTCTCTACCCGTTTTCTTTTCTCTACCAGTCTACATATTCTTTTTCACATACGTTGTAACCCAGTTAGAAGTTTTCTCCATCTGAATCTGTTTTATTGCTTATCATTAAACATTTTCTAACCAGAATAACTTTTAAACCACTGGACAGCAGAGCACTGCTGACTGCTCTCTGTTCAGAGGCTTTTCAAAATGGCAGACATACCAGCACCACCACGTTTAACTTCCCAATTTGGGAAGCAGTATTAAATGTTGTGAAATCTTTTACCATTCCAACTCTGGGGTATCTTAGAGTCCACACTGTCATCAAATAGAGCACTGTCACCTGCTGTTTGCAAACTTTAAGTATTTGGCAGCAGGGCAGCTTAAAAGGCCACACAGTTTTTGCCACTGAAACTGAGTCTGGACGTGTCTCTTAAAAGAACTGCACACCTGCTTGCCACTGCAAACAGAGCAGTCTCAGAACATGCTGATACCAAGAAACCATCTTTGACTTTGTTTCTTTTTGTTCAATATAAACAATAATCTTAAATTGATCATATTCAGCTTGTTGCTTATACCAAGTTGTATGTGAGACTTTTGGAATCAGCCTTGTTCCAATTTAAGCAGACTTGCCCACCACTGCTTATTTGGGTCAGCTATCCCAAAGTCCCAAAGAAACATACAAACACTTATATTCATTTCTTGTTGTTTGTCCTATGCCTCAGGCATATTTCTATCTAGCTCTTGCATCTTCATTCAAACCATTTACATTAATCTGTCTTGCCATGTGGCCTGTGGCTCACCTGTTGTTACCTTACATCTTGATTCTTGGTCATCTGGATAATGTCTCTTTGATTCTGCCCTCCTTCTCCTGTGTATGTTTTTATTTCTCTGCCTACTTCTAAGATGCCAGTCGTAGACTAAAACAGTCCCTTTATTTAAAGAATGATATTCTCAATATGCAGAAAGACATCCTCACATCAATGTCTTCCCATATGAACGTAGATCTTCTTAGTAAGTGACTTTGTTTATTTCTTTCTATTTTGCATTGGTGTATTTTTATAGTGTAAACAGGATATTTTATAAAATTATCTGTACATCTTATATCCTTTAGTCATAATAAAACTCTTAAATTACATTTAAGTCCTGGAAACTTCAAAAATACAATAATACTAAACTGAACTGTATCACTTGCCTAGTACCTTATACTCTCTCATCACCCAGTTTTTTCTCTGTTTGATCCCCTTGATCTCCTATACTCGTCTCCCCTTCTCAGTCTTTGCTTTAGACAATACAGGAAAGAAAGCATATAATAATTAGGTAACAGAGAGTGGAGTTATTTCAAGAAATATGAAAATCCTTTCTTCCAATTTTCTTTATTTCACCTTTCTAACTTTGTTTTAATAACTATTTCCACAATAAACATGGATCTACAGTGTACTATGAAGTTTCTGTCCCAGACTAGCCACAAGATCTGGAATAGCAGTCTCAAAGTAACACACAGAAGCTTATATTTATTTTATGCTGATTGGCCTATGGCCAAGGTATATAACTTGCTAACTCCTAAACTAACACATGACTTTTATCTTGTTTAGCCACAATAGTTGGCACCTTTTCTCAGAGCAGCATGGTTGTCTTCTTTCCTCTGCATCTGCTTGCATCTCTCCTGGTGTCTCTGTGATGTTTCTGCTCTGATCTTCCTATTCCCAGAGTTTTCTTAGTTTGGTAACCCTGCCCAAACTCCTTGTCTAACTTCTGGCAAATCACCTTTTTATTAAACCAATAGAAAGGACCAGAACATAATCCTACTATACCACAATTATCTGTATTGTAAAGTGTATTTTATTCTTTTGGGTATATAATCATGAGCATAGTAACAGGATTATGTGCTGTTTTAATTTTATATTTTAATAGCTCTAATGCATAGTTTTATAGAGGTTAGCCTTAATTTTAGTCTCATTATAACAGTAAAATTGTTTTTTCCCTTTATTTTGGTGTAATATGAAATTTCTGGCTTGGCCTAGCCCTGAAGTCCAAATAATTATACAAAAGCTTACATAAATTACATTCTGTTTAGCCTATGGCTCAGGCTTATTGTTAGCTAGTTCTCAAATCTTCCTTTAACCCATTTCTAATAGTGTGTCTTGCTACATGGCTCATGGCTTACCTGTACTCCATTACTTATTGCTTCTTGGCCATCTGTATCCCAGCTCTCTTGACTCTGCCCTTTATCCCCTGTAGTGATGCTTGGATTTCCCACCTACTTCTGAGCTGTTCTGCCATAGGCCAAAACAATTCTTTTGTTGTTGAATGGTATTTACAGCATATACAAAGACATCCAACATCATTTTGGGAAATATTTTTGTCTTTGGTGAGTGCCATCCTTATTTGACGTGGTAGAATTTTAATGAGATTATGACTTGAATTATGCTAAGAACTAAAATTATTTAACACTTATTATTCAGCTTTTTATACTTAAGAACTCCCTGCTTAATTTATTTGTGCATTTATTTATTTATTTATTTGTTTGTTTATTTATTTATTTATTTATTTTAAAGATTTTTAAATTAAATATTAGTTGTTGCAGTGGGGTTTCTTGGTCCCAGGTGGCCAGAGGCCCAGACCCACAGAACTGTGTGGAAGATCCATTTGCTGCCCACTGTTGTTGCTCAGGCCCCCAGAAATGACTCAGACACTTATATTAACTTTATGCAGTTTGGCCTGTGGCTCAGGCACATTGATAGCTAGCTCTTACAGATGGCGAATCCAACGTGGGGCGATTATCCACTTAATGCCTGAGAAAGTTTAAAAAGGGTTTTAGCAGAAACTGAGCAAAGGCAGCTTCCAAATTGTGTATATGAAGCGGGTATTTGTACAAAGAAAGCGTGGCATCCGGGTCACATTCAAAATGGCGCCAGCGGCGGGCTGGCGGCAGGCAGTGTAAGCTGCAATCAGGCAGGTTCCTGAAAACTGACAGAAGACTCAGTAGCATGTGATTGATTTTAGATTTCTGCTTATTTTGAACAAAAAAGAAACAAAGACGGTTTCTTAGTAGCAATATTTTCCGGGGTCTGCTCTGTTTGCTGGCCACAAACAGACGTGGTCCCTTACTGACTCAGCGGTATCCACAAAAATTATGTTGCAAGAGAGTGAGAGTATTTTAAAAAGCTCTTCTAGTTAAAAGATGATTAAGGATTCACAATAAAACAGATTCAGATGAAAAGAAAAACCTGTAAACGGGTTACAATGTTTGTAAAAGGTACATAGGTTTCAGAGAGAAAAGAAAGAGGTTAGAAAAAGTCTTTAAAGAGAGAAATAGAGTAATAAAAATATAATAAGCCACGTAAAGATGGAAAATAGACACAAAATCTGGATTTTGGTTGTTATTGTGTTTTCTTTTAATTTTTTAACTGTTAATGAGCTAACTGCAGAAAGACAATGGATTGCAAATGCAAAGGCTACTAAGTTAAACAAGAATGTATATTTTAAAGGTATTTTGATTTCAAAATTTGTGTCTAAGGATTTATTGCTTCGGAAGAGTTGTGCTTTTGTTTCCACAGAAGATGAGAACATGTGGATTGCTTCCAGGCAAATATGGTTTCATCAACCAAGACCCCCTGAAAAAACCTGATGGAAAGAGATGGCCGTATCAGATTCAGAGCTGCAGACTGATTCAGCCTCAACAACCGTGAGACTTTCAATGCCCCTTAATCAGCAGGAAGTAGTAATAGAAAACAATGCCCAAATTCCCCAAATATTGTTTCTAGATGTTTGTTTTCATTATAAATGGTTAATGTCATAGTTAATCTCTTTCTAAGAAGAAAAAGGGGATATGGTATATAAATGATTTTTTAAAAATTAGATTATTGAATTTACTTAGATCAGGAAATCAGCTGTTAATCTCAAAATGCTTTACATTGGTATAGATTTTGGTTTATTGATACAAATTTAAGGTCAATTTTGTTATGTTGTATGTGTTTTTCTATTCTTGTTTAAGGTATGATGTTCAGTAACTGTTTTAAAATTGTAGTGTATAATTAAGAAATGAAGGTTAATAGTCACTTTTGATAATCAAACTTATAGTTAGGTTAGTTAGGATTTTTAGGTATACAAACATATATTTCAATTAGGTAGGTAATCTTCAAATACTTCTAAGACCTACATAATATGGCATTTAAAATGTTTTAAGAGCTTAGACTTTTCTGGACAGTGAGACAGGTCTGCTCCTGGCAGCACTAATTTACTTCAACAGGAAAATGGGCATCGAAGAAACTCCATATGGAGTCTACTCTCTTTGTGGCAATGGTTAGCCACTGGATAAGGACTTGTTCTTATATTGACTGCTTGACAGTATGCTGTCTAAACTAGACATGCAGGTTCCATAGGAAGGTGACCTCTGAACTTTGATGGAACAAGCCTAGATGGTCATTCAGGATCCTACTTTACAGAGAAAACTGTCAGACTTTCTTCAGGACTCAAGGAGAAGCAACTGATGAACTGTGCCAGAATGGACAGAGCAGATTTCCTGCTTCACTGAAATGAAAAGAGACTTTGGGCCTGTAGGCTGAAGATGGATGCCCCAACTTTATAAAAGAACTTTGGGTGACTGTCCAGGCAGATAGGCATCATCTCTGTCTTTTCTAGATTTTAGAAGTTGCTTGCACTTCTGGTTTACTTGGGTAAATATATCCTTCTGTGGTCTTTGATGTAGTTAAAGATTATATAGTTATATGTACAGTTTTTCTTAGTCATTTGTAAGGTATATTAGATATGAAACTTTAGATTCATAAAGATAAGGTAGATGATAAAATATTTTCTTTAATTTTGCTAAATACAAATAGACTAGATATTGTAACTGTAATTTTTGCTTGATAGCTATTTTGTTATATGTAATTTTGCTATGTTAAAATTAAAACCTTCCTTTTTGATTAGAGAGAAAGGGGGAAGTGATGTGGGAATGCGTTTATGTATGCTGTGAATCTCAATCTTTAAATAAAGGAGCTGTTTTGGGCCATGGCAGGCACCGTAGAAGAAGTAGGAGGAGAAATCAGAGCTTAGGTAGGAGAAGCAGGGTGGAGTCAGGCAGATGGAGCCAGCCGCCCAAGGAGCAACATGTAAGGAGCACGGGTGAGCCACACGGGCCATGTGGCCCACAGATTAATAGAAATGGGTTGATTTAAGATGTAAGAGCTAGCTAGCAATGTGCCTGAGCCATAGGCCAAACAGCATAAAGTTAATGTAAGCATCTGAGTCATTTCTGGGGACCTGGGCGGCGGTGGGCATCTAAGCGGTCTCGGGCGGCAGGTCTGTGGGTCTCGGATCTCTGGCTGCTTGGGACCCAGAGAAACCCTGCTACTACACAACCCATTTCTATTAAACTGTCTGCCATGTAGCCCATGGCTCACCTGTATTCCTTACATGTTGCTCCTTGGGCAGTTTGCTCGATCTGTCTCTGACTCTGCCCTTCTTTTCCTACCTATTCTGATTCCTCTGTCTACATTTTCTATGGTGCCTGTCAAAGGTCAAAACAGCTCCTTTATTTAAAGATTGAGATTCACAGCATACAGAAAGGTATTCCCATATCAATTAACCACTCTTCTCCCACTTTTTCCTCTTCCCAGAAAGCCCCCAGATTCTCCCCACCTCACCTACATCCACTTCTCAAAGATTTTAAGGGCTCCAAGGATGAGTCAATACAGTTTGGCATATCCAGTTGAGGCAGGAACAAGTATCATGTCTATGCAAGTTTTCCCTTTATACAGAATGGGCTCCAAAAAGCCAGTTCACCCACTAGAAATGAAATCTGGTCCCATTGCCATAGGCTGTAGAGAGCTGTGGAGCTGCACCTTAAAGTTGGTGCTGGCTTCCACCTTCCCGATGGTGAGCGCTCTCTGAGATAAACAACTCCTTATTTGGATAAGGCTAAGCTCGTGGCTTGCTTCCAGGTGTGGCTTGCTTCCGTGCACCTGGATCTATTGGCATGGCCCACGTGGCACCCTGTGATTGGCAGTCCAGAAATTATTTAGCTGTGAGTGGCTTTTCCCCAGCAGCAGAAGCTCTGTTCAAGGTTCCTGAATAAACTGCTGAAAGAAGAGCCTGGTGTCACGTCGTCCTTGCTGGCGAGGTTGCGCACGACAATAGGCCTCACAAACTTCCCACTTTATTCAACTGTCATCCACATACAGAGGGTCTAGTTTAGTTTCATGCAAGTTCCACAGCTATCAGTCCAGAGACCATGAGCTTCCAATAGCTCTAATCAGTTGTCTCTGTAAGTTTTCTCCTCACCATCTTGATGCCTTTCTCATATAATATATCACCTCTTCCTTCAACTAGACTAGGAGCTGAACCCAGTGCTTAACTGTGAATCTCTGCATCTGCTTCTGACAGTTGCTGGATGAAGGTTCTATTATTGTTGCTGGGTTTTAACAGTTCCCTTAGAGGAGGGAATGAAAAGGTGTGGAGTCAATGACCCCAGAGTGCAGGAGTCAGTTGAAAAGAACTAACTCATTAATTCAACAATGGGGAGAGACTTATATATCCTCCTCCTAGGCTATATCACAATCTAGTGATATTGCATGGCTGTCTTTGGGCTGAGCATGATCAGGAGATTTGACAGCATCTGTTGCTAGACAGATTTCCAATGGTTGGAAACTCTGTGAAGTGCCTGCTGCTAGGCAGATTCTGATTAATCAGGAATGTTGAATAGTGATTGTTACTAGGCCCTCAAGCAGAATCCATATTGGCTCACAAGAAAGTACATTATGTGAATGTCATTGCTTCTGATTTGAGTCAATTTCTTTGGCCATATGGGCCTTGTCCTACTACATATTGACCCTCAACAGGAGTAAGAGTTCTTTGCCCTGACATTGTTGACCCTGCCTTAAGAGGGCTCAGCATCTGGACTATGCCTGTCTTAGGTTGGCTTCCCTAACAAGCGCTTATGAGTCATTGACTACCAACCCTCAAAAATTATTCATACTTGGAGATCTGCCCAGGTGGAGAAGATTAAGCAGTAACCTTTTGATTTTCAGAGATGCATACATGCACAACCTCCTGTGGAGGACTATGAGCCACTAAAGCCTAAATAGTTGCCTTAGCCATTGCCTGTTGCTGTAGAATGTACTACAGAAGACACTGTTAGCTTTAATGAATAATATAGAAAGTTATGTAACCATAGGCCCTTAATATATTTAGCTACCTCCTAAAGTTCTAAAATAATGTTCCTTACTTCAAAAGGTATTGTACAAAATGAGGAAAAGTGAAAGTCCATGAGCCTTCAGCTTGGGTTATTTTCTGTGCAAGCATATTGATCTGTGGCTGTGTGCTCATCTCTTGCTGTGACTCACACTGGCATAGTGGCACTCTAAAGAAAAAGAACACATGTATACCCTCTCCCATAGGTTACCAGGGACCTGGTGGCTGCCATTGAAAGGAAGTAGGGTCTTTCCATCTTACTAGGTGTAGAGGTATGTCCCAGTCCTTATGCCATGTTTGGTCTTGTGGGAACTGTATTTTCTCTCAAGAAACTGGCACAAATAAGAATTGGTGTTGGAAGAGCTATCATTGTTGGACTAGTGAGCAGAGTGAACACTTTACATCTGGCATATGTGTGATATGTGTAACTGAAACCCAAATGTACATGTTACAGTTAAATACTGATGTTTAAAATTTTAAAGATAATGTAACTTTGAATATAAAAGTCTAGTGAACTTGTCACTTGCCCTGCTCCAGGACAGTTACCGAGTCAAATAAATTTTACCAAAATCTAATGGCCACAAAGAGCTTCTTACATCTATTAAATTGAGACAGAAAATAAAATGGCATTTAGGGTGGTCATCAATTAGATTATAGGGGAAAGCTAGTTTAATCACCTTATCCATTATTACTTAGAGTCTCAGTTAGGGTGGTGTTTGTGGGTACATGGGTATTGCCTTAGCACCAGGTTTCTCTAACCCCACAATGGTTCTTTATATAAAGATATCTATTTATTTGTTCTTCCTTTCTGCCCCTCCCCTAACTTAACTACCCAAATCATTCCCTCATATTCTCTTCCTACTTTCTCTTACCTCATCTCCCCTCACTTAACTCAGTAATATTAACTATTTTCCCTTTCCAGGGGGAAATTAATAGGTGAAACTTTTAGATTCCTCATTACCTTGCTTCTCAGCTGTTGTGGAATTATTAATCATTTAAAATAAAAATGCTCCTAATGCTCATATTGTCTTAAAACACAAAATATATTTTGAAATATTCATTGAAGTAAATAATTCCCAATATGAGGAAAATCACATAACATTTTATAAAGATACAATAAGGAAGACTGAGAAAAGTTAAGGTGAAGTTTACCAATATGTGATTAGATCCAACATTTCAAAAATATAAAATTTCTACAACTGATATATAGTTTCATGTAATTTCCATTGAATTCTAACAGATTTTGAAAGTAAAGTTACTTCACTATTTTAAAATGCCTGTGGAATATATATAAAAAAATCTATGTGAATTAGTTTTGAAAAAGATCAAACTTGGGGATGCTAAAGAGATTGCTTAGTAGTTAAGAGAACTTGTTTTTCTTCCAGAGTCAGGCTTCAGTTCCCAGCACCCACATTTGGCATCTCACTAACAGTTTTAACTCCAGCTGCAGGTGATTTGTTGCCCTTTTCTGGACACCATGCACATTTAACTCATGTGACTGTTAACTCACATGTGTGTATCTGTGTGTTACACAGGCATATATATATATACATATACATATATATATATATATATATATTTCATACATATGAATTAACAATGGAGTATTTGATTTAGCAATAAGAAAGACAGTATGCCATTTTCAGAAATACGGACTAGAATCATCATATTAAGAAATACTAGCTGGTCTCACAAAGATAAACACAATGTTTTTTCTGTGTTTCTTTTCATATATAGAAACAAATTTTATGCACAAACACACATAAAAGCACAATAAACATGCATGCACTGAAAGTCTATGTAACATGATGAAGTTGAATAAATCTATCATTGTAAATAAGATTATTTTGTATAATATACACAATGATGTCAACAACAACAAAAACACTACAACAAAATCTATATTATATCATCCTCTGGATGTTTCTCTTAAATTCCTTCTAATTACAAGCTGTTCATGGATTGTGGTTTACAACTTGGGTATTCTTTGTTTTTTGTCTAAAATCCACTTATGAGTGAGTACATACCATGCCTATCTGTCTGGGCTTGTGATACCTCACTCAGGAGGATAATCTCCAAATCTATCCATTTGCTTGTAAATTTTTGGAAGTCATTCTTTTTACTGCTGAGTAGTACTCCATTGCATAGATGTACCACAGTTTGTAAATCCATTCTTCAATTGAGGGGCATCTAGGTTGTTTCCAGGTCCTTGTTATTATGATTAATGCTGCTATGAAAATGGTTGAGCTAATGCCTTTGGTATATGAATGTGCATCCTTTGAGTATATGCCAAATAGTGCTATTACTGGATCATTGATTCTCAGTTTTCTGAGGAACCGCCATACTGCTTTCCAAAGTAGCTGTACAAGTTTACACTCCTACCAACAATGGAGGAGTGCTCCCCTTGTTCCACATCCTCTCCAGCATAGGCTATCATCTGTGTTTTTGATCTTAGCCATTCTGACAGGTGTAAGCTGGTATCTCAATGTTGTTTTAATTTGCATTTCTCTGATGGCTAAAGATGTTGAACAATTCTTTAAGTGCCTTTCAGCCATTTGTAATTCTTATGTTGAGAATTCCCCTTTGAGCTCTGAACACCATTTTTTTAAATTGGGTTATATGGGTTTTGGAGCTCTAGTTTCTTGAGTTCTCTATATATTTTAGAGATCAGTCCTCTGTCAGATATAGGGTTGGTGAAGATCTTTTCCCATTCT
The DNA here is from genome assembly GCA_033318265.1 of Phyllotis vaccarum. Lineage (NCBI taxonomy): Eukaryota > Metazoa > Chordata > Mammalia > Rodentia > Cricetidae > Phyllotis > Phyllotis vaccarum. Next base: position 12,197,287 of record JARWLC010000013.1, read on the forward strand.
GTAGGCTGTCATTTTGTCTTATTGACTGTGTCCTCTACCTCACAAAAGCGTCTCAGTTTCAGGAGGTCCCATTTATTAATTGTTTTTCTTAGTGTCTGTGCTACTGGTGTTATATTTAGGAATTTGAAATGTGTGCTAATGTGTTGGAGTGTGTTTCCCATTTTCTTTTCTATCAATTTCAGTGCAGCTGAGTTTATGTTGAGGACTTTGTTCTACTTGGATTTGAGTATTGTGCAGGGTGACAGGCTTGGATAAATTTGCATTCTTCTACATTCCACCATCCAGTTATGTCAACACCATTTGTTAAAGATACTATCTTTTTTTTCTATTCAAAATTTTTGGCCTCCTTGTCAAAAATCAGGTGTTCATAGGGGTGTGAGTTAATGTCAGGGTCTTTAATTCAATTCCATTTATCCACAAGTCGGTTTTTGTGCCAGTAGCAGAATGTTTTTATTACTGTAGCTCTGTAGTATAGATTGAAGTCAGGGATGGTGATGCCTTCTTTTATTGAAGATTGTTTTTGCAATCCTGGGTTTCTTATTATTTCATATGAAGTTGAGTATTCTTTCAAGTTCTATAAAAAAATGTGTTGGGGTTTTTATGGCAATTGCATTCAGTCTGTAGATTGCTTTGCCATTTTGACTACGTTGATCTTACCTACCCAGGAGCATGGGAGATTTTTCAATTTCCTGATATCCTCTTGAATTTTTTTCTACAATAAATTACAGTTTTTGTAAAGCAGTTCTCCCACTTATTTGGTTCGAATTACCAAAAGATATTTAATGCTGTTTACAACTATTATAAAGGGTGATGTTTCCCTGATTTTTTTCAGCCTTTTTATCCTTAATGTATAGGAGAGATATTGATTTTTTTTTTTTTTTAGTTAATCTTGTACCCTGATACATTGCCGAAGGTGTTTATTGGCTGTGGTAGAATTTTGGGGGTCACTTATGTATTTGATCATATCATCTGCAAGTAGAGACAGTTTGAAGTGGATGAGCTGTGTTGGGCTGGCCCACCTTGGGACTTCTTGCCTTTTGGGGGAGAGGATTGATGGATGAGAAGGAGTGAGGCTGAGGGCTGGCTGGGAAGGGTTGGGAGGGGAGGAGCCAGGGATACATTGATAGAGATGACATTTTTTATTGAAAATAAAAGCTTGACTTCTTCCCTTACAATTTGTATCCCCTTCATCTACTTTTATTCTCTTATTGCTTTAGGTAAAACTTTGAGAACTATATTGAATAGATCTGGAGAGAGAGGGCAGAAGACACCCTTGTCTTGTTCCTGATTTTAATGGAATTGCTTTGATTTTTTTCTCCATTTAGTTTGATATTGGCTGTCAACTTACTGTATATCGCTTTTATTATACTTAGGTATTTTCTCTGTATTCCTGATCTCTCCAGGACTTTTAATCATGAAGGGATGTTGATTTTGTCAATATCTTTTGCAGCATCTAAGGAGATTATCATGTATTTTTTTCCTTTCAGGTTGTTTATATGATGGGTGATATTCACAGTTTTTCATATGTTGAACAATCCTTGCATCTCTGAGATGAATCTTACTTGATCATGTTGGATTTTTCAGTTTGCCAGAATTTTATTGCATATTTTTGCATCAATGTTTCTGAGGGAGATTGGTCTGCAATTGTCTTTCTTTGTTGCATTTTTGAGTGGCTTGTGCATCAAGGTAATTATGGTTTCATAAAAAGAGTTTGCAAATTTATATTGTATGGAACAGTTTGAGGAGTATTGGTATTAGTTCTTTGTATGTCTGGTAGAACTCTGCTCTGATACCACTGGTTCTGGGCTTTTTCATAAGTGGTATCTGTCCAGAAAGCCATTTATTATTTTGGTTTTTTTCATTTTAGTGGAGTATAGATTTTCACAGTATGAACTGATAATTATCTGGATATCCTGAGTGTCTGCTATTATGCCCATCTTTTCATTTATGATTTTGTTAAATTGGATACTCCCTATCTCTCTGCTTTTTTGGTTAGTTTGGATAAGGTTTGTTCTATTTTGTTGACTTTCTCAAAGAACCATCTCTTTGAGTCATTGATTCTTTGTATTGTTCTCTTTGTTTCTATTGTATTGACTTCAGCCCTAAGTTTGATTATTGCCTGACACCTACTACTTCCAGGTGAGTTTGCTTTTAATTATTCTAAAACCTTCAGCTGTGTTGTTAGGTCTCTTGTGTAAGATTTCTCTAGGTTTTTCATACAAGCACCTAGTGCTATGAGTTTTCCTCTTAACAAAGCTTTCATTATGCCCCATAATTTTGGGTATGAAATAAAGATATTTTTTAAAAAATGTTCTTCAGCGAATTATTAAAGAAAACACATTATGAAGAATAATGTTACACTTTCAACAGTATGAGATATAATAAAGAAAAATAAGGAAAGAAGATGCAACAGGAAAAGGAAACAAAAGAAAAATAATTATAAATGACTCATTGTAAACAACTAAGTACAAACACAAATGCTCCACTATATTATATTTTACTCTCATCCATGCATATAAGCCCCACACTTTTCAATGCCCCGAAAATTAATTCGTCCTGATATTCTTAAATGAAGTCTTTGTTTTATTTCAACAGCTATGTGTGTAGGAATAATCAGTGGCTTCATCAAATTTATTTTTATCCCTTACTTCCTAATGTATACTGGCATTTTGATTTCCATCATAGCTTCATAAGTTGCCTATTGTCTCATGTTACTTGTTTGCTAGTTTTGATAAGTGTCTTAACCTTTTCCTATTTTAAAGGTGGTAGTAGAATCAATCTTCTTACTTCTATGATATTTGCAGCAATCCTTTTTATATTTGTCATATTTTAAACTTTAACTAATTATATTTTCATAGAAAAATTGGAAGTCAGTTACTGGGGTAAAAACCAGAATGATCAGAGAAGCAGGGGCTCAGCCATCAGTGACTTTATACCCCATCTGTTCCTTCCGCTAAAAAGGGTTGAGATCCTTTCTCAGCCCTGCTGTACAACTTCCTGTCTCCTATCTTCTACATTTCTCCAAACTTCTATGGTTAATTTTGTTAAGCTAGTGGCTTTCTCTGCCATAAGACTCCAGGAAAGCTTTACTTGTCAGAACACAACCTAGACATGACACAACATATATTGAAATGCATTGTTTTTCAAAGAAAATATAAGGTATATTACTGGTCAATTTAGTCTTTCTCTGATCCCTACCTCCAGGATTAGTAGTTGAAAATTTATACAAGTTTTGACAGTTAAAAAACATAGAAAGCTCTAAGATATGTGAAAATAATATGAAGAGAATAGGGCTGGTTTACATGAAAAGTTAAGCATTTCATGTCTTTTTTAAAGATCTTGCTATTCTTTTTTGAATTATTTATTCTCCAGTTTTCAAATACAGTGGGTTGAGGCCCTTACCCAGCCTTAAAGTTAATCAACATGGCTCCCAATTCAGTCCACTCATTAGTGTATAGTCTCTGTTGAAAACAAAAAAATGAATGTAATGTTGCCCATTGTTATGAGTTTTAGGTTTTTATTAAATATATGTCTTCCGAAATATATTTTGATTACTATATTTCCTCTTCTGTTCTATCCCAGGCTTCCTACCTTCATATTCATCCAATGAAATGTCTATGCAATAAGGGATGCTGCTGTAAGAGAAATGTTGTAAGTGGATTCCAAAACCTAGAGTATTAATTCTGAGAATTTGCAATGTTATATTAGTGACCACAAATTTCTTTATTCTTGGAATCCAAGAAATTATATAATCCCAGTTTTCTCATTGAAAGATTTCTTTTCAATTTCCTAAATCTTTAAACATTTTATCCTTTCCACCATTTATGGATGAGGTAAAGATATATAAAGATATTGATACATCATTAGTAATGGCACAAGTCAGTAGTCAGGTACACTATAGGTCCATAATTCTACATGAGTAATAGAAAGCTACATATTGCAAATTATGATTCAACTTCTGAGCAAGTCAGTGATCCTGTCCTACTTTCTAAATGTTTTTTTTTTAAATTGATTCCCTCATAAAATTTATAGATGAGCTAAAGATATATGAAGACATTGATACATCATTAATAATGGCACAAGTCAGTAGTCAGGTACACTATGGGTTCATAATTTTATATGAGTAGTGCTTTTTATTGATTTCCTCATAGAAAATTAGAATTATGAATGAATCAATCTCAGAAAGCTGAATTAAGAGAAAATATGTACTAATTGCTTCGCCTGGTACAAAACTGATCAATAAACATTATTTAGCTATCAAACAACTCAGATTATACTCTATTATGTAAATAGGTTTAGAGGTTGCCACTATTTTTTGTATACAGTGAAAAGCTATTCTTGCATTACCTTTCAAAGTATTGAGAAAACCAACAGGTATAATGTGCAGCCAATGAGAATGTTTTTGCAACTCGTGTAGTTTGGTATGTTTATTGGCCCCTAGCAGTGAAACTAGGTTCTTCCATGGTTCATGATCTGGCTCTCTGGAACCTATGTTTCTTTCCTGCCTTCCGAGGGGTGGATGAGGCGGTAGAAGTGAGGAGAGGGGAAGGAATAGAAGAAGAGAAAAAAATTGTTGCTGGTTTATACATTAAATTTAAAAATTTTCAAATTTTTCAAAGTTCCTTCTTTTCAGAAAAGTTTATTTGTAAAACTCCTTTTCTCCTTCAACCGTTCTCTAAAGAAATCAATCAATACTTTATAATAAACCAATACCATGTAGTAATCAATAAACATAGTCCATAAGTTTAATTTGAGAGTTACATTTGCTTTTTGGAGCCATTTTCTATAGAGGGATACATTGCTCAGCTTCATACAAGATTGGAGTGACTTATGTCTTGGTCCTACCTAACTTAATGTGCGAGACTTTTCCACAATGAGAGGTCTTAATCTCTCTGAGGAATAGATGAAGTGTGGAGAGGGAAGGAAGCTGAGGTCTGAGTGGGGGGAGAGAAGGCAGCAAATTTTACATTTACTATGTATAACGAATAGAAAAATTTAAATAAATAGTAAAATGATAATTAAAAAATAATTACATTTGCATTGCATTCCCTAGGAACTTTGAGTTCTTCAGAGAAAAAAGATATTTGTTTTACTATAAAACTTGAAGCCAGAAAAAGATTTCAAGTCAAAAACATTACTGAATTAGTTTATCTAATAAAATCTTTCTGTTGTATAACTAAAACTATTCTCAAGGTTTTCAAAGAAACATAGAAGGCTTAATCCTTTGAACTGTGAATGGCTTAGCAGTCTATGACACAACCTTTCCTAAATCTCATAAGAAGAGCTCAATAAAAAAGTTTACAAGTAAGAGAAATTATATTTAACCTATTAATATATGGAAAATATTCGGAAGGCCTGCAAAATGACATTAAAGCAAGTACTTATGAACTACATGAAGTAATTTCTAAATATTTCCCTTCACAGTTACTTAAAAAAAAACAAAAATGTTTTCCCATGTATCCCCCTTCTCGCTCTCCCTCCTTTTTCCTCTCCCAGTTCTCCCTCAGCCTTCTCCCACCCCATCCCCTCCCCAGTGAGGGCAAGGAGTCCCAAGATGGGCCATTTCAGTCTGGTGTATCCACTTGAGGCAAGCCTGAGTCCCTGATTCCAGTATTAGGACTGGATTACGTGTTCCTTCATAGGGAATGGGCTCCAAGGTGCCAGTTCATGCACAGGAACAAAGTCTGATCCTACTTCACTGGGCTCCACATAATGTCCATGCCAGGCAACAGTCTTCTACTTTTAGAGGGCCAATATCCCCTTCTTGATGGTTCCCCAATGGCTATTTTTGGTTCAGTGAGCTCCACTGCACTCCAGCCAGCCATCTCTGTGGGATTCCTCCTCATAATCCCTATCTGTTTGCTCATGTAGACTCCTCTCTCTCTCCTCTCTTTAGCTGGACCAGGATCTCGACCTGGTGCTTATCCATGAATCCCAGCTTCTACCTTTATTCATTGCTGGATGTAGGTTCTGCAATGGCAGTTAGGGTGGCTATTCATCTGTTTATAGGAGAAGTCCTGTCTAGGCACCCCCTCCACTATTGGTTGGGGATCCAGTCAGGGATATCCTCACAGGTACTCTTTTCTCCCATTTTAACATTGGAGAAAAGGAAGATGAAGGAACAATGACTTACCCAAGTCACATGTCCACTAGGTGGCAGAACCACATTTTCTTGTCCAAGGACATTTACTGGGTCCAAATTGTTTTAGTTGCCCGATCTATTGAGATGTGATAAGGTTCCTTATATTTAGTATGAGCCAATAAATAATTATTATACTGATGCTTTCTGCTTTTTACTCTTACTAACTGTACCACATAAAGTCTTTAGCATCTCTGTAAAGGGAACAGTAGTTATATGTTTTCAATTCCAGAAATTAATCTCAAACTGATCACAATACCCTACATCTACCACAATTTTTTTACTTATGTTCTGTAAATTATATTATGCCTACTTCACATAGCTAAAATTTAAATGTAGGAGTAATTTCTTCAATGGGTTGTGCAGATTGTTATCCATTCTAATATTACCATCTTCTATCATAAAGTATTTTCTATATGATTAAAAATTAACATTCTCTGTGCCTGCTCTTGAAAATTTTTTCCTCCAATTGAGTTGCCTTGATTCAACCTTGATTTGAATGTTTTTGCCTTATATTGTTGTATCTTCTTTTGTCCTGTTCGACTGTCCTCTCTTGGAGACCCTTCCTTTGTTAAAAAGGAAACAATAAAAGTAGGGGTTTTGGAGGAGTGGAGATAAGGTAAACTTTTGCTGGGCTGTATTGTATGAGAGAAGAATCTATTTCAAGTAAAACAATAAGAAAAAAATGAATATCTTTATTTTCTGTGGTTTATCAACTTTCAATAAAGTCTTCTATACCCTCATGGGTTCTATTGTGCTAAGCTATGAAAATAAGGGAGAAGCACCAGAGAATACCTTTTTATCTGTTAATGAGCATGATATGAGGAATGTCAATAATTGTTACACATATTTTGTAGAAAGAATGGTCTAAAATGCAGCAGTAATTATAATGACAACACTTTAATAGAGAATAAATAGAATTTTATAATACTTTCATGTAAAGTTAATTTTATTTGGAAAGACATGTTTTCATAAACACTATCCTGTTTGAAGACTAAGAATAAGTAACTCTAAAGACTTTGAATTTAGATGTTAACTGGTAAAAATTTTTATAAAGGTACATTTGTAAATTACTTTGACAATTCTCAAAACAGATAAATTATTTACTTTAATATAATGCATTTAGGATATTATTTAAAGACAAGGGGAAAATTGATATGAGCTTAAATATTGTGAGTCCCTAGAAAATTGTTCTCATCCTTGTTGTGGAGTAGCATTTAAGGACATGAGCATGTGTTAATGCTATACTGTTTTTTAAAAGCTAATAGATGGTATTGTGTGATAACTTTAAATTTATTAATATTGGAAGCTGAGATTATTAACTTATGGCTAAAGGAAATAATGAGAAATCAATACAAGTCAGAACTTCCATGTCAAGAGAAGAATCCAAAAAATTAAGTCTTAGTTTGTGATATTTTATGCTTCCCATATTCATAATTTTATCTAGTAGGCAGCAAATAAATATGATTATGTGATGCAGCCAAAATATGCAGCTAGATGTCTACCTCAATATTTGCTGTATTAGAACTGCAGCCATAGTTCAGTCTACTGTGCTCTTTCACTGCAGACACATGCTGGCTTAATAGGATATTTAGATATCTGTTGAGACAGTTTAAAGTGTTATTTTAGATTATATTGCTATGATTTATAAAATGTGTCATTACACAATAATACCCATTAATTTCTAGAATTTGCATGCATTGATAAGTGTTAATGAGTTGCATAATGCTAAGCTATGTGAAATAATATGAGATGTGTGTTTTTCTTGTTCTTTTATAGTCCTTTAGTAACAAAATAGAGCCTAATTTCATTACTGTGAACAAGCTAATAGGATATGGTAATAGGCTTTCATAAATAAATGACATATTATATTAAAAATTGTACCGGATATATTTTATTATGAAATAGCATAATTATTTTTTATAAAAGGCCTATGCTCTCTCAATAAAACAAATTACTTTGAGGGCTATAATTCATTGACAATTAAATAGCAGTCAATGCAGAAATGTGAAACAGTGCTGTTAAAGACATTTTACTATCAATTTGTATGTTAAAAAGACTATTGGCTAAAGACAGATGCTTTGTTAAAAAATGAAAGTTAAAAAAATTCTACAATGAACACCATAAGTTCTCTACATAATCAAATATTTATAATTAATGTATAGTTTGTTTAATTTGACTATTGATAATGCTTTATTGACTGAAAGAAAGGCATGTTCTTAATAACCAATGCCAATGATGCTCTGAAAGTTAATCTATGTTAGTACTAAGGTGGAGAGAAGATTTGATAGAAGACATCACACTCTGCAGAAAAAATAATGTACTGAAAAACTAGTAGTTTAAAGGCAGTGACCTTTCTATAAACTTTCCTAAAGAAAAAAATAAAAGCATAAATTTAAAAAAGAATTGATAGCTTCTTTGTTATGGCAACCACTTAAGTGAAATTGTAAAGGCTTCCTTCTGCAGTAATACATGTCACTGAATTCAAGATAAATTAATGCATCAGAAAAATTTAAGGGGTGCAGAAAGAATTTAGAATTCCTCAAAAAAATGATTTGTGCAGAAGTTGTATACTTTTTGAAAAGAACACCAAGGTAATCTCTTCAAGACTGAGAGGAGAGATAATGAAGTTACCTCAATGGAAATATCATTCATTGTAAGAAAATATTTCACAAGAAAAAACAAAAACAATTATAAATATTAGAAAATTTTAGTGACTGAGCAATGCCTATGTACTGGCACAGATAAATGCTTTTCACACATCAGTCCAATAAATCTATAAATACCATTAATAAATTCATAGTAAATTAAAAAGTAGAATTCTTATCTGAGAAAATTATCTTGGACCAAATTCTTATTGCAACTGACCATATGAAAAAAATAAAATAAAAATACACCAGGAGATCCAATTTGAAGACTGAATCGATTAGAAAAGTTTTGTTTTTTATAGCTTTTAATAGAACTTGATTATGTTTGTTCATATAAAACTAAATTTAAAGAGTCTGCTTTCTACTATGTAAATTTTAATGCATACCAAAGGCAAGGATTCATATAACTACATATTTTGATTTATGATATATAGATGGTTGCTCCAGGGTGGAAAATTCAACTTTCTTTGAGTATGTGGCCCCTAAGAAGTGGCTACCCTCTTATAGTAGATATTATTTTACTCATGCTCATGCAGGACTGAGTAGGTTTGGAAACAAGAAAGAACATAAAAACTCAGAAGGGAAATGTGAGTATGGCGATAAGGGCAGAACTGAAGGGAAAGTATAATAAAATGTACCTTCTTTGGTTCTTTTATGTGTCCACAAATATATGTCTTTCAGACCTATGACAATTCTTCTTGATGCATCTTTACTCCTGATGATCTATATACATAGGACTTTAGACTATGTGTTGTTTCAGGTGTCCCTGAAGTTCAACCATTTGACTCTTAATATATGTGTATATATATACACACACACATATATATGCATATATATATGTATATATATATGGTGGTGGTAGGCTACTTTTAAAATAAATATGATATCATTGCTAGTTTTCACAAAGAAAATATATCTTTTTGGTCAATTTTGAATTCTACATAAAACATGTAGAATAACATAACACAAGTATGCCTAACATGGTTGTTGTGAGATATTTGATTACAGCGTGTAAAGATATGTGACTGTGCTTGATTTAATACAAATATAAATGGCTGATAGCTAAGCAGGAAGTATATCTGGGACTTCTGGACAGAGATAGCTCTGAGAATAATAATAATAATAAAATAATGTAGATAAACAGACATGGATTAACTAAATTTAGTAAGGTCTAGTTAGAAACAAGCCTAAACTATATATCAAGCTCTCATAATTAATTATGAGTCTCTGTGTTGTTTTTAGTGGGCTGGTAGCCTGAAATAAATCTGTCTACACATGCATGATATTTGATATATGATTATACATTTAAAAGCTATGTATATGAAATTCTTACTTAATATGGCTTATTGTTATTTATGCTAATTATACCCAAAGATAACTCTTATCTATTGCATTAATAAAAATGGTGATACATCACTGTTCCCCCTTTGTCTTTCATGTGAAACTATCTAGACAGTCTCTTATAAGTTGTTTGGACATGGTTCCAAAGCTTCATAATAACCTTGATATTTAATGATACCACTAATTCTACATCTTTTTTCATTTTAACATGTTTTGCACTCTCATTTTGGTTCTGTGGTTTTAATCATGTTTTGAATTAAATTCCTTGTCCTAAAGCTCCTTTATAATACTTTCTGTTGTTTGATGAGGCCAATTCAGGTGAAATAAGCTGCTAAAAATTTCTGTGTAGCTATTTTAATTAATTAAAGAGCAAAACTAAGTCTTTTACAAATAAATATATTATTTTTAATCAGTTAAATTATATTTCATAAAGATAGTTTGCATTAAGTAGATCTGACACAAATTTAAATTTCCAATCATCTATTCAATGCCTCTTTTACTTGGAACCCATACTTAATTTACATTAAAAAAACATAAAAAATAGTAGGAACAAATGACATTATATACAGCCATTCTTTCATACTCAGAAATTTCTTTAATATATATTGCTGCTGATTATAAGAATCCACATAAATAGTGAAATCTATGAATATTTAAGTTCCTTCTATAAGAATTCTGTAAGTATTTTTTATAAGCCCTATGCACTTTAACATACATTGTTTGAACACTTGATTCTATTATTTTTGATATTATACTTATATCACCATCATTTTTCTTCCTCTTTCTAAACATTCTTCTAATGTGTGGCCCTATTTCAAAATCATGGTTTCTTCTTTCATTAACTGTTGTTACAAACAAATACCACACACACATACACATGTGTGTGTGTGTGTGTGTGTGTGTGTGTGTGTGTGTGTGTGTGTGTGTGTATTAAGTGTGTGGATGTGTTTCCCTGAGTATAATATAACTTCTCAGCATGTATAATTTTATTTACATATATGTTTTCAGACTTGTTAATTTGTTTGGTATACCATTTAAAATATACATGGCAATAAAAACAGAAAACAATGTTACTGACAATAGAATATGAATACTTTTTCTTACATTTTTTTGTTAATTTATAAAAACATACTGAGGGAGGCTGGAGAAATGAATCAGAGTTTATGACCACTGGCTTCTCTCCTAGCAGTCCTGAGTTCAATTTCCAGCAACCACATGGTGGTTCACAACTATCTATAATGAGATCTGGTGTCCTTTCCTGGTTTGTTGCGCAAGCATACATACAGGAAGAACATTGCATACATAATAAATAAATACATAAAGAAATGAATAAATAAATAAATAAACAAATGAGTTTATCTTTAAAATTTTGAGTTCTGTAAATGCTTTTACATTATTTTACTTTAATTTTTCAACAGTTCTAATAGGTTTGTTTGTAGATTTTTAACATATTTTGTAATTCTCACTGCAGAGACATGGTTTGTATGCACAAACCCAGCACCCAAGCAAAAACATTCTGGCACATACTTGTTATCTGAATGCTGGAGAAGCAGAGACAGGCTGGTGTCCTGCTTGGTGAGAAGTCCAACTGAAGATTGTTTTACAAAAATAACAACAACAAAAAGGAAACTATATACACATCCAGCCTACGCACAGCAATTTTTTTTATTCTTAAAGCTATGAATCTTTTAATTGGTAACACAATACAAATATTTGAAGCAAAACTTATGAATAACTTCATTTTTATTATTTTAGAATTTTAAATTAAAAATTAATATATACATTTTCTAAGTTTCAATATTTTTCATGTTTATATATTATTAAATAAAAATGAATTAAAAAGAGAAAAAATGACATGGATCATTTTCCTCTAGATGCATACATCATTACTTCAAGATGTACTGTGCTGAGATTCAGGTGTCAGCTAATAAGGTCCAAAGACACTTATCCAGGTCCCGGCTCCTGCAGGGGGAGTGGCCAACCCCATTCATAAGGGCCTGCTAAAACCCTGGGAAGGCCCATTTTCCTGGTTCCTGACTGCTGGAGAGACCAGTTTAGCATCCATTGTCCAGCGCTCTGATAATCCAGTCTATCAGGCGCCAATATAAGCTATTACCTGTACTGTGAGTGTTATATTATTAAAATATAAGTGTTGGCTTATGTTTTAATAAATAAAAACTCTGCCTATATATGGCATAAAAATTTATATATTAATACAAATTTAAAATCATTTTGTGTGTTTAATTGAGATAATTTGTAGATTGGTACAAAGTTTAATCTAAAATTGCTTTATATAGCCAAAGCAACTTGTATATTGATATAAAACTAAATCTGTAACTGTTATGCAAAATTAAATCTATAACTGCCATATCTTATGTATGCTTCTATCTCTGTTTAAAATTTTTGCACATTATTTCCATGTCCACTATATTAGACTCTATTAGATATAGTTTATGATTACACTAGTTATGATATATACACAAGATGTTTTATATACCTCTGTTTAGATGATATATATGTATATACATGTCTAAAATACTGTTACCACTTTACATTGTATATATACCTCTGGCTAATGTTTGATAGTCATACTAAAAGTCATTGTTCAGAGATTATACACCCTTTTATAGGTAATCTATTTTTATAGTACAGGTTTTAATCCTTAAGACGATAAAAACTACAGCAACATTACTTAAGTTGACATGTCACAGTCATCTCAGATACAGGATAGAATATCATAGATACACAGGAGTCTTCAACCACTTCATAGACCCAGAAAATATGGCATTTAACATTTAGAATTCAACCGCAAGAGATGCAACAACTCCTGGTGTCACTGTTCCTTTCTAGAGATGGTGTTGAGCATCAAGGACACTCGTTTAGAGTTTGTCCTTTTGTCAAAGAATGGCTAGTTGGGTAAAAAAAAAAAAAAAAAAAAAAAAAAAAAAAAAAAAAAAAAAAAAAAACAAACAAAAAAAAAAACTGCCCTTACCTTGATTGCTGACAGTACACACATGATGTCCAAGCTGCATGAACAAGTTGATGGATGGAGACTGACAAAACCTACCTGGACAGGATAAGACAGTCCCTACAAAATTTCCCTGCTTGTGAAAAGATCTGTCAACCATAGGCCTGTAGCCAATATGATAGATGCTCCAATGGCGCACAAAACCATAGGTAATTGTCCAGGTAGCTGTGTTGCTGTCCTCTACCAAATTTTAGAAGCCACTACTTCCATGTGCTTCTGACTTTCAAGTGATACATCTTCCTTCTCAGGTCTTGAAGGGGTTGATGAATAGGTATTTAAGGTTACTACCCTATTATCCCTTAGCAAAGAACATTCAGGTGTTAGATTTTCACTTTCCCAGATAAACATTTTAAAGTAATTTATACACCCTACCATCTACCAATATTCTAGAAATATATGATGTACTTTATATGTGTTTGTTTTTGGTTGTAGTTTGTTCCTTATCCTCTCCTAGACACTACCTCATAATAATTTCTAATGTATACAGTCTTAGTTTAGAACCTTCTTAGTTAGACAAAAGGGGAAGATGTGGTGGGATTCAGGTGTCAGCTAATAAGGTCCAAAGACACTTATCCAGGTCCTGGGCTCCTGCAGGGGGAGTGGCCAACCCTATTCATAAGGGGCTGCTAAGACCCTGGGAAGGCCCATTTTCCTGGTTCCTGACTGCTAGAGAGACAGGTTTAGCATCCATCACCCATAGCTTAGATAATCCAGCCGATCAGGTGCCAATATAAGTTATTACCTGTATCGTGAGTATTGGCTTATATTTTAATAAATATTAATATTAGATTAATACATTTTAAAAACTCTGCCTACAATGTACTATTTCTCAGGATAACAGCTGTTATCCCAATAGAATGATTAAATTCATCTTATTTCTTTTTTTGCGTATTTAACATTTTCTTTTTTCTTTGTGGATTTTACATCATACATCTCAATTCCTCTTGTCTTCTAGTCCTTTCCCATATGCTCTTTACCCTTGCAGCACCTTCCAGGATAAAACAACATATTTTAAAAAAAATAGAAAAAAAAGAAAATACTCATTTCGGAAGTTGTAGTGTGATACAGTGAGTCACAACAGGTCTTTAGTTCATTTATTGTTACTTGTAAGTGTTCATTGCATTGTGTCATTGGTCTGTGTTGAGGTAGAGATATTTCATAAATTTTATTTGTATTATAATAAAATCTGGATCCAGATATTTGTGAAAAGCTAGAATATCAGAAATATTGGAAAACAAACCACAGCCATTTCTCAATCAGCCAAATCCTCAGGTCTGTATCCATGAATCCTCCTACTCCAAGCTTTTCTATCCTCAGTAAACAAGGGAATTGGCAGGGGAAGTTGAGCTTCCTCCCCTCTCTCTGCTCAGGTATCTCACTTCCTGATTCAACTTTCCAAGAGCTAGGACTAATGGTGACTGCCAACATCAGCTGGCTCTGTTAGGCTTTGAACTCAAAGAGATCCAGATGATCTCTGCCTCCCCCAAGTGATGAAATTAAAGGTGTGGGTCACCACTCCCTGACCATCATGTCTTGGTCCTGTGGGTGTCTCTATCCTCTGATATTCCAGACTATTCTTATTAGATATATATCACTACATATTCCATTTTGTATCAAAATAAAAAAGAGGTTATAAATAATATAATAGACTACATTTAATAGGTACAAAAGTTATATATAATACATACAAGCAATGATTGCATAAATAATATCCAGTTCATTAACAATTGACAAATTCAAAGAAAATATTCCATTATTTTTCTATTTTGGTGAGAACAAAGGATTGCACCTAATTTACCTTCTTTTTAACTGGTAATACCAACCAAATTTTTTTGATGTTTTTCACACTTATATGATTCATAGCTCCTAGTGAGTTTCTTTTCTGAAACCCTAACTATAAAACCTATAACTAATATTCAACTCCCTTAGAGACCTGAGAAGGAAATAATATTAACTAGGTAAACAGGAAATACAAGCAAATAACTTCCAAAAATGTGAAAAAATGACAGAAACAGCTGGATGCCTGGACAATCACCCAAATGTCCTCTGCAGCACTGAGGCATCCATCTTTGTCTTACAGGCCTAATGTATCTCACAGATTTATATGTGAAGCAGGATACTCTTAAAGACCTTCTTACCATGTTTTGGCAAGGTTTCATAGCTCTTTCTTTTGTGTCCTGCTTTGTCCATTTCAAACATTATACTTGTCAGCAGTGGAGTCAAAAATGCTTTCTTGCGGAGTGGCTAATTTTTTTCATAAAAGTTTCAAATCCATAACTGAGTGATGTGGGAATGCCTTTATGTATGCTGTGAATATCAATCTTTAAATAAAGGAGCTGTTTTGGACCATGACAGGCACCATAGAAAAAAGTAGGAGGGGAAATCACAATATAGGTAGGAGAAGGGCAGAGTCAGAGACAGACTGAGCAAGCCACCCAAGTAGAAGCATGTAAAGAACACAGGTTTGCCACAGGCCACATGGCAGACAGATTAATGAGAATGGGTTGAGTTAAGATGTAAGAACAAACTAGCAATGTGCCTAAGATATAGACCAAACAGCATGAACTTAATATAAGTGTCTGAGTCTTTTGGGGACCTGAGCAGCTGAGGGTGGCTAAGGGGTCTAGGGCTGAAGGTCTGTGAGTCTGGGCCTCTGACCGCCCGGGACCAGGAAACCTCATTACAACAATTGAGTTTAATCAATGTCTCTGAAGTAGATTGGTGCTGCTAGGGTCAGACATATCTCATTGCTATAAAAAATTTAAAGACTTATTAAACTATCATAAGTGCCATATTCTATAGATCTCTGAAGTGTTTAAAAATGACCAGTCAATCTAAAATATATATCTGTTTGACCTTAAAACATATCCAATATACCTATAAGCTTTATTGTAATGACTAACTACTAACTTGCATTTCTTTATATTCTAATTAATTGGTGATAACCTTCAAGAACTGGTATTTTGTATTACATTGTTAAATGAGCTACATAGGTCATTACCCTGAAAAACAGTAGAATAATATGTACAGTAACAAAATTAATTTCAACTTTGTACCAATAATTATAATTTTTATACAATTTAAAAATCCAGTTAAATGTAAAATCTTTCAACTAGTAGTAGTGCCTTTTAAAAATTATATTCAATAATCTACCTTCATATTCTATCATATCTATAGTCACATTTTTTCAGAGTAGATTAAATAATCTATACATTTTATCTTATATCTGTATCACCTTTTATTCTTTTTCCTTTTGTTTATTTTTTTAAAAAATGATCCTGAATCTAATCTCCCTTGTTCAGCTTTTTTCCTAACCATTACCAATAACAGCTTGCAGCCAATCATCCTGAGTAATACAAATTATCTATAACCTAAAGACCAAAACCACCAGCACCAGCTTTTGGAAATGTGGATGTCATGTTCTTTAATTTACTTCATACTTTCTGGGGGTGAAGGTATCTTTAGAAGATCCTGAAAATAAATTTTTATGTTAAATATCAAGTCCTGGAATAGGCAGCTGTATCATTTGTTTTTCAGTCTCTGTGTAATGGGAAATTGCAGGGCTTGTCTCAAATCCTGGATAGAGAAGTTTCTAAGACTGGGTTATCTCAAATGGGACCTAAAATTTGTCTGAGCAGTTTGTAGTCCAATGCCAATTTCTAGTTTGTGTTTTCAGCCTAGTGGCACTGTCATAGTCCAAGTGAGGTCTTCATTGTTGGACCCACATCCTTCCTTTTGGAAACTTTAATGTCCCAACTAGGCATATTCATTGTTCACTGCAGAAAACTGAAAGCAACCCAAACCCAAAACAATGTAAATGAAGCTAAATAAAGCCTTTCTATAGAATTAACTACTACTTTATATGAACATTAATATCATGACAAAATGTTTAAAACACACACATATATACTATTATAAATTTTGAAACAAAATTTATGTCATAAATGGAATATAATATTCCTATAATTTTGGTTATACTTCTCTGTCATATCAGGTGACCCCTCTAACATGATACAGATATTTAAAAAAGCATTCTTGGGTTTAGAGAAAAGGAGAGCCACACTCCTGCTCCAAAGCCAGCTTTAATTTTCAATTTAAATTGGACTTCAAATTTCTTAGAAGTAAAGAGATATAAATGTTTGGCAGTGTGATTTTTCCCTATAAAGTATGTTGGTACCAATAAGTCTGAATTTTCTTTGCTTCTAAAATTTTCTGGATAGCCTTCCCTTCTGCTTTAGATGTTTACATGCCCAAGGTCTTTTGAATTTTTATTTAAAATGTTTTTTTTCATACCCTCCACTTCTCCCTGTCCATATCCCCCTCTTAGTCCTCCCTCAGGCTCCCCACCTAATTCATCCTGCCATCCACTCCCCAAAGAAGGAAAGGAATCCCAAGTTGAGTGAGTACAGTCTAAGTTCCACCCCACAGTGTCAAGGCTGATTAAGGTGTTCTTTAGGGAATGGGCTCTGAGAAGTCAGTTCATGCACCAAGAGTAAACTCTGGTCTTAACTACAGAGGCTTCTCAAACTGCCATTCAATTGTCAGCTACATTCGTAGGGTTTAGTTCCTTTCCCCTAAGGTTCCTCAGCTATTATTTCTGAGTCAGTGCACTCCCAATAGTTCAGGTTTGTCACCTGTATGGGTCTCTTCCTCAGATCTTAATTCTTTTCTTATACATTCTCTCCTTGCTCTCTTTATTTGGACAGAGAATTCCACCTCATGCTTAACTATGGATCTTAACTTCTGCCTTAATTGGCTGCTGGATGAAGGTTCTATAATGACAGTTAGGGTGGTCATTCATTTGATTATACTCTCTCCACTTTTGTTTGGAGTCCTAGCCCTAGTATAAGACACCTTGTGGGTTCTTAGATGTTTCTTTCTAATACCACAATGGATTCCTCTATCAAGATATCTATTTGTTCTCCCTCTCTGTTGCTCCTCCCACTTAACTATCATTCTTTCATTATCTCTTACCACCTCCCCTTACATGCTTCCTCATATGATTCCAACTTATTCAGAAGATCCTTCTTTCTTGTTTTCCCTTCCCAGGGGATTCATAGATACCTCTCTTAAGTTCCTTCTGTTACCTAGCAGCTCCAGGTTTGCACATTGTAACCTGGTTATTCTTTGATTTATTTCTAAATTTCACTTATGAATGAGTATCTACCATGTCTATCTTTCTGGATCTGTGTTACCTCTTTCAGGATTGTAGTCTCCAGATGCATACATTTGCCTACATATTTCAGAATGTGATTTTTTTGCTGATAAGTATTATTCTATTGTATAAATACACACAATTTTTAAAATCCATTCTTCAGTTAAGGGGAATCTAGGTTGTTTCCAAGCTTTGGCTATTATAAATAATGCTTCTATGAATATAGTTGAGCTGATGTCCTTGGGCTAAAAATGTGTGTCCTTTGAGTAAATGCCAAATAGTGGTATTGTTCCATGTTTGGGTAAATTAATTTCCAGATTTCTGAAGAACCTCCATACTGGCTTCCAAAGTAGCTGTGCAAGTTTACATTCCCACTATCAACGGAGGAGGAGTGTCCCTCTTGTTCCACATCCCCTCTAGCATAGACTAACATCTGTGTTTTTGATCTTAGTCATTCTGACAGGTACAAGATAGTTTCTCAGATTTGTTTTGTTTTGCATTTTTCTGATGGCTAAGGATTTTGAACAATTCTTTAAGAGTCTTTCTGTCATTTGAAATTCTCATGTTGATAATAAGCTATTTAACTCTGAACCCCATTTTTAAATTGGATTATTTGGTATTTGGGGCCTCTAGTTTCTTGAATTCTTTGTATATTTTAAAGATCAGTCATCTATCAGATGTACAGTTGGTAAAAAAAAATTTTACCACTCATTAGGCTGTTGTTTTGTCTTATTGATCATTTCCTTTGCCTTACAGAAGCTTCTCAGTTTCAGGAGGTCCCATTTATGAATTATTTCTGGAGTCTATGCTACAGATGTTATATTTAGAAAATGGTCATTTGTGCCAATATGTTCAAGAGTGTTTCCCAGTTTCCTTTCTGCTAAGTTTGGTGTAACAGAATTTATGTTGAAGTCTTTGATCTACTTGTTCTTGAGTTTTGTACAGGATGATAGATATGGATCTATTTGTGTTCTTCTACATACCAACATCCAGTTATACCAGCACCATTTATTGAAGATGCTATATTTTTTTCCATTGTATATTTTTGATCTTTTGACAAAAATTAGATGATCATAAGTATGTGCTTATGCTAGTAACAAGCTGTTCTTATTACTCGAGCTCTGTAGCATAGCTTGAAGTCAGGGATGGTGATGCCTAATCAAGTTCTAATATCGAGCATTATATTTTTTGGAAAATTGAGATTTTTTTGTTTGTTTTATCATGTGAAGTTGTTTATTGTTCTTTCAAGGTCTGTGAAGAATTGTGTTGAGATTCTGATGAAGATTGCATTGAATCTCTAAGTTACTTTTGGTAAGATTGCCATTTTTATTATGCTGATTCTACCTACCCAAGAGTATGGAGTATAATAGAGAGGTTTTTGGTTTGGATTAGTTTTATGGTTTGGATTTGTTTGCTGCTATTTAGGTTTTTTAAAAATGATTTAGGTATTTATATTAATTTTATGTTGTTGGATTATGGTTTAGGTATATTGTTAGTTTTTTACTTTAATTTAATTTATTTTTTACAATTTTTTTGTCATGTATTTTTTTGGTTTGATTTTTATATATTCAATTTTGGGTGGTTTCATTGATTTTTTATTTTGTTTTTTATTTATTTTGATATTTTTGTTTATTTTTTATGGTTTTGGCTATGGTTAAAATAGTTTTTTGTTAATATTATAAAGATATATATGTATATATAGTTTAATTAAAAGGGAAGGTTCTAATTTTAATGTAGTAAAATTATATTTAATAAAATAGTTACTAAGAATTATAGTTATAAAATTTAGTTTATTTGTATTTAGTAAAATTAAAGAAAATATACTATTATTTATTTTATTTTGTGAGTTTAAAATTTGATATTTAGCATATTTTATAATAATTAAGAAAAAATATATTTATGATATAATCATTTAATTTTTATTTATATTAGACTTTATAAGGATATTTAATCAATTTTTTGATGTTTATTATTTTTTGAAGTAGATTGTTGTTGTTAGGAATAGATGTGGTTTATTGTTTAGAAAAGCTTCAGCTTTAAAAACATTTTAAATGTTATATTTTATAGGTTTCTGAGGAGTTTGAAGATTATTTACTTAATTAAACTATATTTTTAAATGTAATTAAAATGATTATAAGTTTAGTGGTAGAATACTATTAATTTGTATTTTTAATTATATGTTAATGTTTTAAATGAGTTATATAAATATATTTTAAACAAGAGTAGAAAAATATATATAGTATAATAAAATTGATTTTAAATTTGTATTAATAAGTTAAAATTTTTATTAATTTAAAATTTTGAGATCAATAGTTGATTTTTGGATTAAAGTAAATTTATTAATCTAAGGAGGATCTTTCCATTTTCTGATATCTTCTTTAATTATTTTCTTTAATAGCTTAAAGTTATTGCCATACAGATCTTTTGCTTATTTGATTAGATATTTGATATTATTTACAGGTATTGTAAACAATGATATTTCCCTAAATTATTTTTCAGATTTGTTATCATTTTAATATAAAATGGATATTGCTTTTTTAGTTGATCTTTTATCCTGCTAACTTTCTGAAAGTGTTTATTATATGTAGGAGTTTCCTAATAGAATTTTGGGGGTCACATGCATACCATCATATCATCTGAAAATAAGGATTGTTTGACTTCTTCCCTTTCAATTGGCATGCCCTCAATCTCCTTTTGTCTCATTGCTCTAGCTAAAATGCCAAGAACTCTATTGAATAGATATGGAGAGAGCGGACAGACTTTTCTTGCTCCTGATTTTAGTGGGATTGCTTTGAGTTTCTCTCCATTAATTTGATATTGGCTGTAAACTTACTGTATATTGGCTTTATTATGTTTAGGTACCTTACAAGTATCCTTGATTGCCCCAGGCCTTTTACCATGAAACAGTTTTAGATTTTCTTAAAGTCTTTTTTCTGCATCTAATGAGATAATCACACATTTCTTTCAGGTTGTTTATGTGATGGATAATATTTGTATGTTTTCATATGTTGACTTCTTGAAAATGGGTGTTTCTAGTTTTTGTAAAGACAATAAACAATTAAACCCTACCCTAACTTTTGTTTGGTGAGTTTTTCATACAACTTAAAGAATTTTCACATCAGTGAATACACCAACATTCTTCTTTATGAAGATACTTCTCTTACTCAATTCTAGTTTTTATTAATTTTTATTGTATCCATGGCTTTTCATTCCCTGGAAAAAACAAACAAACCTCATCCCCAAATGTATAATACCTTCTGGTTTTCATTATGAAGTCAATATATCTTTGAAATAGACAGGCTGATTTAGCTCAGACGTTTTTTTTCCCCATAGTCCAATGCTTTTCAGCAGCTATTGTTCCTTTCTCATTAGCATTGAGAAATTTCAAAGTAAATAAAGCATTTTGTAGTATATTTCTAGGAGTCTTTTAACTTTTTCTGGCTTTGGCATATTCTTTAGAGTGAGATTTGATCTTTCTATGACTGCTTACTCTGTAATATTGTTCAGAATACATATAATATGCTTTATATTATAACATTTTTAATATTAATATTAATATATAATATTTTTACTAGATATAAATGCTAGAACATTGTCAGTCTTAATTTGTGCAAGTATTTCCATAATGACCATAACTTCTAGCAAATGTGTGATTACAAAATCAGTCTTGTCCAAACTCAAAGCAGTTATCCATTGAAATCCTGAAAACATATCTTTATATCTATTCTATGGTACACATATTTTTTTAATTTTCTAATTTCTGTAAAATAGAATATCCATCTGCCAAATTTTATTTCTATGTATACCATTAGGATTATTTCCTACTTATAGTAGTGTTTCATTAAAGAAGAAATATGTAGCACATCTTTTTAATAATTTCTTTGGTTTGTTGCCAAGTAATGAAGAAATACTCTTTTAACCTATGCTATTGATGTTATGTTATTTTTTTGATGAAACTCTGAGATGTCTAGCACATTTCTTATTAATAATTTATTAATTGCATCATTTATTTTTGACTCATCAGGAATAAAGTCTACAGTTTTAATGTGTAAAACAACTCTTTCTGCATATGGAGAGTCAGTAACTATGTTAAGATGTTCTATAAAATTCATTAATACCATTATAATAGCATATAATTCCAACATGTGGAAAAATTATGAGGGCTTTGAGCAACTTTACTTACATTTTCTGATTTATAACCTGCCTTTCCTGATTAGTTTGCATAATGCTAAATTGCAGGTGCTCTAGAAATTTGTGTTCCCAGTACAACATATGAAAAAATCCAGTTAGTTTTCCTTTTATAAATTGAACTATTTTGCTATGGGTATATTTTTTAAACTCTCCCAAAAATTACTGCAAGCTATTTGCCATCATTTTTCAACATAATTGGTCAATTTCCTCATTACTTAAAGGCACAACAATTTATGTTGGGCCAACTTATGTCAATTGGTGAAGTCTTAGTTTTCCTTTAAAAACCAAATTATTAACGATTTCCACATTTGTCTTTAATTTCTTCCATGGTTTAAGTGGTAGAATTATCCATTTCAACATAATATTTTTTTTCTGTCTTAAAATTCCTATAGAAGAATGCTTAAAGGGTCAAATAACCAGAAGACAAAGTCTGGATCCACACAATCCACATGTGCATCCTTTAATTTTATCCACCAAAGTCAATTCTCTAGGCTTTAGCTAATAACTCTCTTGGACTTTTTAAGTTCTTTTCGTCATGTAAAATTTTGAAAAAAAATATGCAGTTGATTATTTTTTATCCCAATAGTGGGTCTTATACTGGAAATGTCTCTTAGCAATCATTGGAAATCATTCAGCATTTGAAATCTATCTCTCCTGATTTGTATATTTTGGAGTTTAATTTTTTGTTGATCTATTTTATATCCTAAATAATTAATAAAATTTCTGTATTTTTTCAGGAGCAATTTGTAATCTCCAAGCAGGCATTTTTAAAAAATTCTTTGAACATTCTAAAGTATGTTTGAATCACTCAATGAGATGTAGTCCATGTAGTGACATATGATAGACTGTGGTAACTGATTATATTATTTCTAATGGCTGGTGTATAAAGTATTGGTAGAGAGTAGGGATACTTAGCATTCCTTCTTGGAGAACCTTCCATTGATATCACTTTACAGGCTGAGAATTATTATTATGTGGGCACTGTAAGGGCTAATTTTCCTTTTACTATTTCTGTAAAGGTTTTTCTTACATCATTAATATTTGGCCCTCACTGAAGGTCCTCTTAAATATCCTTTTATTGACCTGTGTTATGTGCCCCAGCACATCATAGATTCCATTGATATTGGAATGGGTAAACTTATAGGTCTGGTTCTGAGTCTGAGTGTTATGTGCTGGTTTTATGAGCTTGCCAGCTTTCCTTGACCTTCAATGACAGTGTGAGTTCTCTAGTACTGTTTAGGCTAGCTTACTCTAGGTAGTAAACATCAAGGAACAAGAAGTGTGGTTGATTCTTCTGCTCTTGTATCCTTGGAGAAGACTAGCATTATCATTCTTAATTGTAATGAAATTTTATTTTGTATATGGTATGAAGTGCTCACTTTATAAAATAACAGCATATATCAATTTTTAATTTCATCCCCCTGAATTTCACTTTCATATATTTAATCCTATATTATCAAGACTTCTAGTACATATAATACAATACGCTATGGATTTGCATATATTTAATCACATTATTTGTATGTCTTAGTACCCTCAAATTTAATTGACCCCTCCACCAACCTTTGGCCATTATTAGTCTTTTATTTATGGGTTTCATCATCAAATAGAATTTTTGTTTGCTCATTTATTGTAATGTACACTCTTTCTTTTATATTTTTATGATCATTTTACTATAGCATCTTTAGGTCTCTCTTTTCCTTAAAATTATAAGAATAAGATACCATGCATATAATTATTAAAAATACAAAAAAATCAGATTGTTTTTACTCATAAGTTTGAAGTATTAATCTAATTAATCTTTATCAATAAAAATA
Organism: Phyllotis vaccarum; assembly: GCA_033318265.1. Taxonomy (NCBI): domain Eukaryota; kingdom Metazoa; phylum Chordata; class Mammalia; order Rodentia; family Cricetidae; genus Phyllotis; species Phyllotis vaccarum. Next base: position 12,221,606 of record JARWLC010000013.1, read on the forward strand.
GGGAGTCAAATACTATGGTAAGAATCTAAATGATCATAAAACAAAGGAACATCTAGTCACTTTGTACCACTCTTTTTTTTCTCTGTTGGGAGCCACTGGCCCAAGCCCCTCAAGATGGTGCCAATATCCGGTACTGGCCAACCCGCCTGAGTCAGTAATCAAGGCAAGGGCCTGAGTCAGTAATCAAGGCAAGGGCGCATGTCTTTGGTAATTTTCTGAGACTGGTCTCTCCGCCTCTCCCATGATGTCATGTGGGGTGATGAGCTGCAGCCTATAGAGAGGTGACACGTCCAAGGTGGAGGTCTTTGGTCTATATAAGGATTGGGCTTTTCCTACCTCGGTCTCTCCATTTTCTGTAAGCTGATGCTCTCCCTCAAGACGCATTAAAGCTTTGCTGCAGAAGGATCCTACATGTGTCGTGCCTTTTCTTGCTGGCGAGAAGTTGGCGCGAGAAATTTCTCTAACCAAAGAGCCACGATTCTCTTAGCCCCCACCTTACCACTTTCTGTCTCTTCTATCTAAAGTCCTCCAAACTTCTATGGTCAGAAAGTGGCTAGCTTGCTGTCTGACTTCAAGCAAGCTTTAATTGTCAGAACACAACTAAAATATCACACAATATAAAATATGTGCCTTTTTTGGTAGTTTGAATAGGTATGGAGACCATGGAAACATTTACTTGAATGCTTGTGCTATTCCCAGATCTTGTGGACACCCAAAAGACCTAATCCTGGATGTGAAAGCAAACAGCATTTTTTTTAAATCATAGTACAGGTTGGGATATTTTGAGGATTCAGAATTATGATTGGATAACATTTGTCTATGGTATCTTAGTAAGATCAAGGAGAATAGGTGTATATTGGGCTCAAGGATTACCTAAGGATTAGAATGTTTGGAATATCAGGTACTTCCCTGTGGTTGGATTCAGGTGTCAGCTCATAAGATCCAAGGATGCCTACCCAGGGTACTGGGCCCCTGAAGGGGACATGACCAAACTCATTGATAAGGGGCTGCTGGGACCCCAGAAATACGGTTTACCTGGTTCCTGTCTGCTGGAGAGACTGGTTTGGAATCCATCATCCATCGTTCCAGACTCCAGTCCCTGTTCAGGCTCCACTATAAGCTGTTACCTGTATTGTGAGTATTGGTTTATATTTTAATAAATATTAATCTTGGACTGGTGCCTTGTAAGTATAACTCTGCCTACACTTCCCCTTAGATACTGGCTCCTCCACATGTTGTGTCCAATTTTGTGCTTTTCCTAGGACTACAATGTGCTGCCAGTAGGAGAGCTAGGCCTGTTTTCTGTCTGGTATCTGTGAAGCCTGTCATGGCATCTGTGGAGCTAAGCTCTTCCACCCCCCCCCACATTCCCATAAAGAGTGTTAAGTATGTGAAGATTCTTGATCCTGAGAGGTGGCTCCCAAGTGGACTACTGATCTCTGGTCCTCTCTAGGGAATCTGGTGATTGAAACCTTCTGAGATACCAGGGCTGGGCTATGTCTTGTTGATACTGAGGGAGTTGTCTAAACCTCTAATCTAATTATGAAGAGGGTCCCTGGGATTGTCTTAAGATGATATTCAGGACCATCATAGATTTGGATACCTCAAGGTCTTCCCAGTAGTCCATTCCTCTATCGAAATTTGTTTTCTTTTATCTGTGAACTAATCCAAAGAGGGTTGCATAATTTTCCAATATCACAGGCAATTCTGGGGGGACATCTTGGGCCTAGTGGACTTTGTGAGACAGTAAAGAAATAATCTTCTACTGATAGAGTCTACCAAATAGTTCAATACTCACCCAAACTCAAGAAGCAAAGAAAGACTTTGTGTCCCTGGTAGACATAAAAACTTCTCTCTCTCTCTCTCTCTCTCTCTCTCTCTCTCTCTCTCTCTCTCTCTCTCTCTCTCTCTCTCTCTCTCTCTCTCTCTCTCTCTCTCTTATCCTGAGTCTTTGTATATCAGAAATAAATGCTGTACCTCAAATTCTAGAAGTGAAAACTAGGTCCCAGAAGAAGCCCTAACTGATACTTGTCTAAATTTCACAGGAGGATGTTCAGAAACAACCCAATTAAGTTCTGCAGGTTTATGTAAATTAGCAGGAAATATGCAAGAGCAAAGAATGGGCAGTGCCAGCAAAAGGAAGACTTCATGATTGAGGCTGATACTGAAGTTTGAGGTTGAGCAGATTACCTTGATGTTTAATTCTTCAAACTGATGAGTCTATTTCCTGTATCAGTTCTGTAGGATCCTTTAACTCTGAATTGGCTGGCCTTGCATGGATATGATGAATCCAAGTAGAAATTTGTCAGGATCACAGTGTAAGGTCCCTTACATATGGCCCAAGGGTCTCCCTCTGATGTCTTTTTGTGAAGACTCAGTCTTCTTGCTAAAATTTATGTGACAAGGATGATTATATGTCCTTAGAGCCTCATCCTTTGGGGAAGCAGCCAGGTTAATACTATCAAACTCTGCAATAAACTCAGATTTAAAGTTAGAAAATATAAAATGAGACTCCCTAAACATCATCTCAAAGGGTGTTAGTTCCAAGTTATAAGGTGAGTTATGAACCCTATAGAGGGTGAAGGCAAAAAGAACCACCCAGTCACTGCCAGTTTCTATGATTAATTTGGTAGGGGTATTTTTTATAATACTGTTATGCACTCAACTTGATCTGAACTCTGGGGCCTATAATCACAATGAAATTACCAATTTGTCCCCAATGCCCTTAACAGGAGCTGTTATATCTGACAGAGGATAGCTGTTTGTTGTCTGTCAAGAGAGTAAGGATGTCATACCTCAGAAAAATGCCCTAAAGTAGTTTTTTTTTTCTGACAACTGTTTGAAAAGTCTCATTTATTGTGGAAAAGTCTCTAAAAATACAGAGATATTTATAACCATATTATTCAGGTTTTACCTCAATAAAATCCATCATCCAGTGGGAACTAGATTTCGTGCCTCCACATGTGGTTCCAGAATTTTTAGGTTGATTGTCTGCATTGGTAAGTCAATAGGACAGGCAGTTTTCAGCCATTTGTTCAGTCCTGTGCAGGAAGTCAAAGATTTTGGGATGGGATTACCTGATTAGGTCTGTCTTCCAAGTGCCAAGGTGGGTAGAATGATGAATGTGGGGAAGGAGGGCTTCAGTCAGCTTTCCTGGCATAATGAGTTCCCCCATTGCCAATCATCTACCAGCTCTCTGGTTATTGAAACTGTTAGCCCTTGGTAATGACATTAACATGAAAAAGTTGGCAGGGGTGTAGACTGGACTTTCAGAAAGATCCAATGGTTCTGGGTCATTGTGTCAGGGAAAGAGCCTTCATTGTCTATTCTGTGACTTCCTTTTCTGTCTGATTTACCTACTGGTTCCATTTAGCTATTAGTGTATCAGTTCTATGATGTCCAGGACAATGAATAATGGCCATTTTTGTTGTTAGTCACAAGAATAAAATCTCCTGTTTGTTTTTGATAGCCTCCACTGTGGTAAGGAGCCTCAGCTATTGATAGATGGCTCCATGAACATGGGCTGTGCCAAGGGCATGACAGCTGTTTGTGTACATTTAGATGTTTTCCCTTTGACATCTCCAGTGCCTTAGTTAAGGCTATCATTTCAGCTCTCTGGGCAGATGTCCCAGATGGGAGGGACATTGCACAGTATTTTCCTGTCACCACAACTGGCCCTGAGTACCTTCTGCCATCTCAAGTAAAGTTGCTTCCATCCATATACCAGGAGAGCTTAGGATCTGCAAAGGGCTGGCCTTGTAGACCCCTTAGCAGTGATACAGGACTTTAGGTCGCTTTCAGAAGAAATAGGATGTGAGGGAGGTTGAGAGGGAGGCTTTGTTAGTGAGCCATGGGATAAGCCATTGATTAAGTGGTTGTTTGAGCACTCCCTTGATATCATGAGAGGTGTTAATGAGGAGCTAGTGGCCCAAAATTAACTTTTCAGCATCTTTAACCAATAGGGTAGTGGCTTCAATGATCCTTAGGCAGGAGGGCCACTCTGCTGCCATTGTGTCAAGTCTTTTTGACATGTAGACTACAGGCCCTTTCCAAGTCCTAGAATTTGAGTAAAGACTCCTTTAGCTATGCCTTTTGCTCAATCACATATAGATGAAAGGGTTTGGTGATATCTGGCTATTGCAGCTCAGGTGCTGAGAGAGGGCTTTTTTTTTTTTTTTATCTTACTGAAGACCTTGTCTTCAGCCTCACTCCATTGAGAAAGGGCTGGCTTTATTTTTTTGCCTCACACAGTGGCTTAGCCAGTTCAGAAAAACTGGGTACCCAGAGGGGATAGACGGTAGCTGACTCAAGGAAAACTCTAACAGCCTTCCTGGAAGTAGGAACATGTTCTTTGTGGGCATCAGAGAACTAAAACTGACCCCCTTTGAGAGCATATCCCTATAGTATGCTATAGTATGAGGTTTCTGGCCTTGACTTTTGGGCCTTGCCTCAAGGTTTAGGCCCATAGACCCACAGAGACACACAGATGCTTACAATAGTTTCAGACTGATCGGCCTAAGGCCCAGGCATATAACTTGCTAACTCTTTACCCTTAATCTAACCCACAACTCTTATCCTGTTCAGCCATGGGGCTGGGTACCTTTTCGCAGAGCAGCATAGTTGTCCTCTTCTTCTTCTGGCTTTTCTCTGGCATTCTGCTCTGTGCTTCCTGTTCCTAGAGTCTTCTAGTCTGTTAGCCTCACCTACACTTCCTGTCTTCCTTTGGCCAATCAGTAGTTTTTATTAAACCAGTGGATGGGACTATTATTTACAATGGAACAACATAATCTCCCACATATCCCAGATACGCTGCTTCACTTTGACAGCCTTTTTAGCTGATGCCCAATATCCCAGGCTTTCTAAGGCAGAAAGCAAATTACCCTACAATCTTCTTCAGTGTCAACTACTATCAGGAGAATGATGTGAGATGTCTTTCTGGAAGATGTAAATTATCATTGGATAATACAAGAATTGTTTTGCCTATGGAAAGCCAGCTTATAGGCAGGCAGGAAATCCAAGCATCAATAAAGGTGAAGAAGGATGGAATTAGAGACACTAGGATCTGCTGCCAAAAGAACAAGATATAAAGAGACTCAGGTAAATCAATAGCCACATGGGAAAATATAGATTACTAGAATGGGATAAGATGAAAGAGCTACCTAGAAATAATCCTGAGCCATAGACCAAACAGTTTGTAACTAATGGAAGTGCCTGAGTCATTTGGGGAACCTAAAAACTGCTGACAGGTTCAGACCTTGGAGTTAGGCCAGGCCAGAAACTTCTTACTACAAATGGTGTTCCAATGTATACCCACATAAAGCTAGAGAGAGTTTAAAGGGGTTCCAGAGCATAGACATGGAGCCAATAAAGTTTCCTAATTATGCTTTCAAGTGGTCCATGGTATGTAGAAGCCTTGGTGTGGCATGCAGGCTTAAGTTGCAAAATGTCAGGCTTTTGGCATGCAGCTTAAGCTACAACAAGGCAGTTTCTGAAGTCTAATAGGGGCCTTGATATAAGCAACAAGCTGCATACAATGGATTTGGTTTCTGTTTATATGGACAAAAGGAACACTAGTCAAAGATGCTTCTTAGTAGCAGCATTTTCTTGGGCTGGGTCTATTTTCTGGCAGTGGGCATAGGTGCAGATTTTTAAAAGAAAGTTTCCTAACTCATCCTTACCAGCAAAATATTTGTGGCTCTTTTAAGAGGCCCTGCTGCCAAATACTTAAATGGAGTTCATGAGCAGTGAGTGGCAGTGTTCTACTTAGTGGCAGTGTGGACCCTAACATTTCTGAGTTGGGGTGATAAACATGGTTCCTGCCAATAACTTTGCCATGAAGGTAAGCTCTCACACACCAAAGAGCTGGATAGAGCTGAGTGGAGCTGAGTGAAGCTGGGTGGACCTGGTTTGACCTGGGTGGAGTCACTTGCCATAGTCCATCATTTAAGTTTAGTCATACCTTGGCAGATTAAAGGTGTGGTCAGAAACATAAAAAGATAAAAGATAAGAGATAAACAGTAAAAACAATTTCAAAAACTATAAATGGTTTTCTTTATAGTGCATAAAATATATGTATGCTCTAGAGAGAAAAATGAAAATGAATAAGAGCTTTAAAGAATAAAGAGATAGATGACAGATAGAGAAGAAAGAATCAAGGATAGATAGGTAGATAGATAGATAGATAGATAGATAGATAGATAGATAGATAGATAGATAGATAGATAGATGGTAGATAGATAGATAGATGCCACAAAAAGCTGGAATACAAACAAAGTCTGGGTTATGTCTATTATTGTATTTATTTTTAATTTTTAACTGTTAATTAGCTAACCACAAAAATGACATTTGATTGTAAAGGCTGCTAAATTAAACCAACATATATATTTTTAAGGTACCTTGACTTTGAAATTTTAGTCTAAGTATATGTTGCTATGGAAGAAAGGCTCTGCTTTTATTTTCACAGCAGAAAAGAACCCATGGATTGCTTCCTGGCTATTATGGTTTGATCAAGGAAGATCACATGAAAAATATCTGACAGAAAGAGATGGTGACATCAGCTTCAAGGCTGCCAACTAAGATGATCTAGGCTCAAGACCACCATAAGATTGCCAGAATCCCTAATCAGTGGAAAGTAGTTTATAAAAAGCTATACCCAATTCCCAAAATACTGTTTTGGAATTTTGGAGCTGGTGTGTCCTTATGGAAGAAAATATGTCACTATGGATGCAGGCTTTTGAGGTCTTATATATGCTCAATTCATGCTCAAGATCACAGTTGCTTCTGGTGCCTGTGAATCAAAATATAAAACTCTCAGCTCCTTCTCCAGCACTATTTCTACCTGCAGGCTGCCATGAAGATCATGGGCTAAAAGTCAGTGTAGTAGTGAGGTTTCTTGTTGCCGGGCGACAAGAGGCCCAGACCCACAGATCTGCAGCCCCAGACCCCTCACCCGCCTGCCACTGCTCAGGCCCCAAGAAATGATTCAGATGCTTATATTAACTTCGTGCTGTTTGGCCTATGACTGAGGCACATTGCTAGCTAGCTCTATCATCTTAAATCAAACCATTTTCATTTATCTATCTACCATGTGGCATGTGGCTCACCTGTGTTCCTTATATGTTTCTTCTTGGGCAGCTGGCTTGGTCTGTGTGACTTCGCCCTACTTCTCCTACCTATACTCTGATTACTCCTCCAACTTTTTCTATGGTGCCTGTCACGGGCCAAATCAGCTCCTTTATTTTAAAAGATTAATATTCACAGCATACAGAAAGACATTCCCACATCACCTCCCCCTTTCTGTCTAATCAAAGAGGAGGTTTTAATTTTAACATTGTAAAATTACATATAACAATACAGCTATCAAGCAAGAATTACAGTTACAATATCTAGTCTATTTGTATTTATCAAAATTAAAGAAAATACTGTATCATCTACCTTATCCTTATGAATCTAAAGTTTCATATCCAATATATCTTTCAAATGACTAAGAAAAACTATGCCTATAACTATCTAATCTTCAATTACATCAAAGAACACAGAAGGATATATTTACCCAAGTAAACCAGAAGTGCAAGAAACTTCCAAAATCTAGAAATGACAGAGGTGACACCTATCTGCCTGGACAGTCACCGAAAGTTCCTTTACAAAGTTGGGGCATCCATCTTCAGCCTGCAGTCCACAATCTCTTCTCATTTCAGTGAAGCAGGAAATCTGCTCTGCCCACTCATCAGTTGCTTCTCCTTGAGTCCTGAAGAAAGTCTGACAGTTTTTCTCTGCAAAGCAGGAACCTGAAGGACCATCTCGGCTTGTTCTGCCAAAGTTCAGAGGTCACCTTCCAATGGAACCTGCATGTCCACTTTTAACAGCATACTGACAAGCAGTTAATATAAGAACAGGTTCATGTCCAGTGGCAAACCGAAGCCACAAAGAAACTAATCTTCATATGGTGTTTCTTCGATGCCCATTTTTCTCTTGAAGTAAATTGATACTGCTAGGAGCAGATCTGTCTCACTGTCCAGAAAAGTCTAAATTCTTAAACATTTTAAATGCCATATTCTGTGGGTCTTAGAAGTGTTTGAAGATTACCTATCTAATTGAATTATATCTTTGTATACCTAAAAATTTAACACACATTTCTTAATTATACATTACAATTTTAAGTCAGTTACATAAACATCATATTTGAAACAAGAGCAGAAAAATACATACAGCATAAGAGGACTGACCTTAAATTTGTATCAATAAACCAAAATCCATACCAATGTAAAGCATTTTGAGATTAACAGCTGATTTCCTGATTTAAGTAAATTCAGTAATCTAATTTTTAAAAAATCATTAATATACTATATCCCCTTTTTTTTTTCTTAGAAAGAGATTAACTATAACCATTAACCATTTATAATGAAAACAAACATTTAGAAACAATATTTTGGGAATTTGGGTGTAGTTTTCCATTACTACTTCCTGCTGATTGTGGGGCATTAAAAATCTCACGGGTTCTTGAGACTGGATCATCTTAGTCTGTATCTCTGAAGCTGATATGGCCATCTCTTCCCATCAGAGATTTTGGTTATGGTTATGATGATTATGGTTGATGAAACCATATTTGCCTGTAAGCAATCCACATGTTCTCATCTTCTGTGGAAACAAAAGCAGAACTCTTCCAAAGTAATAAATCCTTAGACTCAAATTTCAAAATCAAAATACCTTTAAAATATATATTCTTGTTTAACTTAGTAGCCTTTGCATTTGCAATCCATTGTTTATCTGCAGTTAGCTCATTAACAGTTAAAAAATTAAAAGAAAACACAATAACAACAAAAATCCAGATTTTGTGTCTATTTTCCATCTTTATGTGGCTTATTATATTTTTATTACTCTATTTCTCTTTTTAAAGACTTTCTCTATCCTCTTTCTTTTCTCTCTGAAGCCTATGTACCTTTTACATACATTGTAACCCATTTACAGGTGTTTTTTTTTCTGAATCTGTTTTATTGTGAATCCTTAACCATCTTTCAATCAGAAGAACTTTCAAAATACACTCTCTTAAAGACTGCATAGTTTTTGCAGATAAAGCTGAATCAGTAAGTTTTCTAAAAGGGATCATTTCTCTGTTCGTGGCCAGCAAACAGAGCACACCCAAGAAAATGCTGCTACTAAGAAACAGTTTTTGTTTCCTTTTTGTTCAAAATAAATAGAAACCTTAAATGAATCACATGCTACTGAGTCTTCTCTGAGATTTCAGTAACCTGCCTGATTACAGCTTACACTGCCTGATCCCAGTCTGCCGGCATAATTTTGAATGTGACCCAGATGCCATGCTTTGTTTGGAGAATGACCCACTTCGTATACACAATTTGGAAGCTGCCTTGGCTCAGTTTCTGTGATCTAGAACCCTTTCTAATCTTTCTTAGGCTTTAAGTGGATAATCGGCTTACCCATGGATGCCATGTATAGTAGTGAGGTTTCTTGGTGCCGAGCGGCCAGAGGCCCAGACCCATAGATCTGCAGCCCCAGACCCCTCACCTGCCCGCCACTGCTCAGGCCCCCAGAAATGATTCAGATGCTTATATTAACTTCATGCTGTTTGGCCTATGGCTGAGGCACATTGTTAGCTAGCTCTATCATCTTAACTCAACCCATTCTCATTAATCTGTCTGCCACGTGGCCCATGGTTCACCTGTGTTCCTTACATGTTTCTTCTTGGGTAGTTGTCTTGGTCTGTCTGACTCCGCCCTACTTCTCCTACCTATGCTCTGATTTCTCCTCCTACTTTTTCTATGGTGCCTGTCATGGGCCACAACAGCTTCTTTATTTAAAGATTGATATTTACAGCATACAGAAAGTGAATGTTTTAACTGTTACTTAATGAATAACACTACTTAAAGCATTGAATACAGTGGTTCTGAGGATTATTTGAACTGTGGGGGCCTGGCTCAAGAGGTTTCAGAAGAATAGAATAAATGCTGCAAAGATAGATCTTGTGATATTGTGGTGAACAATGTGGTTGCTATTTGCCCTTGTCTAAAAAGTGAGGCTAATGTGAAGAAATTTGGATTAATTGAATTTGCAGAAGAAATTTAAAAACAGACTAGAAATAACTCTGTTTTGTGGTTACTAGTGTTTGCTCATATTTATAATGAAAAGTAGCAAGTTGAGCAAGTTAAAATACAAAATGTACAAATTGAGGAAAGGGGTACCAAAATGTAAAGTTAAATATTGTATTCAAGATAAATAAATTAAGAAATAACATAAAGAGTGTGATGCCCTCTGAGTAAGATCCCACCAATTTAAATTCCCAACAGGTAAAAAGGGATGAAATAAAGTTTACACCTGGGTGTGGTGGTGGACAGCTATCATCTCAATATTCCAGAGGCAGAAGCAGATGGATCTCTAAATTCAAAAACAGCCTGGTCTACAGATTGAGTTCCAGAAAAGCCAGGCTTAGATATTGAATTAAACAGAAAGACAATGCTTAAACAGAAAACAGATAAAAATGCAATTGAAGAAGAGGATCATGCTCCAGTTCCAGCAAGCAGTGGAAGTTGGCCTTTTCATTATTGTCATTCTGAAATCAAGGATAGAAGAAAAAGGTTATGAAATCTTTCCATGACTAAGAAAAGCCACTGAGGCCAGTTATGTTGCAGAAGTGTCCTCGCATGGAAGCCCAGAGAGCGAATTGTGTAAAGCAGTGAAGTTGAAGTCTGGATTGCCTTGGAGATCCCAATATGTTATATATGCCATAGTCTCTGGATATCTGCCAAGAAAATCTGCTAGCAGGATGTAGACCAAGCCCAAGAGAAAGAGATATGTTTCAGTTAAGAAAACTGAAAGGAGTTGGAAATCTAACAAACACTTTAATATCAGACATGAAGATGTAGAGTTTGGAGTTTTCTCAACTAGTTTTCAGTCTGCTTTTGCCCAATATTTCCTCAATATGTAATGTTAATATATGTTGGTTCTGCACGTGAGATCATATGCACACTACAAGCACCATGCTGGAGATTATTAATGAGAGTTGCTGAGCAAGTACAAGACTTTCACATGGTGTCTCCTTTTAAGAAAGCAGGTGGGCACAGATATATGTAGTCATGCCTGGGGGCATGCCCTCCATAAGCAGCATGTTCTGCCTGAACCATGTTGGGTTATCAGACTAGCATGTATACACTTAGCTGCTACTTGCCAGAAATCCTTACAATGTATATTGCGTGACATATGTTGGAAATATGTGACGTGCTTTTTGATTTTGATTTTATAGGGGATCACAATAAAGAGATTGCATGAATCTCAGAAAAGACTTTGGACTTCTAAACATTGTTGAGACTATGATAGACTATGAAGATTTTTGAAGTTAGACTAAATGCATTTTGTCTTATGACTACAAGTCTATGAAGGCCAACCAGGGAGTAGAATGTGGTGGTGAATAGGTACCACCAACCTCTTAGTGAATCACCAAGCCATTTTATAATTCCTACTGTCTCATGTCCTAAAGTTAATCACTTTATGTCATCAAAATTCACTGAAATTAAACCATTCCTTACTGTTATGGAAGTGAAATTATTTCTAAATATATTTACTGTGTTCTAATATTTGAGATAACTTCTTATCAAATTCAATTTATTATTAAATTTTCCTACATTGTGACAAAGCATTTACAGAAATTTTTATTTTGGTTTGCTTCACTTCAATCCAAATATGCAAATTATGCATACCAGTTCAACTCTTCTTTGGACAGTGAAGTTTCTATCACATGGTCTGTTGAAAATTTTTATGTTTTTAGGTTCCTTAGTCACATGGGACATAAAGTAGAGAATATAACAAAGTACTAGTTTTCTGAGTATTTGCTCCCTTTTAAGTCACAAATGTGTCTCTAGCTCTGTTCATCTCTCTCCTCTGTATATAGAAAACATTAAAAATGTATAAGTCAGTACTTAAAACAGAGCTTTAAAAAGTAGTAATACAGCCATTTACCTTATTCTTGCTGGAATGGAAATTTTTTAAATTTACAAATATTTTTCCACTAACCCTTTTTCCACTTAGAAAGTAATTGTTAGAAGTTTTATAATTCTGCTTTTTGTATGAAATCTATAAATCTAGGGTTTTATCATAAGACATTATACAATACCAATCTCAGCCTGACATCCAGTATTTAAAATGCCTGAAGTGTTAGCTACTCATTGTAGAATTAATATTATTTAATCTCAGTTTTAATAATTTATAATTGATATTTTCATTAACCTTGTTTCTTATTTGGTTTCCAAAGTTTCTTTTTCCTTTTTTAATGGAGTCATTTTTAATATTTTTACATATAAGTCATTTATACTGCTTTTTTCAGGATAACATCAAGATTATTCTGAGTAGTTTCATCTTTTGAAAACAGAATATTTCTAAATTTTCTTAAGGAAATGATATAACATAACATGTAAATAAATATAACTGACCTTGTAGTTAGTTAACATAATTTTTTATAAAACCAAAATAAAGGTGATAGAAAGCTACTACTTTATGCAAAAATTAAAACTTGGAAAAATTCATAACTTACTGATTTGGTTTAAGACCTACTCTGTAAGTTTAAACCTATACTTAATACCAACTTTGAGACAAAGAACTCATGGTTAGACAGATTGTATCCCTTGGAAAGTACTAACTGCTATAATTCTTCTAAATGAACATATTATTAAACTAACTACCAGTGACTTATCATTATACCTAAAGATTAGTATATCTGTCAACCCTCATAAAAAAAACTTCTTTTACTAGTAAATAGTGATTAACACAGAGACTCACACCCGTTTAAGCAGAAGAAAATAAGAGACTGTGAGATAATCCTTAACCTCTAATTGGCCCTAACATGTCCTATTGTCTCTGGACTTATGGATCATTGCAGATACAGGGGAGGAAAGAATGAAAAGTAAGAGATGATGGATGACTACAAAGAAATATTGTTTGTTGTACAGACACAATAGAATAGGTATACATATTCATTTAAAGCAATTGAAACAGCATTCATAAGACTATTGCAAAAATTTTATTTGGTATTATAATAACATCCCAGAACCAAATATTGGGAAAGAGCAGAAGTATCAGAGAGACAAGAGAACAAGTCACATCCAGTTATGACCTAGTCAACCTCTCAGGCTGAAAATAGTAGATCCTGTCTCCATTAATCCTCAGACTAAATGCCTCTTAGTCCTTAGCAGTAAGCGGGCTCAGGCGAAGGGAAGAAGTCCTGTAATGGGCTTAGGTCATTATGAGCAAGACCTAGGTGTGGTTTGTAATTTTGAGTACCCCTATAGGGTTAATGGTTGACTCCCTTTGAAGACCTGTTTCATGATGCCTGCCCATCTTGTTTCTTCCTACATCCTTTGAAGGAGGATTGCTGCCACCATATTCTGGGAAATTTCAACTCTCCAGGAATTCCCTTAAGGTTCAGTTTTGTATTGGTGTGTGTTTATATTACACCGTAATAAATATCAATCCTTTTATACAATCAATTGCCTGTAAATAATTCCTACATTAAAGTCCTGCCTCCTCCTTATCTGCCTTACTATGTCACTTGCTCCTTCAATTTTCCTAGTGCTTGGATTAAAAGTGTGTGCCAACAATACCTGGTTCAATTTGCCCTTGAATTCACAGAGATCTAGAAAATATCTGCCTCCTGCGTGCTACAATTAAAGGAGTGAATTACCTGAATTTCATAGCTTGGCTCTGTCTGATTTTCAGATGAGATTTATTACATATACATTATATCACCATATAAGACCCATGCAAACTCAAAACAGACAAAATTCCAGCATGGATAGTGGAACTAAAGTTCCACCACTGTCAAAAAGAACTGTTGATAATTTACAGCTACTGGAAGAGGGGGAATCAGTTTTCTTTAAGACTGTGCCATCTGGTGGGTTTAATAATATTCCAGGGATATCCACATAACCAAGAAAATTATGGTCACACAGACATCTTGATAGATTAAGCAAAATAAGAGACAAAGTTTGATGGGCTTGTAAGGAGTGATATGTAAGTGGGGTTTGAGAGATGGAAGAGAAGGGGGCAAATATCAGAAAAATGCATTGTATAAAATACACAAAGAAATATAAAAAAATTTATCACATCAAAGAAGGAAAATGTACCTCATAGAAGTTGTATTCATAAAGGGAACAAAAAAAGTACTGAGATACCACCACATCTTTTGTTGACCAGAGATCCTCCCAGTCTATCTTTCCCCACACAAATAATAGTCACTTGTATGACTCTTTGGTTTTTTTTATGGGTCTTGTTCTTACTGTCTCAACTACTTTAAATTAATATGTGTAACTGATGTGCTATGTCTGTAAAATATTTATACACCTAGATAAGATCCTATTGTTGAGATATCTTATATGTTGGTTGAATTATATAGGGAACTGAAGGAGAGCTGAACTTTAAGATCAAGCCATATTGACTAGTTTTAATAGTCTTAGAAGGCATTATGGAGGCTTCTGGGAGATAAAATACTTCATGATCTTATATAGTTATAAACACCATGAACTAACAAATTAACTTGTCTGGTAAGGTGTAGGAACTTATGAGTAGTTCCTAATGCAGACTGAAAGAACAGCAATCTTTGGGGTAGAAAAAAGAATATATCTGAGTCACACAGGAAAAAGGTATAGGTAAAAAAGGAAAGCCCAACTCAAGTGTTCTTAAGGTAATTTGTTTACTACATCTTGACTTCTTTCTGTCTCTATTAAGTCTCTTCTTTATGATCTCCTTTTCACACAAAACTTTAGCCGTTATATGAGCTGATATTGAAGGTCAGTTTACATAAAGTATATCATAGAGATACAGCCATACTGTAATCACTTAAATTTATCACAAGTTTTTTTTTTTTCATTCAGACCTGAAAAAGCCACACTGACCATAGTCAGGGAAACAATTCAGTGTCAGCCAGGTTACTAGATGTATAGTCTATGAGGCAGGCAGAAAGGCATGAAGTAGAGCAAGATACAGTGACATAAGAATCACCTCAATACTTATGACATATACCTTTACGTTGCAAAGACAATTAGCTGGACCTTGAATTGTATAACACAAATATGAGGTTTGTAATACATGCAGAAAGTCAAATAATAAGACTAGCAGTTATGTTTATAAATGTAATTTATTAAGCCTTTTCTCCAAGGGAAAAACTGGTACTGAAGTTGTTATATGCCTGACCTGGAAACTCATCCTTGAGTAGTTCATCTCCAGAGCAACTAGCCTTATTTTGAATTTGCTAAGGTCTTAGATACAAGTCTGGCTATTACTTGAAAGTGTATTTTATTCATTAAAATTACATAGAATGAGAAAAAGTCATACTTCTGTTACAATGTGGTTTCTCGGCCCCGGGGGGCCAGAGGCCCAGACCCACAGAGCTGTCTCCTTAGCTGCCCCCCACTACTCAGGCCCTTAGAAATGACTAAGACATTTATATTAACTTTATGCTGTTTGGCCTATGGCTTAGGTGCATTGCTAGCTAGCTTTTACATTTTAAATCAACCCATTTCTATTAAACTGTCTGCCACGTGGCCCGTTGCTCACCTGTGTTCCTTACATGTTGCTTCTTTGGGCTTCTGGCTCAGTTTCTCTCTGACTCTGCCCCACTCCTCGTACCTATTCTGATTCCTCCTCCTACTTTTTCTATGGTGACTGTCATGGGCCAAAACAGTTCCTTTATTTAAAGATTGCTATTCAAAGCATACAGAAAGACATTCCCACATCATCCTTCTCCCAAGTCACTGACAATAGTGCCAGAAAAGTGTAAAACATGCCACCAAGAAGCTATGGAAAAATATTCCATAGCTTTTCTTTTAGGGAAGTAGTAGTAGCACATGGAAAAGTTATAAACAGAAAGAAAACTGGTGTCTATAGTGAGTCATCACACTGGATTTGCTAGTGGGGCCATATCATGAATGCCATATAATGGGACATTTCCACTGACTTCACCTAGTGGGATTCCCGAACACAGTCATTCATGTGGTAGGTTGACCTGTAAAATATTTGCTGTCATATGATGTATACTTCCATAGCTTTTAGCAGGTTCTACTATCAAGCTCAGAGGCAAGTAACTGATTTCTGATTGGACTTGAGACTAATTCCACAGGTATTAAATCCATGTTTGGTATGGCATACCTGGTTAAAATCCTTCATTGGAGGAGAGCATAAGCTCTGCAGGAAACTTGGTACTGTTATTTAGGTAATTTAATAACATCAAAATGCTTTTGAAAGACTTTTTAAAGTATTCATAGACAAATAACTCTCTCAAACATAATCAGAGAAGTCTTTCTTTTTACTGAGTGGTAACAAACTATAGTATATCATTGCTTTACAGAGATAGATGACTATCAGACCTAAAAGATATTTATAACATTTGTTTCAGGATCAAAGAACATGTATAAGAGAGAAAATAAAGTATAGGAGCTGAAAAATAAGGAGAAAGGCATGTAATGATATCATTTGAGCAAGAGGCAAGCACAGCAATGAGGAACCTAGGGTAGCTACAGATACTTGTACTGACTAACTCTACATATGAATAGGCCCCCCAAAAATAAAGAAAAGAGGTTTAAAGAATGGCTCAGGGGGCCCTCATTGTTGATCTACTTGCTACTGATAAAATCAAAAAGAGAAAGAAGTTATTTAATTGTGTACCAAATTGTGACCCCCCCAAGCAGGTTCCAGTGGATAGTCTCAATTGAATGGTCCCACATACTACCCAAGATAAACTAAATTATGCATAAAAGAAGACCAAAAATTATTAATCTTAGAAAGGTATTTTTAGGGCAAATGTAAGGTAGTGTAAAAATGGGAGGGCAATAAGTCATGCGAGGACAAGTATCTAGAATATATAATACACAGTCATGAAACTGTCAAACACCAATTGAAAAGAACAAAAGAAAATTAAAAAGTTAACAAAGTGCCATAGAGTTGGTTCAGTAGGTAAGGATGCACATTCACTAACCAGAAGATATCAGTTTGATATCTAGAACCCATATATTAGAACAGTAGAACAAGATGTTATTTAGCCTCCGCAGATGTATGGCACTATGGCTCATACACACACGCACACGCACACGCACACGCACACGCACACACACACACACACAAACACACACACACACACACACACACAGAGAGAGAGAGAGAGAGAGAGAGAGAGAGAGAGAGAGATACTATTGTTAACAAGCAAGAGAAAAAAACATTGATTAAGAAAAGCTTTTTTTAGAAAATGGATGAACGAAAATCCACTAGAAGTCCTGTTTAAACCCAGACTAAAACACATCTAAGCACCAGGGGAAAAGCAATTGCTACTGAAGAGTCTAAACAACGTAAAACATTTTTTATTAAAGTGAGAACACATAGGTAATATTTTTACTAAGCTGTAATTTTTCAGAAGGCACATTCAATTAAGAAACTAAAAAATCAAATTAATGGAAAAGAAAAAGTAATATTCAAAACAGCAAGAATGTTCATAAATAGTTTACTATTGTCAGCAAATTATTTTCATATTTATGCAATTTAATCTCTGTTAATTTCTGAAATTCAAAGTCTTCTAGATTCTTATGAATCTTTACTTGAATTACATCATAAAATATTTGCAAAAATAGATAAACAATTTTTTTTTATTTTTTATGCACAAACTCGTTATTTGTTAAACACTTAGCATTTCCAAGACTTGTATACAATACCTTCTGCACAGTCTTTATAATTTCCCATAAGTATTAATAATATCAGGTTTATTTGTTACATAGACTCATCATTCACTTCATTATTTTTTACTTAAGAAATTTATTCATTTTATATACCATAGGTTTCCCTCTCCTCTCTTCCACCCATTCTCACCCATTCAACCCAAATCCCCATCCCTTTTTCTGAAAGGGTCACATGGGGAGTCAAAAAAAAGTCTTCTACATTCAATTGAGGCAGTACCAAGTCCCTACCCCTGTATCAAGTTTGAGCAAGACATCTCATCATAGAGATTGCACTCTACAAAGTCAGTTTATGCACCAGGGATAAATCCTGATTTCACTACCCTGGATCCCTCAAACAATCCAAGCTACACAACTGTCTCTCTTATGCAGTTCAGTCCCATGCAGGCTTTACAGATGTTGGTCTAAAGTTCAAGAGTTCCTATGCACTTGGTTTAGTTTTCTCTTTAGATTCACTATCATGATCATAATCCCCTCATGCTTATATAATCCATGTTCTCTCTCTTTGAATGGATTCCCAGATCTTGGCATGGTGCTTGGCTGTGATTTCTGCATCTGTTTCAATAAGTTACTGGATGAAGGCTCTATGATGACAGTTATGATATTTGCTAATCTGGTTACTGGAGTAGGGCAGTTCAGGCACCCTCTCCACTATTGCTAGTAAACTGGAGCCATCTTTGGAGATTTCTGGGATTTTTCCTAGCACTAGGTTTCTCTCTAACCCTATATCATCTCCCTCTGTCAAGATATGTCTTTTATTGCTCTCCCTCTCCATCCCTCCCCCAGCTCAATCATCCAACTCCATTATATTTTCATTCCCCATTCTCTCCCTCTATTGGTCTCCCTCACCCCAGCTTTACTAAGGAAATAACATCTTCCCTGAATGATCCATGCATCCCTCTTAGAGTTCTCCTTATTAGTTTACTGTTCTGTAGCTGTGAGTTGTAGTCTGGTTGTCTTTTGATTTACATCTAGTACCCATTTATCAATGAGAACATATCATGTTTGTTTTTCTGGATCTGGCTTACCTCATTTAGGATATTTCCTAGTTCTATCCATTTATCTGAGATTTTCATGTGGTCATTTATTTCCCAGCTTAATAATACTTCACTGTGTAAATGCATGGCATTTTCTTTATCCATTATTTGATTGAGAGGCATCAAGGTTTTTCCAGTCTGGCTGTTATTAATAATTCTACTATGAAAATAGTTGAGCGAGGTTCTTTGTGGTATGATTGAATATCTCTTGGGCATATGCCCAAGGGTGGTATCATTGGGTCTTGATGTAGATAGATTCTCAATTTTCTGACAAATCATCATACTGATTTTCATAGTGGCTGTGGAAGACTGTATTTCCATCAGCAGTGAATGAGTTTTCCTTTCTCCACATCCTCTCCAACATAAATGGTCATCAGTGGTTTTGTTTTGTTTTGTTTTTGTTTTGTTTTGTTTTTTGTTTATCTTAGCCATTCTGACAGGTGTAAGATGGTATCTGTGAGTTGTTTTGACTTACTTTTCCCTGACTGCTAAATATGTTGAACACTTCAGCCATTTGAGAGTCTTCTGTTGAGAATTCTCTGCTCAGATATGTACCTTATTTAAAAATTTGGTTAGTTGGGAGTTTTTTTTGATGTTGAGTTTCTTGAGTTTCTTATACATTTTGAAGATCAACCCTTTCAGATGTGGGGTTGGTAAAGACATTTTCTCATTCTGTAGGCTGCAACTTTGTCTTATTGACCATGTCATTTGTTTTCAGAAACTTCTCAGTTTTAGGAGTTTCATTTATTAATTGTTGTTCATAATGTCTACATTCACTTTATTCTTAAAAACTTCTCTCTGTGGTATTACCACAACCAGATCATACATCAACTAACAAAATTTGCAGATTATTGCCTACTTTTGCAACTATAGGCAATATCTAGTACTTGCATAATAGTTTACCTACTTCGAAAGTAAACTTCCTTGTGTACTTTGTCTTCTACAGTTCTACTTACTAAGAAATATAGCAGGACTGTTCTCATTTTTTCTGAAAGAATTATTTGTTTAAATCACCAAAATCAAATGAAATTTCTTGTTTTGTAAGTACAACAATCAGTGGAATTTTCAGTTTTTAAAACATTAACTCATGCTCTTGCATTTAGTTCTCTATGATCAAGGATATAATTTGACAATGTAATTTCTCTGTAGACTAGAGAGCAATGTTTTGCTCAAAGTGTCTTTAAAATGTTTGCAGTTTCTGAAAATAAAAAAAAAATTGGTAGATGAGTTTGAAAGCTGATAGCAATGTCATTCGTTTGAGAAGGGCAATTGCTTTTACAATTGTGAGTGTTTCACATATTTAATGATTGGTTTATTCTTCCTAGAGGAAAACCAAAATATGCAGTCAACACCAATGCATCCATTCTTCATAATGAATACATGTAGTTAGATAAATAATTTAAGAAAAACTAAAATGTCAACTTGATGTTTGTTTTTCATCAAGATATTATCCAGCATATTATTTTTCACTGCCAGAAGATAAAGACAAAGGATCATATTTTAAATAGCTTAGCTAATTTTAAGACATATCAATTCTCATGTGTAATATTAGTGAAGTAATTGTCTGGGTGTAGGACAAAATTAGTATAAAATATTACACAAAAATTCACCAAAATATTGGGTGTATTGATTAGCCATTTAAAACACATCATCTTATTTGCTACAGAGAATAACAATCACTAACTGCTGTCATATATATTAATTTTCAGACATATAAAACATTTTTATTCATAATACTTTTCTAAAATGATTAAAAAATATTTAAGCATAGAAATATACTTAGATAAGGGCATAAAACTAATTTATTTGGGAAGGTAAAAAAATTCAAAAATCCTGTGATAACAACAGCAGTTATGGTAACATGGAAAGTATAAACCCGAAGAGAGAACAAATCAAAATACTATAGACACCAGAGGAAATTTATCTCTTTTATTTATCTATAAAAACAATAAACAGACTAATAAGATCACCAACTCTTCATCAGAATTTATCAAAAAGGAAGGTTGATGAATTATGAATATGCTTAAAATGTCATGAGACTGATTGGTTGTAGTTTATACTCTTTCAAATTATTCACATTTTATAATTACTTATTATAGTGTCTAGACCTTATTTAATATTTACTTTTACTTTTATCAAAATATTTTGCAAATTATGGATTTTAGTTTGCAACTAAGATTAAAGTTCCCACACAATTATACCAAACAAAATTGCAAACAGAAAATGTAAGGAAGGCACCCCATGTGTGTGACACTTTTCCTGTTACACAAAGCTCAAAACTTTCACCTCTCTCTTTTTGGGTAAATATAATTTACAGTCACCTTTTTTGACCACCAAAGGGGAAAGAATAATAAAAAGCATGTGAACTCTGCCATATATTAATACACAGTCATGCATAAAAAAAGCCATGTACTTTGGTTCTCAAGATTGAGGAGATCCTTATATTAGTCACAAATAATTTATTGCCCACATATTTAATATAGCAAAACAAATTGAATTTTATCACTCTTTTAAAAATCTCCAATAAGTCATCTTGCTTTACAAAATTTTGTCTTTAGGACGGACTCTCATGATAGAAAATTAACAGTCAGAAGTCCTGAACAAAGTAACTATTTCAGGAGATGATAGCTTGTTAACTATTAAAAACCCTTGATATATTTATATATAATATTGAGTTCAAACAGACTAATGTAATAGAAATAACTAAAAGAATTATCACAAATAACTTTATCTTTTTCCAAAACATCTTAAATATAACAGAAGAATTTATTTTATGTCAGTTGTCAAAAATTGAGGATTATTTGACAACTGTCAGAAATATCTATGGAGAATAATTGCTTAGATTAGGGTTGTCTGAAGTTTAAGGACTATAAGAAATGTGGAACAAAATTAGGTCTTGTCAATAACAGAGATTGACCAGAAGTATATGTTACTAAACTGTCATTCATCTTACCATGTATTTACTATATCCACCTTAATATAGAAAAGACTATATTGCCTTATTTGATAAATATTGTTTATAAGTGTTTAGTTTGCTTTCAGAAATGGCAAGATGATAGATAGCTATTGAATAATAGACATGGGGTAGAATATATAAGTTGGGTTTTAGAATATTTCAAAATTTTGTCATATACATAGAAAATTAAACTTCCTAATTCTATACCTGTAGTTTGAATTTTCTGACCCATCTGGGCTGTGGTCTGGACAAAGCTCTCTCAACTGCTGTCCTGAAACTACTTACAAAATAATTACTCAGAGGTTTATATTAATTGAAAACTCTTTGGCCTAATGACTTGAGCTCATTACCAACTAGCACTTACAATTTAATTCAACCCATTTTCATTAATCTATTACATTACTACATGGCTCGTGGCTTACCTGTATTTTTATGTCTTGCTTCTTGGGTTACTGAGTCATGTCTTCTTGACTCTGCCCTCTTTTTCCTTTATCTATGCTTGGATTTACCACCTATCTCCAAGCTACCTTGTTGTAGGCCAAACAGCCTCTTTATTGACCAACGCTATTCACAGCATACAGAAAGACATCCCACATCAGGTACCATTTCCAAAAATAGTTTAATCTTAACACTACCATTTTTCTTATCCAGACATATATAACAGTTTAATTAAAGTATCTTAAACATATTGTTCACTTTATCTGCATCTAAATGGTTATTTTCTACTATTACAAAGTGAAACATATATAACATAATGAACAATAAACTTGATAGAGATTATGTGCAAATCTTAAGAAACGATTATAAGGCATAGTGTTTGCTCCTGACATGAATTTTCCAAGAAACAGAATAAAATTAGTATTCTGGTTTAGATTTATGTGATTCATTGGAGAGGATGTTACATTCAAGACTGATGTGATTAGAAAAGAAGAATTAGAAATGTAGAAGGAAGCTCATCACTAGTATGCTTGTACCTGGAAATTGGTGGTTTCTATACCATATCATGAATAAGTTTGAGGGACAGGTTCCATCAGAGTTGATATTCTCTTGAGAGAAATGGGAGATCAGTTAGTACTTTGTGTCAATCAGTCACTGGATGATGCCTCACTCTGGGGCAAAAATCAGCTTAACTTCTAGATCAATATGATCTCAGTGATTATTGAGTATTTATCTAAAAATTGTCACCTAAAAATTATCAAATGCCATTTCCAAAACCAGATAAGAAATGAGTATACTCTTTAGGGGAAAAAAAGAGAAAAGTATCTGTACAGGATATCAAATGTCCTCTTAGCACCATCAAATACAGGAAAGGACACAAAAAACAAACAAACAAACAAACAAACCAAAACAAAAACAAAACAAAAAAACACTACAATAATTTAGAATACTTGTAATCTTTGTACATTTCTCAAAAGAATAAACCTCATCATATGGAAGAAAGGAAGCAATGGTATTGTACTCATTCTTTGGAGTTACAATAGTAAAACACTAAAAGTCTACGGTTTAAACAAGAGAAAATTCTTGTAATATATCCCTAAAAGTCATAAATAAAAAATTATGGATTTTACAATCACATCTCTGAATTTGTCCCATTTTAACAGCACATTGATTATGGTGAATGAGGTCCCAATGTACTTAATTCATTCTAAGATCATAATTTTTTTCAGCTATTATATAGTTTTAGAGGCTAGGAAGATGGCAAGACTGAAAATTATTTAGTTCACAAGCAAAAAGCTCTGAATATGGAGTCTCAGCACCAACATAGAAGTTTAATTTGCCTATATTTCCAGTTCTTGGAAAGTAGACACAGGAGGATATGTCAGGATTATTTTCCAACAGTCCTGCCTAATGGATGAGCTTGTGGTCTAATATGACTGCATCTCAGGTAGTAATAGGAAGATCAGTACAAGACAGCCCTTGTGAATATCTAGCTTCAGAAAGAACCCCCTCTTTACGTGTATCACAACCACATATATACATGCATATGCAAACATATTCATACACAACACATACATAGATATACAGCAAACAAAATGTCTTTTTCCAAATAAGGTCACATTCTGAGTTACTGAGGTTAAGATTTTAACTAATGAATATGGGAGAGAAAATAATTCCTTCCACCTAAGAGGCATTTTCATCATTCTACTTTTCTTTATAAAATTTATATATAAATATTTAGAGTATAAAATGACAGAGTTTCATATTTTAGAAGTATATTAAGTTGACTTAAGCTCTTTTGGCAAGTTGATACAGAGAGAGTATATTCTATTCAGCGAGCATAAAATGTATAGCCATTTGAGGATAACATAAAGAAAGCAAACAAGCTATGATATAGCTTGGACAAAACCTTGAAGCCACTTGGGAGATATTTTTAATTTATTTTATATCAGGAATTATTTGTATAGTTCTGAAATCTATGTTGTTATTAAATGTAAACAAGCACCGCTTAATAAAACTCCATTCCAATTTCTATCACTAGATTTTTTAAACCATTTAACTTGACTATGGAAAGGAGTCCACCCTGAAAGTTGTCAGAAGAGAGAAGACAAATTTTCCTGTGTCCACCTTGTCATGTCTTTGTTGTCATTTATCAGCTCCTATTTATGGTGTCACATTGGCAAGACTTCATGGATGAAGCATCTAAGATTCTGAGAAGACAAAGTCATATTGCAAACTCTTGTTTTTGTATTTGTATTTGGCATGGTTTTCCCTCTGTAAATGTGTCTTAAGTCCAGTAAAATATCTGAGCCCCCACACCTATACAAAATATGCAGGAAAATAAGAATTCTGGGAATGTGATAAGTAGTCATTCCCTGGGAGAGGCACATTGATTCTTCAACACCAAATTTATCAGGCCTAAAATCACACATACAAATAACATTATATGACTGAACATTTTATATTTAGGAACAAGTCAATGAAAAAGGTATGTAACAAAAGTCAATGACAAAAGTGTCCTATGAATTTGAATAAGAATAAGAAAGGTATGTGTCAGGGTTTTGAGGTAAGAGAATGAGAAATGATATAATTATAATTTCAAAAAATAAAAGCAAAAGAAGATAAAAATATAAAGAAAGGATTATTATTTACAATTGTGCTCCGTGTGACTAGAAAAACACTATGCCACTATAAAATAAGGGCTTAGCAATTTAATAGTTATAATGTATGTAAAGAGTCATATGGAGTGAGAAACCACCTTCATATTACTAGTGTCTTATTATATATACACATATATTATATACATATAGTTACATAATGTCCCAAGAAGTAATCATAAATTTTACCTGATCTCATTGATAATAAAATAAAACTGCATCTATAAACTTGGGTATTAGATTTTTAAGATCTATATTGCATCTGAATTGGTAGCAAAATACCAACAAACCCTTTTGATTGACTTTAAAATAATAGGGAACAAGTGTTCACATTTTTATCTATCATTTCATATGGTCATATATCATATGGAAAGCTACACATGACAAATGGCCCTTAAGAGATTCTTTTCCTGAGTGTCAACCATACCAACATGTACAAGTTGCTACTTTTCAAACAAGATTATATTTGTGTTTATTTTGTGGTCAGTGTAGTTCACACACACACACACACACAAACACACACACATCAATTTTTTAAAATTTATTAATTTTTCAGAGAATGTCATTTTTATCTATGTAACCCCCTGCTCCTCCTCTCTCCCCTCCTCCCAATCCCTCTCAGTCAGCCTTCAGCCTTCCTGCTCCCCATCTGCCCATCCTCACCCCCAAAAGGATAAGAAGTCCCAAGGTAGGTCAGTTCAGTGTGGCACATCCACTCCAGGCAAGTCAGATTTTCTCATCCCAAAGTCAAGACTGCGTTAAGTGTTTCTATACAGGGAATGGGTGCCAGTTCATGCACAGGAACACAGTCTGATCCCACCCTCATGGCTCCACATACTGCCCATATCAATCAAGAGTTGTCTACCCTTGGAGAGCCTAGCTCCTTTTCCCGATTGATTCAGTAAGCTCCCCAGCGTTCCAGCCAGCCATCACTGTGGAAATTTTCCTCATAATCCCTATCCCATTTGCTCATACAGACTCTCCTTCCCTGCTCTCAGCTGGATCAGGCACTCTACCCAGTGCTCAGCCATGGATCTCTGCCTCCACCTCTATTCTTTGTTGGATGTAGGTTCTCCGATGATACTTAGAGTGGTTACTCATTTTATTATAGGGGAAGTCTTGTTTAGGCACCCCCTCCACTATTATTTGGAGACTTGACCAAGGACATCCTTTGAGTTCTTTGAGGTTTTCTTAGTACACAGTCCCTTTCCAACCTCACATTGGCTTCCTCTATCGAGATATCCATCTCTTTCTATCTCCATCTTTGCTCCTCTCACTCAACCATCTCCTTCTTTCAAGATTTGTTCCTGACTCTTCTTTGTTGCAACCCATTATGCCACAAATTTGCTAAGGTGATCTTCTCTATTTTCTCTTCTTGTGGGAATCTAATGGCTAAGAATATCAATATTATCTGTGTGCTTGAAGATTTATGATCCTAGGATAAGCAATATACCAAAAAGATCAAAAGTACAGGTTTCTTAGACATAATATACTACACTTATTTATTTATTTTTATTTTATTTTTTAATTTTTATTATGTATACAGTGATTTGCCTGTATGTCTCATTACACATGGTTGTGAGCCACCATGTGACTGATGAGAATTGAACTCATGAGCTTTGAAAGAACAGCCAATGCTCTTAACCTCTTATCCATCTCTCCAGGCCCCTACATTCACATTTTAAATGTTGAATTTTGATGAATTTTGACATGTTATAATATTTATATTTTTATATTTCATATTGTCTAATTTTTGAGATCAAAAGATGAAATTTGTCTTCTAATTTATAAAGACCAAGACATAGATCAGAAAGTATAATAGTAATTCCTTGTATTGGGAATGGAGAACTGGAAGAACTGGGACATGTTATTATATTATGAAATTTATATTTATATGTGATTAATAAGCCATTGTGATGACCATAATGAATAATATTGTGTATTGTAAATAAGAGAGTATAATGGAAGTGTTAAAACATTAGAAGTTAGTGGTAATTTGAGGATAAGGGTATTTTAATACAATTTAATATGATTGATTGTGATAATGAATTAATGTATTTATATAAAACATGTTGAAGAACACAAATACACAATTATGAAATATGCTACAACATATGTTTGTATATCAATCCAAACAAGAAAAAAATGGTAACTCCAAATTTTTTCATTTTATAGAATTTAATTGATATAGCTACCTGAAATATCAGAGACCGTGGTAGCTGTGGCCAAAATGAAGCAACAGAAGAGGTTCCTATTGTTTAAATCATTAAATATTTTTGTTGTATGAACTTCATACAGTGACAGTTATGACATTTTTCTGGTTCTGTACTCTTGAAAAGTGGAGTAGTTTTACAAAATTTTAAAGGGTTTGTGTATGTAGGATGTACTGATTTACTCTATTATTTACTATTACCCCATATGACTACACAATTGCCTCCAACTAAATTTAACTACAATGAAAGGAAAATCTATATGCATAGCAATATACAAATATAGGCAAAATTTTAAAAAAAGCTAACAATGCTTCAAACTTTATGTTAATTGTCATTTTCCCTACATCCATAGATGTATGGTTGAAAATATTTTAAAAATATACATAAAAAGTTTTATGAACATTTTACTCTGGAAGCAAATATAACTTACATGAAATTTCATTTTCTTATTCATGATCAAAGTGAAAAATACATATTTTAAATAGTGATCCTAATATTAGATGATCTGAGTATTAAGTGTATTGATAATTCATTGTCATATATCAGGAAAAACATAAGCTAATTGCTGAGAAAATAAAGATAATTAAAAAACAATTTGTGAAACATTCAAATTATCAATATAAAATATACATTTCTATAGTAACCCCAAACACAAGAATTAGTTAGCTAGAATTCTATAACGTAACTAGACAGATCTGTTGTTTTAGATTAAATTTCATGTGTTTAACTGCTTTTTCTATCCATGTCAAAAGTTAACTCCCACATTCTGATTCCAAAAATAATCAACACTCTAACACCTTTAACAACAAATCATACTGCCTTTATGAAAGGAAGAAGTACTGAAATCTTCTTGGCAGCTGGTATAAACTAGTTCACCAAACAGTTTCTGTCTTAGCAATAACTCATGCATTAGAAAAAAATTGGTTACATGTGAAGAACTGTTTGCATTTTCCTTTCAGGAGTCTACACCTTTACTTCTGGCAACCAATCTGTAAAACTCATGTATAGAGTGTAGCAGGCCATTTTCATTCCAGTGCCATAAACATCTATGCATTTATGCTAATCATTTGCAGGTGCCAATTTGAAACTGTGTGGATCCTGAAGAACTGTCTGCAAACCAGTGCTTTCTCAGTTACTATTAAGCTGCATTCTCAGGTGGATGATTCTTAATTCTGCAAAGAGAACCTCTTAAAAAATAAGTAATAAACAATGGCTTTAAGTAGAAAATAAGTAGAAGGTTGTCTTGTCTAGAAACAGCCATTCACTAACTTATGGTGAGGACCTATGTTAAAAAGCAGGAAAATGTAGGTAATGTAATATATTATAGATCCACAGAGAAGTAAAATTAAATTTGAATTTTTCAGGTATAAAAAGTCACACCTTATTATGTAAAATTTACAAAACAATCAAATCCATACATTGAAATTTTATAGTGGTGATTATCAAGCTTCCTAATGCTGTGAGACTTTAATACAGTAACTCATATTGTGGTGACCTCCAACTATAAATTTATTTTGTTGCTGCTTTATAACTGCAATTTTACAACTGTTATGAATACATAGTGTAAATATTTGTGTTTTCTGATAGTCTTAGGTAACTCTTGTGAAAGGGTCATTTGATCTCCACAGGTTGAGAACCAACAATCTAGAGGGAGGCAAATAAAATTTACTGCCACTGTAGGGATTCCTCGCCCTGTGCAGCCAGAGTTCCAGACCCACAGACCTGCTGCCACAGACCCCTTAGCAACCCTCAGCTGATCAGGCCCCCAGAAATGACTCAGATGCTTATATTAAGTTCATGCTGTTTGGCCTATGGCTCAGGCCCGTTTTTAGGAAGCTCCTTCATCTTAATTCACTCCATTTCCATTAATTTGTACTGCCACATGGCCCTTGGCTCACCTGTGTGCCTTACATGTTTCTTCTTTGGTGGCTGGTTTCATCTGTCTCTAACTCTGCCCTTCCTTCTTACCTATTCTGATTCCCCACCTACTTTTTCTGTAGTACCTGTCATGGGCCAAAATAGCTCCTTTATTTAAAGATTGATATTCACAGCATACAGAAAGACATTCCCACATGACCTCCCCCGTTATGTCTAATCAAAAAGGAAGGTTTCAATTTTAACATAGCAACTTTACCAATAACAAAAGAGCCATCAAGCAAGAATTAGAGTTACAGTATCTAGTCTATTTGCATTTATCAAAATTGAAGAAAATACTCTATCATATACCTTATCCTTATGGATCTAAAGTTTCATATCCAATATATCTTTCAAATAACTAAGAAAAATATACCTATAACTATCTAATCTTCAACTACATCAAAGACCACAGAAGGATATATTGACCCAAGTAATCCAGAAGTATAAGCAACTTCCAAAATCTAGATATGACAGAGATGACACCTATCTACCTAGACAGTCACAAAAAGTTCCTTTATAAAGTTGGGGCATCCATCTTCAGCCTACAGGCCCAGAGTCTCTTTTCATTTCAGTGAAGCAGGAAATCTTCTCTGCCCATTCATCAGTTGCTTCTCCTCGAGTCCTGAAAACTGTCTGACAGTTTTCTCTGCAAAGCAGGAACCTGAAGGACCATCTCGGCTTGTTCTGCCAAAATTTAGAGGTCACCTTCCTATGGAACCTGCATGTCTAGTTTTAATAGCATACTATCAAGCAGTCAATATAAGAACAGGTTAATGTCCAGTGGCTAACTGATGCCACAAAGAAACTAATCTCCATCTGAAGTAAATTAGTGCTGCCAGGAGCAGATCTGTCTCACTGTCCAGAAAAGTCTAAGTTCTTAAAATATTTTAAAAGCCATATTCTGTAGGTCTTAGAAGTGTTTTAAGATTACCTATCTAATTGAATTATATCTTTGTATACCTAAAAATCTAACTAACATGCATTTCTTAATTATACATTACAATTTTAAATCAGTTACACAAACATCATATCTTAAAGAAGAGTAGAAAAATACATACAGCATAAGAGAATTGACCTTAAATTTGTATCAATAAACCAAAATTCATACCAATGTAAAGCATTTTGAGATTAACAGCTGATCTCCTGATCTAAGTAAATTCAATTGATGTGGGAATGTCTTTCTGTATGCTGTGAATATCAATCTTTAAATAAAGGAGTTGTTTTGGCCCATGACAGATACCATAGAAAAAATAGGAGGGAAAATCACAACATAGGTAGGAGAAGCAGGGCGGAGTCAGACCGATTGAGCCAGCCATACAAGAAGAATCATGTAAGGAACACAAGTGAGCCATGGGCCACATGGCAGGAAAGATCAATGGAAATGGGTTGAGTTAAGATGTAAGAGCAAGCTAGCAATGTGCCTGAGCCATAGCCCAAACAGCATGGACGTAATATAAATATCTGAATCATTTGGGGGACCTAAGCAGCAGCGGGGGTCTAAGGGATCTGGGGCTGCAGGTCTGTTGGTCTGGATCTCTGGCCACCGGGACAAAGAAACCCTACTGTTACAGATGGCATCCCAACATGGGCCGAATATCTACTTAAAACCTGAGAAAGATTAGAAAGGGTTCTAGATAACAGAAACTGAGCCAAAGCAACTTCCAAATTGTGTATCTGAAGTGGTCATTGTACAGAGTAAGCACTGCCTATTCTGGTTCCCTACCTACTTTTTCTATGGTGCCTGTCATAGGCCAAAACAGCTCATTTACTTAAAGATTGATATTCATAGCATACAAAAATACATTTCCATATCAATTTACTGTCTTCTGTAAAGAAAATGGTTAGAAACTAGGTGAAGGAAACAGTTATATATTATAAATATACTAAATGCAATGCATCATACATTTTTAAGAAATGCATTTTATGTTATATTACGTTATGTTTATTTTTTTTAAAAATAGCAGTAGGATTCTGAACTATGGCAATATATTTTCTTAAATTTTCATTACTTTTTTCTACCATAAGCTTTCTCATAGTAGACACTGAAACAATATTACCAGTCTTAAGTAAGATATTTACCTGGTATTTGGCATTATGTAAATCATCAGTGAGGCTAATGAAAAAGTACATGATGCACTTGGCAATATAGGAAACAAAGAAATCCAAGCATAGGTCTGAACTTATTTCAAGATCAAGATAGAAAAACAAAGATGTAAAGAATAGATTGACCTTAATGGTTCCTTCTAAGTGTTAGATTTGAAGAAACAATAAAATATTGTGAGACATAGAAGAAAAAAGGGACAATTCTGTTTGCAAAAAGAATGTGCATTTTACTGAGGAAGGAAAACAGATGTTAATATACTTTTTTTTTAAAAAAAAAGACATTTTCCACAGAAAGAAGAGTAAGCACAAAAAGATAGAATTATTGAGGGTTATTTTTTTCTTCTCTATGAGCAAAATAAAATGGTAGTTCTCAGTCAAAAACAATTGTTGTAAATGTTTGAGTTACAAATTCCTAGGGCTATATTCAGAAAAGCATACTAAGCCATCCAGCCCAAATCAGGAACTAGAAATTAGTTTTGTTATTTTATTTTAAATAAGAACTACAAAATAAATACATTTGTATTAAAGTTGGATTGTTTAAAAATTTTTATGTCAAAAATAAATGTACTTCTCACCATAATGTTATAAAATTTTTTACAAAGTCCAGGAGAAAAGAACTGGTCAAACTGGAAATCTTTTTTGCCTCTTAGTGTTATTTTGTGGTCTGAGTTTTTCCCTTCAAATACCACACAAACATTTCCTATCAAATTGGAGAGTCTTAAATGATTATGCGTGAATAATGTTACTTTTTTCAAATAACAGAGAAATGTGCTACACTAGTTTGTCAAATATGATTTTACTTTAGTTTTATCTTTACTACACTGTTTATAATCATAGAGTTATACAGCTGCCAACAAAATGTAATTTTCAAGAGAAGATATTTCCACTTTAGTAATGTGAATAATATGGAAGTATATGTAGACTAGAATTGCAGTTTAATTTAAAAGAAAGGTCATAGCACTTGAAGAAAAGGGCAAGTAGAATTTAGTCATCCTATCACCTGGAAAACATTCGTTATATTTATCTGTGAGAACTAATAAAAATTGAGAGAAAGCTGATAGAAGATCTTGCTAAATTTCACATTTTTAAACCAAGCCAATTTCTATATTGTCAATAGGAGCTAGTGACTATATGCTTCTTAATTAATGAGAATTCAATAAGTAAATATAATCAAGATATAGTACCTGTCATGCCTGAGGAAACTTATTGAAGAGATTTTTTTAAATATAACTTTTGTTCTTACTATCTGGTAGGTACCACAACACTGAAGTACTTAGTGAATGCCTATTCCAGTTTGGTGATAGGAATATCCTGCCCTAGTGGAAAAATGCAAGTTTGTTTGTAGATGATTTTTATATAATATCATGATAATTATTATTCTAAACATTGAACAGCCTGGTAAAGTTAGACTTTAGTGATATTTATTATCATTGTCTTAATAAGAGTAAAAGGAATACTGGCTAAAATCATTAACTTTCTTTATGAATCATCTATTAGATTGCCCATGCTTGAATTAGTTCCACTATTGCCAAATGAATTGGCAGAAATTCAGGCATATTGAATGTCTTTCCCCAACTACAAATACTGTTAATTATTTCCTGTGGCCTTATGCACCGATATAATTAATAATAGCTCAGATGAAAAATAAATTATAAAATATAGCATAATTATACTGAAAATAGTACTTAGCACATTTTCCAGAAAGTTATAATGAAGAGAAATTGCCTGATATGATTACATCTGTAGAAAATTCAGTTATACTGTGATTTTATAAAATCCTTAAATTCCAGTTAATCCCCAACCTTTTCTACAAAAGGTCCCTTGTTTTTTTTCAATAATATAGGCCTACCTTGAAAATCATTTATTGTAGAATTGTAAAAAAAAGAAAAAGAAAGAAAAAATGAATAAAAGAAAGAAAGAATAAAAGAAAAGTAAACCTTGAAAACAAAGAAAATCATTCTCAGGTTAAGGCTAAGGCATGAATGGACTCTCATGCAGTGTACTTTCTTCACTGTATAAAGAATAAATGTATACTCTCTGATCAGCTTCAATTTAAAAGGAAGATGAAAAAGAAATCAAATTTCAAATTTGGTCTCAGATTTGTATCTACTGTTTTGGAAATTTTAAAGAAGCATCCTAGATCCTTTTTGAGACTTAGGGGACACCTCACAGTCTCTCTTACTTTTTAGGTAGTGTGATTTATTCTAAGAACCAAAAAGATACTTGGTCTTCACATTATATAACAATTATACTTACTTTTAAAATATAACTACATAATGCTTTTCTCCCTCTGCTTCTGCAAACCCCATGGGATTCCAAACCCAACTGATACAGCTATACCACATTTTATCTTTTAAAAATAATTTCAGGTAATTTTGAATGAAATATACCAAAAATACAGTCATATAATAATAAGAATTTGCAATTACAAATAAAGCATTATTCTGAATGGAATAAGAGATTCCTGAGATTAAATTCTGGCTTTCCCACTTGACAGCTGTGCAACACTGAATAAACTTTCAGAATTTGAGCCTCAGCTCTCTCATTTTCAAATGAATGTGTTAATCATACATTTATGTGAAGGCTTGTATCAGCATTACAATTATGTTACAAAGTATGCGAGCATTATTTGCATATTCACTGAATGCTTATGACAAAAAATAATTTTGGAGAAAATTAAAGAATAAAAATATTCCTTATTATAAAGAAGCTCAAAAAATCTATTAGGAAGACATGTCTTAGATGTAGAGAAACATTAGGACATTTTATAAAAGATATGAACATGATTTTGGCAAAGTCACCTCAAAATCAATGACTATTGCTTTATTGTTCATAGCTTGAATGAAATCTTGAGGACCAATGTTACCAAAAAATGTTCCCACTTCAGACTATCATCATTTTCTTGAAAAAAAAATCTTTCATATTCTTATATTGAGAGCTATAGTGGGATAATAGCAAGCATAAGTAATGTGGCAACTTTAGGTAATCTTCATTCAGGTATGACATACAACAGATTTACGCATATTATTTTCTTTTAAGAAATTCACAACAGCCCAAAAGTGATCTCTGTTTCACAAATGAGAAAGTTGTGGCTAAGAGAGTTTAAATACCTTACCTGAAATTTACACTTCCTTAAGATAGAGCTGGCATTCAATGATAGCTGTGGACTTTCAAAGTCTATTTTTATCTCTAGGATATAACAAAGTGGTTTTTAGAAAGATTAAGTGAGACAGACATGGTGAGGCATGCTGTAACAAAAGAAAATGTGTATAGACAAACAAGCTATTAATATGTGTGAGAGGAAGAGAATGGGAATACAATAGTGACAGAAATTGTGTCCTTGGAGTTTGAACAGAGCTCAATTCATGAATGGATAATGACTCACACCCTTTTCATGTGTGAACTGAGTGTGCTAACTGCAATCAGCTATGGGAATCCTTTCATGTAAGTCTAAGACAATGAGAAAAAAAACACTTTTAAGTTTTTGTATTAGTGAACCTATTTTTTACAAACAAATGAATTAATGAAATTAGCCATTCATCCTCTGAGATCTTTCAGCCTTTCTATGCACTCAAACATAACACACAGAGATTGAATGATTCTGAAATGAGGTTTTACATGGTTAAGCCAATTCAAGATGCCTTGAAGATTATCAACTAGTTCTTACAGTAATTTAAAAATACAGTCTAAAATGGTGATACCCATTTTCTTTCCCAAAGACCCAAGAAATGCAATTACTTTATTGGCTGCTGTGAAAACTAATCAACTGTATTTTAAGTAAATTAACTGCTTATGAAGTGATGTTCAGGAACCATGAAACAACTTGAATATGCTTTTTAACAAGAAATTATGCTCATTTAAAAATAATAGGGGAGATCATATATGACTGTGTTCTAAAATTGCTTTCAATACATTTCAATATACTGAAAATGCATATAAGCATGCATACACACATGTGAGTCGTAAAAATATAATTTCTTATTGACTGAAATATATAGAAAATGATGACGGTAAAAATGGTCACAGATGCATTATAGGCATTACACATAGCTAAACATTGATATAAAATATATGAAAAGTTATGTAAATAAGTAACCAGGCAAACCTAAGGACAATTGATGACAGGGTATGTCCCACCTTAGTACTTACATCTTATGTATATATGTAAAGTTAAATAAAACCCTCAGGGGAAAAAAACCCTCCCTATATAACTACTTTAAAAAAACATTAAACTGTGGGGATAAGTTTCAAATATAATAAAAGTAGTCTGAGATATCAGAGGGATCTACCCACAGTCTAGGAGGATCAGAGAGTGGTAACTCACACTTTTAATCTCAGTATAAGAAATATCCAGCAGTGGTGACCTATGCCCTTAATCCCATCAAATCTGAGTTCAAGGTCATTTTACTTTACAGGAGTTCCAGGCTACCAGGCAGGCAGTGGTGGTGCCATGCATTACCTGAGTGAAGAAAGTATTTAATGCAGGCATAGAAAGATGGAGAAGGCAGAAAAAGCCCGGAGGAGTGAGGCTGAGGAAGCTGGAAGACAGCTGCATGAGATCTAACTGTGTTGTTTACTATCTGGTATCTCTGCTTTTCCCAGAGATCTGGCCCTGAGTTTCCTTCATTCCTTCAACATTAAACATTTATAATTTCCACTTTAGATTACACAGTCCTTGACAAATTACATTAATTAAACTCTTTTCTCAAATGGACAATGAATAGTCACAATCAACAAGCCTAAATGGCATAGTAACCCATTTGTGGAGGCTTATATCAAATGCCCATCTTAAAAGCCTTCATTTTAACCTCAAAAATTATTTTCTGTTCCTATGCTTTTCAAAATGTACAACATGTGTCATGTGGTATGTCTGCTGAGTTGAGCAATAACATGTTGCCAGAGAATTGGAAAGCTTCTTCTCTGTTTTAAACACGATAACAAACTCAGAAACAGCTTGTATATTTCACTATGTCATTTATTTGATTTCCAATTTCGAGTTTTCCACAGTATAATGCATACAAGCAGATGCTTGCATACAGTGCTTATATAATTCTGGACAAATGCATCTTTTGATGATATTACAATCATTCTTCTGTGTAGATGACACATTCTTTTCAAATAGAAATGTAGCATCTTTTAATTGAATTGGCAGTAGAGAGATTTAATTTCTTTTTTCATCTAAATCACTCCATTTAGCTAGAACCTTTATTGCCAGCCACTTCAGAACATCTGGTCCAATTAAAGGTTAGCTGTGTCCCCCTAATTTGAATAGGAGAAGAAGGTTAATTTTAACAGCCCCTAGGCAAAAATCTGTTTTGTCTTGGATTCTGGAAGGCTTTTTCTAAAAATGGCCTTGATAATTGATCACAAGATATGATTTATAACATAACCAACATTTTATATGTAGCAAAAAATTCTTATATATACCAACACAAGAAGATGTTACAAAGCATTCAAAATCATGATGTTCAAGGTATATTGGAATAAAAGTGACTCTGACTTATTGGGACACTGTTTGAAAAGAGATGCCCTTAAGGAAAGATAAAAAACAAATCACAGAATATCAAAAGAAAATACCCAATGTGAAAATACAGAAGGAACCATACAAAAGTAGGAGCAATCATACTCTATTTTTTCTTGATGAAAGTCTATAAGTCTATATGAGCAGTATAATTCATGTTGTACCAGAGTACTAATGACAAAGTTGAATGTAAATCCTCTAAGACACAGGCTTTCTGGTAAATCCTGGAGGGAAGATGAATATATTTGACAGAGTAGAAAGTGGAAGAATGGTTCAAACCTTTAACCTTTTTGATAGAATATTGTTTTGTATTTCCTGAATATTAAATAACATATTTAATATTGTGCTTAGTTGGTAGAATTTTAATTTCATTTCATTATTAGGTTATTTAAACTATTTTCAATAAAATAAACATTTATTCTCATAATATAAAATAACTTCTGTGCCATATTTCAGGCATTTTAGCATCGGTTATCAAGGGAGTGAATAAAGAAAAGAACATTTCATGAATAGCAGCTGCTAGGAAACATAGCTTAGGAATAATATACATATCTTCCCAT
Organism: Phyllotis vaccarum; assembly: GCA_033318265.1. Taxonomy (NCBI): domain Eukaryota; kingdom Metazoa; phylum Chordata; class Mammalia; order Rodentia; family Cricetidae; genus Phyllotis; species Phyllotis vaccarum. The sequence continues at coordinate 12,258,731 of JARWLC010000013.1, forward strand.
TGTAATCTCTTGTGTTGACAGCTTATTAAGTCTTGTCAAAGATACCAGATATTCAGAGCTCACTCAAGATTTACCTGTTGGTTGTTCAATTCCTGGTCACATCAATGAATAATATTCTTATTTAAGTAGAAATTTAGAAAGGCAAAGTCCCTCCATGCATGCTGTATCAGTCTTTCCATGAGCTACATATACATGGTGTAATAAAACTTGTCCTATTTTTGCTTATAAGGCAAGTTATAAAAAGTCTCCTTGATTGTTTATTCTTGACCAAAAACAGTGACTATGATATTTATGTCAGCCACACATAAATGTTGCCTTGCAAAGAGGCAATTTCTCTTCCTGTCTTAATACTTTCCATTAATCATGAAGGAGGATTGAAGAGACAGTTTCACGTTATTTCAAATCATTAATCATTGCATTCATTTCTTCAGACTGTGCTTGATTTGACAAAACATCTTTTTATAGGAACAAAAGGAGAAGACTGACTTTATAATTGTGTTTACAAATAGAACCAATAACAAAATCACTTTGGCATTGTGATGCTTATTTATAGTTCATTATTTATTGCAATAAAATTTTATATACTCATGAAATTTTGTTGTGATAGCCACCCTCCAAAATTTCTTTGATATTGAAAACAATAATATCAAGTATGTATACCTGCATCATTTTTGTAATCTTTTTATTTAAAATAGTAATTTTCTTCATGATTTCTTTCTTTACTTTTTGACGGCCACAGATATAGTTCTAAACATAATAATTTTAAACAAAATAAAGCTTTGTAATAATTTAATTAGTTATAAATATCTGTGTGAGAGAGGAGAAAGAGACGGAGAAACAGGGAATTTAAATATGATATTACCCTTTACTTAGCTGAAAATAGAAGGTTTTAACTTTTGACTCTATAGATAAATCTAAAAATAATTCAGCATAGCCCTTGGAAGGACATTGTGTAATCTCAAGATTGTACAATTTAGAGACTATGACCACATGTGACAACATAAATAAATTCTGAATTATCAAAATTATCAATTTTATTTAATGTAATATTGTAGTAGTGGGGTTTCTGGGTCCCAGGCGGCTAGAGGTCCAAGACCCACAGACCTGCTGCACCAGACCCCTTAGCCGCTCAGCCATCTGCCGCTCAGACACCCAGAAATGACTCAGATGCTTATATTAAGTCTATGCTGTTTGGCCTATGGCTCAGGCACTTTGCTAGCTAGCTCTTACATCTTAAATCAACCCATTTCTATTAATCTGTCTGCCACGTGGCCCATGGCTCACCTGTGCTCCTACATGTTGCTTCCTGTCCTACCTATTCTGATTCCTCCTCCTACTTCTTCTATGGTGCCTGTCATGGCCCAAAACAGCTCCTTTATTTATATTGAGATTCACAGCATACAGAAAGGCATTCCCACATCATAATATTTTTAATAAAAGAATAGATATGTTACCAAATATGGCCCTTAACTCAAAAGAAACAATTAAAATGTAAAAGCCAAGAAGACACAGAAACAAAAATCAAAACTCGAAAGATGAGAAGAAAGGGAAAAACATGAGATTATTTTCAAAGAGGAAAGAGTGCATACACTATTTCAATTTGTCTATGTGGTTCCATCCATTTGAAAGTCACTTTTTCTATGAAGTCATACAATAACATTTTATTTAAGGTTTCAATATTCTCTCTCTTCACATTCACCATTTTATTCTTCTTATGTTTTCCTCATCAATACACATTATTTATAATATTATAATTTGCATATTTTTCTCTTATGTTTGTGAATGCTTTTAATACTAGACAGAATACAAGGATCTCTGTCTAATTTTAAGACACAAAGACAGACAGACAGTTTGGAGAGAGAGTGGTACTATACATGTCTACATGTGCACAAAATAAATGCAATGCCTGCTGATGCCAGAAGAAAGTTTTAAATTACAGACAATTTTGAGCTGTGTTATATGGTTGTTGGTCAAGAACCCAGTTTTTTAGAATAATAATGTCCTCTTAATCAAATATTAATAGATTGTCAACTTTCCAATTAGATAAAAATAATCTTAACATGTTTACCTATACTCACATGGATACGACATTGCAGCACAAAGTTCTGCTGAGAATATAAAACAAATATTCACTTCTAGATAGAATTCAAAACAATTTTTAAAAAAACTTCTTTAGAAAAGAATTTGATGGCTTATTTTTTAAAAATTAAAATCATTCAGTATATGATCAGTTCTTCAACTATTACTGGAATTTACCAAAAACCTTCTAACAAGTTTATAAAACCTTTTTGAATGATTGGTAAAGCTTAGAAATAATCAGAATGTGAATGTATAAGAAACTATAAAACAAATGAATTGTCAAATCATGATTCATACAAGAAATGAAAATATGTGAAATTGAGGGAAAAATAAAATCAATAAAGGACATATGCTTTTGATTTTAATTGTATGTCATTCTTGAAACAGAGAAATTATAGAGGCAGTAGAACCATCAGTAAGATGTTAGTGCTGTGAAACAACACTGTATGTTGGTAATGTTGTGAATACATATCACACATTTGTCCAAACCTATAAATAAGAGTAAACTGAGGGCTTTGGGTGATAATAATGTGTTAAGAAAGTTTTATCAATTTTAACAAATGTGCCACTGTGGTAGAGAACATTAATAATATTGGAAGTTGTGCGTGTAAAGAGGAATTGGCATGGAAAATTTCCATACCCCTTTTTCAATTGATTTATGAATTTAAAGATGCTTTAAGTTATAAAATCTTAACAAAATATACATTAGAAAGGTCCAGTAGGATATTTTAAGCTACTTCATTCTTGTAGTTTCTGTCTACAAAATGCTAAATGAACCCCCACCATTATTGATGGAAAAATATTCCTTTATATTCTCAATAGCACTATTCTACAGTATTCTTCATTGAAAACCACTAAACTGCACAAGTTATCTGCATTTGCATATTCTCCAAACAGTCATTGATGACATATTATACATGGTTACATGGGGATAAACAGACAATTGGACACTACTTCAAAGTAGCACAGGTTAACGTAAGTTGCAAAATCAATTTCTGCTTTACAACAGTGAGGCAGTAAGATAAGCAACAATTTGATGAACTTACAACATCCACAGCAGTAAAAAATTTTGATTGCCTTCTTGCTTTTCTGTTCTCTTTTTTATTTTCAAGCATTGTTTTTACTGATATGAATTAAGCAGAAAATTATGTAATTTCTACTTTACATTATGAATAATTTTAGAAATGCCAAATAAGAGTGAGCATTATAAATATCATAAGAGTAATGTTTCTTAGGCAATAATTATTCAGTAAATCTGTTTTTATTTACAAAATCAAAAATATAGATAAATATTCATACATAGATGCTAACTCACAGGTAGAAATTCATGAAACACTTCTTTTTGCAGTTACCTTAAGATGTAGAAGTTTGAACATTGGCATTATAAATATATATATATACATTATTTTCAATTGAGTTCTGAGAAGTACTTTCTATAATGCCTTTGGCAAGAAAGCAATTCATCATTGGATACACAGGGACAAGCTGTTTGGGATTTAGTAGACACTTATATCCACTGTTTTCTCTGATCCCTGAGGAAAATTTCAAATTTTATTTGCAATATCTTACCTTATGATGATCAGCTTCCATCACCTTACTGAGCTTTACATTCAAGATTTCAGTGACATACAATGCTGAAACTGAGCAATAAATGTGCAGTTATGAACAATTTGCTTTATGAAAATACATCAAACTGAGCATATTAAAATTATAAGTTTCACATCAGCTAGTCACAGCTTACTTTTTTAATGGTATCCCATATGATACTGTAATTTTTATAAATATTATAACTTCTACAGTCAAGTTAAACTAACCAATCCAGTGACCATATCCTCAAAGAAAACATCCATGTTTTCCATATTTTTTTTTGTTAAAATAGGCAAAGGACATTAATAAGCAGGCTCAATCAATTGGGTCCTAGTTCTTCTGATCTATTTTAATTTCCTCAGCCAACAATTAGAGTGTCCAAGCAGTTCATCCTCTTGACTAGAATCTAAAATACCCATTTAGCAATCAATTTCTTAATTTAGAAACTATAAGGAAAGCAGTCATTATCCTTGAAAAATTCATCCAAACATTAACTCATGTTTATTAGGACAGAACACCCTATACAGAATTGCAATTTTTTTTTTACTGAATTAAGAACAAATTTGGATTTTTTATGTTCATGTCCTTTATTCATCTACCTCATTGGCTATTTTTCTTTGTCTCACTTTCCAAAAGTTCTTTCTATTATATCTCTTTTCATTTTAGATAACAACTGATTCATCTGCCATTTCAACGTATAGTTGATTTTTTGTTTTGTTGCTTTCAAAAGCTATTCTTATATCCAACAGTAGAAAAGAAGGTTGCAAAATCACAGAGCTTGTAGAGATCTAATACTATAATTTAATACTTTATCCTGTAAATCACACTTAAGGGACCTCTTTATTATTTTATAGCATTTTCCAAAGGTGTATATAAAGTGGTTCAGGTATGTCCAAATACTGGACATTGCTAAATTACATTGTAATCTAATAATATAAGGATATTTCTTAGTATCTATTCTTCTCACACAGTTGGGTTTAATATAAACATAAGCCATACATTTACATGTTAATGGACAGTGAATATCAGTATATGCATGACTTTACCCTCTGTATTCTTTAATCCATCCTCCTATCCAATATGAGATTTTCTGAGCAGCAAAGAGTTATGTAAATCCTTATTTCTTAAAGTATATTTTAGAACAACAATGATATGACTTCAATTATTTTTTAATTCAAAATTGAAGCAAATTTGTTTGTGCATGCCTGTACATCCATGTTTTTGTAGGCTGGCAGCCTAATGCATAATAGCAAAACTCTTTCTCAACAAATGAAGAAATTGATTCCTCATTCCCATATAGAGCCGGTCAAAATACATATTTTAACACCTATTGTGTTTTATACATACTAAAATTTTATAGGCTTTGGTGTGAAATAAGGGTCTGTTAGTTACTGTTAAAATCTGTTATTGTTAAATTAAAAGATTTTAAACAGTAATTAAGTTTCTATTTAAGATGGGAAATCTTTAATTCAAGTGTCTTTTCAACACTTCTTTTCCACTACAATGTCATCTGAAACATTAGGCTAGGACTTTTCATTATGATTTGTCCTGCTCCCCTTCCTACCTGAGAGACAACTGATGAGGAAATGCCTTTCTTTATGCTGTGAATATCAATCTTTAAATAAAGGAGCTGATTTGGCCCATGACAGGCACCATAGAAAAAGGAGGAGGAGAAATCAGAGCATAGGTAGGAGAAGCAGGGTAGAATCAGGAAGACCAAGCCTGAAGCCCAAAGGAGCAACATGTAAGGAATACAGGTGAGCCATGGGCCACTTGGCAGACAGATTAATGGAAATGGGTTGAGTTAAGATGTAAGAGTAATCTAACAATGTGCTAAAGCCATAGGACAAACAGCATGAAGTTAATATAAGCATCTGAGTCATTTTTAGGGGCCTGAGCAGCAGCGGCTGGCAGCTAAGGGGTCTGGCGAGGCAGGATCTGGGCCTTTGGCTGCCTGAGACCAAGAAACCATACTACAACAGATGGCACCCAATGTGGGGTGAATATCCACTTAATGCCTGAAAAAGTTTTAAAAGAGTTTTAGAAGAAACTGAGCAAAAGCAGCTTCCAAATTGTGTATCTAAAGTGGGTTATTGTGCAAACAAAGCTCGGCATCCGGTCACATTCCAAATGGTGCTGGCAGACTGGTGGTAGGCAGTGTTAGCTGCAACTAGGCTGGTTCCTAAAGTCTCACAGACGACTTGGTAGCATGTGATTGATTTAAGGTTTATGTTTACTTTGAATAAAGAGAAAACAGAGTCAAATGGTTTGTTAGTAGCAGCATTTTCTTGAGTCTGTTCTGTTTGCTGGCCACGAACAGAGACACAGTAACTTTAAGAGAACTTACCAATTCTGCTTTATCTGCAAAAAACTATGCAGCTCTTTAAGAGAGTGTATTTTAAAATGTCTTTTAGTTGAAAGATGATAAAAAATTCACAATAAAACAGATTCAGATAAAAAAAAAACCCTGTAAACGGGCTACTATGTGTGTAAAAGGTGAATAGTCTTCAGAAAGAAAAGAAAGAAGGTAGATAAAGTCTTTAAAAAGAGAACTAGAATAAAAATATAATAAGCCATGTAAAGATGGAAAAATAATCACAAAATCTAGGTTTTGGTTGTTATTGTGTTTTCTTTTAAATTTTTAGCTATTAATGAGCTAATTGCAGAAAGACAATAGATTGCAAATACAAAGGTTACTAAGTTAAACAAGAATATATATTTTAAAGTATTTTGACTTTGAAATTTGTGTATAAGGATTTATTGCTTTGGAAGAGTTCTGCTTTTGTTTCCACAGAAAATGATAACCTGTAGATTGCTTCCAGGCAAATATAGTTTCATCAACTAAGACCCCCTGAAAAAATCTCTGATAGAAAGAGATGGAAATATCAGCTTCAGGGCTACAGACTAAGATGATCCAGTCTCAAGAACCCATGAGATTTTCAATGCCCCATACTTTGGCAGAACAAGCTGAGATGGTCATTCAGGTTCCTGCTTTGCAGAGAAAACTGTCAAACATTCTTCAGGACTCAAAGAGAAGCAACTGATAAACTATACCAGAATGGGCAGAGCAGATTTTCTGCTTCACTGAAATGAAAAGAGACTCTGGGCCTGTAGGCTGAAGATGGACGTCCCAACTTTATAAAGGAACTTTTGGTGACTGTCCAGGCAGATAGGTGTCACCTCTGTCATTTATAGATTTTGGAAGTTGCTTGCACTTCTGGCTTACTTGGGTGAATATATCCTTCTATGGTCTTTGATGTAGTTGAAGATTAGACAGTTATAGGTATAGTTTTTCTTAGTCATTTAAAGGTATATTGGATATGAAACTTTAGATCCATAAGGATAAGGTAGATGATAGAGTATTTTCTTTAATTTTTCTAAATACAAATAGACTAGATATTGTAACTGTAATTCTTATTAGCTATTTTGTTATTTGTAAATTTGTTATGTTAAAATTGAAACTTTCCTTTTTGATTAGACAGAAAGGGGGAGGTGATGAGGAAATGCCTTTCTGTATGCTGTGAATATCAATCTTTAAATAAAGGAGCTAGTTTGGCCCATTGTTCCCATAGTCCGTCTGTCTGCAGACTCCGGTCCCTGTTCAGGTGCTATTGTAATCAGTTGCCTGTACCGTGAGTGTTGGTTTATATTCTAATAAATATCTATCTGGTATTGGTATCCTTGTGGGTAAACTCCGCCTACATCTGGCGCCCAACGGCCACGCCCCGGGCTGGCGGACCCACAGGTCGGGCTTAGAACGCACTCAGGTCAGGTTTGACTGTGAATAGATAGGATAGATAAAGGTAGACTGTTCTACCTACCTATACTTCATTTTAGCTAAATGTATGGGCTAAGCTAAAGACAATTTGCACTGTCATAGATATCTGTATATTGATACTAATGCAAAATCATTTTATATGTTTAATTGTGATAATTTGTACATTGGTACAAAGTTTAATCTGAGACTGTTTTATGTAACCAAAGCAACTTGTACTTTGATATAAATCTGAATCTGTAACTATTATGTAAAGCTGAATTTGAAATTGCTATATTTTATGTATGCTTCTACCTTTGTTTAAAATATTTGCACATCATTGTCATGTATACTATGCAATTACTACCTTCATTTAACTATACTAGATATAATGTATGATTGCACTAGTTATGATATATGCACAAGATGTTTTATATACCTCTGTTTAGATGATATATATGTATTTACATGTCTAAAATGCTGTGGACACTTTACCTGGTAAAATACCCCTGGCTAATGTTCGATAGTTCTACTAAGGGTCATTGTTCAGGGATTGTACACCCCTTATATAGATATTCTAATTTTTAGTACAGGGTTTATTCCTTAAGACAATAAGATCTGCAGTCAACACTATTTAAGGTATCATATCCCAGTCATGTCAGATACAGGTTAGAATATCATAGATGGACAAGAATCTTCAACCGTTTCATAGACCCAGAGAATATGGCATTTAACATTTAAAATTTGGCCACGAGAGACACGACGACTCCTGGTGTCACTGCTCCCTTCTCGAGATGGTGTTGAGCATCAAGGACACTCCTTTGGAGTTTGTCCTCTTGGCAGAGAATGGCCGGTTGGGTAAAGAACTGCCCTTACCTCAACTGCTGACAGTACACACACGATGTCCAATCTGGATGAACACGTTGATAGATGGAGACTGACGAAACCTGCCTAGACAGGATAAGACAGTCCCTTCAAAATTGTTCTGCTTGTGGAAAGATCTGTCAGATGCCATTGGCCTATAGCCAATCCGATAGATGCTCTAACGGTACACAAATCCAGAGGTGATTGTCCAGGTAGCTGTGTTGCTGTCCTCTCCCAAATTTTGGAAGTAGCTGCTTCCATGTACTTCTGTCTTTCAGACAAATTCACCTTCCTTCTCAGGTCTTGAAGAGGTTGAAGAATAGATGTTTAAGGTTTTCACCCTAGTATCCCTTAGATAAGAACACTCAGGTGTTAGATTCTCACTTTCCCAGATTAACCCTTTAAAATAATCTATACACCCTACTATCTACCAATATTCTAGAACTATTAGATGTACCTTATATAAGTTAGGCTTTGATTAGCAATTATACTTTGACCTCTCCTAGATACTACCTCATAATAATTCCTACTGTACATAGTCTTAGTTTAGAACCTTCTTAGTTAGAAAAAGGGGGGAGATGTTGTGGGATTCGGGTGTCAGCTGGTGGGGTCCAGGGAAGCTTATCCAGGGTCCTGGGCTCCTGGAGGGGGTGTGGCCAACCCCATTGATAAGGGGCTGCTGGGACGCTGAGAGGCTCTCTTGCTGGTTCCTGGCTGCTGGAAGGAGGTTCCCATCGTCCGTCCGTCTGCAAACTCCGGTCCCTGTTCAGGTGCTATTGTAATCAGTTGCCTGTACCGTGAGTGTTGGTTTATATTCTAATAAATATCTATCTGGTATTGGTATCCTTGTGGGTAAACTCCGCCTACAGCCCATGACAGGCACCATAGAAAAAGTAGGAGGAGAAATCAGAGCATAGGTAGGAGAAGCAGGGAAGAGTCAGGGAGACCAAGCCTGAAGCCCAAAGGAGCAACATGTAAGGAACACAGGTGAGCCATAGGCCATGTGGAGACAGATTAATGGAAACGGGTGGAGTTAAGATGTAAGAGCTAGCTACCAATGTGCCTGAGCCATAGGCCAAATAGCATGAAGTTAATATAAGTGTCTGAGTCATTTCTAGGGGCCTGAGCAGCAGAGGCGGGTAGCTAAGGGGTCTGGCGCGGCAGGGTCTGGGTCTCTGGCCACTGGAGACCAAGAAACTGCACTATAATAGACAACTCTCACGTGTCTGATCACATGAAGAAAATAACAAAGTATGTTTGATTGAATTCAATACCAATAGAATATTGATTAAAAATTTCCCATCTACTTTTAGGTTACTTTTCTATTATAATGAACTTCCTACTAATTATTTCCAAGCCCTAGAAGTAGTCATGCTTCTTTTCATGTCTTTCTATATTTTTAACAATTGAATTAGAGAGTTTCAATTAATTTTGTTGAGATTTTATTATAAAATTTATATAGCAATATTTATCATGAAAGAAACATTAGAACACAATGAGGTACCATGGGATATACAATTAAATTTTACCCACTAATAGTATAAATTAAGATGGTTTCTTACCTAATCAAATACAACTGTTATATAATCATAGCTGTTTGAATCAAGGAAATGACTTTGGAATATTTTTGCCTTAAATTTTATTTATGTTATTATGATTTATTCAATTAACAATATACACATTAAAGAAAAAATATATATATACATATATATGTGTTTGTGTATATATATATATATATATATATGTATGCATATATGAGTTAACTTTCCTAAATACATCTTATTTTGTACCACAACACTTCTAGTATTTATGTGTGCAACTGATTATGTCTTCTGATTTACTATTACTAAACTTAGTTATGAGATGTACACGGTCCATTATATGTGAGACAGATTGATGTGTACCACAGGAAAGAATATTGCTCAGTAGAAATTTCAAGTTTAAACTAATTTATTTGCTCTTTTCTATGATGAGAGAAGGGCATATCTCAGCTGATGTTACCTCATTGTAGTATAAATGATACAGAAAAAACAGAACAAAAACATAAAACCATTGACATAAACTAATAGTAATACACAAAAAAGAAAAAAATAATTCCTTGCTTACATTAATCTTCTAAATTTTGAGTTATTACCTATATAACAAGAAAATCATAATTTATTTTGAAGTAAACACTGATTTTATTTAATGTTTAGTATTTCCTGTTTGTTTTGTGTAAAATAAAATAATGACTCATACTCATATTTTCAGGTATTCACAAGCTTGAGAATGGACAGGGATTATTTTTTGCTTCTATAAAATAGAACATAGAAAATATAATGATATTGAAACACTGTGTATAATTTTCTATGGAAATTTCTTTGTTGATTTGTTATAATAAGCTAGAAATTTTGGGGTGCCTACTGTCTTAGTTTCTTCTCCAATTTCTCTGAAAATGTATTTCAACACAGCATGTTTAAATGAGGAAAAATTTAGCTTGATTCAGACGTTGATATAATTTTTTGTCATGGTTAGGAAGCCACAGTAGTGAGAGATTGAGGTTTCTAGTGGTACTGGATCCAATTTGAGAAGAGGAGATATTCATGCTCAGCTCACTTTCATGTTTTTTAATTTTCTAAATTCAGTTCAGTATGTCAGCCCAGAAAATACCTCTCATCATGTGTGGAATTTCCCATCTTAATTAATCAAATATATAATTCCACAGAGGCAAAGGCCTATGTCCCAGGTTCCTCTACATCTCATCAAACTGACAATAGAGATTAACCATCAATCCTATGATCAAAATAGTTGAGGACAATTTGTAGGTACTGTGAGCACATTCTAGTAGCTACATATGCTCTTTAAACACTAAGAGGCCTCTAACCAATATGTCATAAAATGCCAAACCATACAACACTGCATTATAATGAATCAGCTGTTTTGACAACTTGGCTGAACTTAGAAGCAGATCTTTTCCCCTCTTGAAGTCTCAAACAGGTAATTAAGCCCAACTGATATTGACTTCAATCTTCAGAATCTCAAAGAAGTGCTAGCTAAGCTAGAGATTTATGAAAATCTCTAGCACAAAAATGTAAAATAGTAAGTGAATGCTTATAAGTCAATAACATACTGATAATTTGTTATACAGACTTAGGAACTCAGTGCATTACAAATAAAAGTAGTGTTTTGGGGAAATTCAGTGAGTTTCTATAACATAATACTTAGATTATTTTAGGCAGAAATATGCATTTTATTTATTAAATTGTATATTTTGTCCTTACAAATAATCTGTATCTATGGTAATTTGAATATATTAAAATGTTTATTTGAAGCTTTATATCATATGTTTACAAACTTTTCCTATTATAAGTGGAGAAAATAATACATTGTGTGAAAATTTGATTTAACCTATTTCTAGTAACTTAAATACATTAATAAATATTTTAATTACTTATATTTCCTCCTTTTAAAGGTTCACTTTGAATATTATTTACACTTTCTCTCTCATTCTTAGACTTCTTCATTGCATCCCCAGTATTCAAATTCATGACCTCTTCTATAATTTTTACTAATACACACATATACACACACAGCCTACTTAGCCCTTTTATTGTTTGTATACCCATGGTTTAGAGTCCACCACATGGGTTTGGATAACATGCCAAGGGTCTTTTCTCTAAAATAATCTTATTATCCTTTTCTCAGCTGCAAGTGATTCCCTACATCTCTTCTCCTATGGGTGAGACATTGTGAATTTCTCCCTAGCCACATTTGTATGTCTACTAATGTTTTGATTCTTCATGTCTTGTTTAAGCAACAATATTATTGAAATACTACAGACAGACCTTTTCTACAATATGTATATAATATCTTACAGAAGAAACCTTAATCTTCTAGAACTTCCAATCTTACGGCTGCTGTTCTGCATTGTAAAAATATCATTTGGGTTGGTATACCCATGCTAACAAAATCTCTACCTTTTTTATCAGTTCTGGATTGACATGTACAAACTGATCATTTTTAATGGCAAGTTATTAAGTGACTAGAGGAGAGTAAATAAGAAATATAGACAAGATAAAATATATAAAAGATAAAAGCTGGGGTTGGAAGGTCTTCCACAAGCTTTGTCTTACGTTAAGTAAACTTACTAAGAAGAACAGTATCTTATATACTACCTCTTAGAGAGAAATGGGGTAAAGTCAGCAGAAACTCTCATACAAGAGGACAATATCAGATAAAATCTAACCATGCAAATGTAGGATAGAGGGAACACAGGATATATCAAAGGCTTCAGTGACCAACCAGTAGTGGCCTTGACACTGATAACACCCAGAGCAGATTTGACCAAGAACAGCCCCCTGACACACATACACTGCTTGCACCAATTAGAGGAACAGATAGGTAGATGTCAGTGCAAGAATACCTACAACATCATAAAGAGCAATATGGTACCAATTGAGCCTCGAGGCCCAATAATTGGAAGACCTGAACATGTAGGAGAAGAAGAAAAAGCAAGCTTAACATAACTTTTTGAAGATGGCATAGGCTTTTAAAGAGGGAAAAAATTCCCTTAAAAGAGATGAGGAAAAGGCAAAAAGTATAAAAAATCAATAAATCCCATTGAAAAGCCAAGAAAAAGCAGTCAAAATAATTGAGGGAAACAGTTTAAGACTTGAAAATTAAAATAGCAGCAATAAAGAAAACATAAACTGAGAGAATGCTGGAAATGGAAAAAATTAAGTAAATGAATATGAAGTACAGATGCAAGCATAACCAACAGACTGCAAGAAATGGAAAAGAAAGTCTCTGACATGGAAAATACAATACAGGAAATAGATTTGTCAGTCACAGAAAAAATTGAAGCCAAAAAAGTCATAAAACAAAATATCTGGAAAGCAAACGATACCATGAAAAGAGAAAACATAAAAATAATAGGAATAGAAGAAGAATATCAACTCAAAGGCACAGAAAAGATATTAAATAAAATCATAAATGTAAAGAAGGAAATTCCTATAAAATTACAAGGAGCTTACAGAACACCAAGTAGACTAGAACTCCCCCATTGTAAAGTCTACTCAGCACATAATCAAACTACTAAACATACAGAATAAAAAATACTAAGAGCTCTGGGATTAAAAAAAAGCCAAATAATTTACAAAAGCAGAAATAGAATAACACTTGATTTCTTAATTGAGACTCTGTAAGCTAGAAGTTTTTGAACAGATAATATGCAGACACTAAGAGACTACAGATGCCAGCCCAGATTACTATACCCAGCAAAGCTCTCAATCACCATATACTATAAACAAAATATTCCATGACAAACATAATTTAAAACAAAACCTATCCACAAATTCAGGCCTACAAAAAAACACTAGAAGGAAAACTTCAACCAGAGAAAGTTACATGCTTTCTTATAGACATAAGCAATAGATAAAACCAAAACATTAAGCCCCCCCCCTACTACAACAAAAACAGAAACAAAAAATAACAAGAATTGGCAATAACTGGTCATTAATATCCCTTAATGTCGATGAACTCAAGTCCCCTATAAAGAGACAAGCTACCAGAATGAATACAAAAACAAGATTCATTTCTCTGCTGCATACAATAAACACGCTTCAGCTTCAAAGACAGACACTAGCTTGGAGTAAAGGGTTGAGAAAAACTTTCCAATCAAATGGACTTAAGAAGCAAGCTGGTATAGCTATTCTAATATCTAACAAAATAGATTTCAAACTAAAATTAGTGTCCTTTAGAAGGACTACATATTCATTAAAGGAAAAAATCCATCAAGATAATGTCAATTATCTTGACATTATCAAATATGAATATTTATGCTCCAAATATAAGGACATTTACATATATAAAATAAATATTACTAAATATTAAATAGTGTGTAAACTTCTAAACAATAATAGTGAGAGAATTCAACACCCCACTCTCATCAATGGATAGTTATGCCAGAGAGAAACTTAACAAAAAACAGGGATCTGACAGATGTTATGACTAAAATGAACTTAATAAAAATATACAGAACTATCTACCCAAATACACACACAAAAGACAATTTCTTCTCAGCACTCCATAAAACCTTCTCTAAAATTGGCCATATAATCAGTCATTAAATACACATTAATAGATATAAAAAATTGGAATAACCCTTGTATCCCATAGGACCATGATGGCATAAAGTTAGATTTCAAAAAAAATAATACTAACTACAGAAAGCCTACAAATTCATGGAAACTGAACAACTCTAAACTGAAGCACTTCTCTGTTGAAGAAAAAATAAAGATATTAAAGACCTTCTAGGAGTCAAAGAAAATGAATCCACAATATACCCAAACCTATGGGAAACAAGGAAGGCAGTGCTTTGTAGTATGAGGTTTCTGGCCCAGACTTTCGGGCCTAACCTCAAAGTTTAGGTCCACAGACCTGCAGACCCGCAGACCCGCAGTCCCACAGTCCACAGTCCTACAGAGACACACAGACGCTTTCATTAGTTTTTGGCTGATCAGCCTCAGGCCCAGGCATATCACTTGCTAGCTCTCTACCCTTCATCTAACCCATGTCTCTTGTTCAGCCATGCGGCTCGGTATCTTTCTTTAGAGCAGCATAGTTGTCCTTGGCTTCCTCTGGCTTCTCCCTGGAGCTCTTCTGGCATTCTGCTCTCAGAGATTTTCTTAGTCTGGTAGCCCCACCTACACTTCTTGCCTGCCTTTGGCCAATCAGCTCTTTTTGTTAAACCAGTGGGTGGGACAATTATTTACCATGAAAAAAACACAATACCCCTACAGTGCTTAAAGGAAAAGTCATAGCATTAAGTGCCTATATAAAGAATTTGGAAAAAACTCATGTATGTGACTTAACAGCACACCTGAAAATTCTAGAACAAAAAGAAGCAAACTCACCCTGAATGAGTTGATGTGAGGCTATACATTTAGGAATGAAATCAATAAAAATGAAACAAATGGAACAATACAAAGAATCAATGAAACAAAAGTTTGTTCTTTGAGAATATCAACAAGATAGACAAATCCTTATTCAAACTAAACAAAAGGCAGGGAAAGAATATCCCAATTAACAAAATCATAAATGAAAATGGAACCATTAGAACAGACAACAAGGAAATATAGAAATCCAGAGGATCATCATGTCATACTTCAAAAACCTGCACTCCACAACATTTGAAAAATCTGAAACAAATTGACAATTTTCTGAATAGGTAACTGTTACAATGTGGTTTCTTGGTCCCAGATGGCGAGAAGCCCAGACTCACAGACCCTGCAGCCCCAGACCTCTTAGCTGCCTGCTGCTGTTTAGGCCCCAGAAATTACTCAGATACTTATATTAACTTCATGCTGTTTGGCCTATGGCTCAGGCACATTGTTAGCTTGCTCTTTTATCTTAACTCAACCCATTTTTATTAATCTTTCCTGCCACGTGGCCTGTGGTTTACCTGTTGTTCTTTTAGGCTTCTGGCTCCTTCTCTATGACTCTGCCCTGCTCCTTCTACCTATTCTGATTCCTCCTCCTACTTTTTCTATGGTACCTGTCATGGGCCAAAACAGCTCCTTTATTTAAGGATTGTTATTCACAGTATACGGAAAGACATTCCCACATCACTTCCCCCTTTCTGTCTAATAAAAAGGAAGGCTTTAATTTTAACAAAGTAAATATATATATATATAACAAAACAGCTATCAAGCAAGAATTACAGTTATAACATATAGTCCATTTGTATTTAGCAAACCTAAAGAAAATACACTTATCAACCTTATCTATATGAATACAAAGTTTCATATATACCTTAAAATAACCAAGAAAAACTCTACCTATGACTATTTAATCTTTAACTACATCAAAGACCACAGAAGGATATGTTTACCTAAGTAAACTGGAAGTACAAGCAACTTCTAAAATCCAGAAATGACAGAGATGACACCTATATGTCTGGACAGTCACCCAAAGTTCCTTTATAAAGTTGGGGCATATATCTTCAGTCTATAGGCCCAGAGTCTCTTTTTATTTTAGTGAAGCAGGAAATCTGCTCTGCCCATTTTGCTATAGTTCATCAGTCACTTTTCTTCAAGTCCTGAAGAATGTCTGACAGTTTTCTCTGCAAAGCAGGAACCTGAATGACCATCTTGACTTGTTTTGCCAAAGTCCAGAGGTCACCTTCTTATGGAACCTGCATGTCCAGTTTAAACAGCATACTGTCAAGCAGTCAATATAACAGGTTCATGTCTAGTGGCTAACCGATGTCACAAAAAACTAATCTCCATATGGAGTTTTTTTGATGTCTATTTTTTTCTTGCAGTAAATTGGTGCTTCCAGGAGCAGACCTGTCTCACTGTCTTGGGTGCCATTTGTCACAATGTGGTTTTCTCAGCCCCAGGCAGCCAGAGGCCCAGACCAACAGGCCCGCAGTCAGCTCCAGACCCTTTAGCCGCCCACAGCTGCTCAGGCCCCCAGAAATGACTCAGGCACTTATATTAACTTAATGCTATTTGGCCTATGGTTCAGGCACATTGCTAGCTAGCTCTTTTATTTTAACTCAACCCATTTTCATTAATCTATTTTGCCATGTGGCCCGTGGCTCACCTGTGTTCCTTATATGCTTTTTTCTTCTTTTGGGCTTCTGGCTCCTTCTGTCTCTCATTACATGTTGACCCTTCAGGCTTCTGAATCCTTATTTCTGACTCCACCCTGCTCCTCCTCCTCCTACATATTCTTATTCCTCCTACTACTTTTTCTATGGTGCCTGTCATGGGCCAAAACAGCACCTTTATTTAAAGCTTGCTATTCACAGCATACAGGAAGGCATTCCCACATCAGGTAACACATACCAAAATTAAATCAAGAAAATATATTTGAATGAGAATTGTAACCCCTAAAGAAATAGAAGCCATCATCAAAAGTCTCCCAAACAAAAAAAAAATAGCCATGTACAAATGTTTTCAGCACAGAACCAACAAAATTTCAAAAAGAAATAATATTTATACTACTTTAATTGTTCCACACAATAGAAACAAAATAAACATTGCCACAACTCTTACATCATTACAGTCATTCTGATACCCAAACTGCATAATGATGCAACAAAGAAAAATAATTACAGTTAAATATCCAGCATGAACATCAATACAAAAATACTCAATAAATTTTAGCAAATCAAATCCAAGCACACATACAAAAAAATACACCATAATCAAGTAGGCTTTTATCCTAGCGATATAGGGATGGTTAAACATATAAATCTAACAATATCATTTACCCTATAAATAAATTTGAAGAAAAAACATTACCTCACCAGATGCTGAAAAAAGTCCAACAAAATCCAAGTCTCATTCATAATAAGAGTTTTGAATAGATCAGGTATAAAAGGAACATACCTAAGCATAACACAGATAATATACAGCAAGCTAAAAACCAATATCATATTAAATGTGGAGAAACTCAGAGATTCCACTAAAATGGAGAATAAGACAAGGCAGTCCACTCTTCCAATATCTATTCAATATAGTACTCAAAATTCTAGCAAGTTCAATAAGACAGTACAAGGAAATGAAGGAGATAAAAAATTAAGGAAAGAAGTCAAACTTTTGCTATTTGCTGATGATATGGTAGTATATGTAAGTGACCAATACCACTCTTGGACATATATCCAAAGGATGCATATTTATACCACAAGGTCATTTGCTCAATTACGTTCATAGCAGCATGGTTCATAATAATCATAACCTGAAAACAACCTAGATGTCCTTCAACTGAAGAATGGATTTTTTAAAAAATGTCATACATTTTCACAGTGGAGTATTACTCAGCAGTAAGAAGTAAATGACATGTTGAAACTTGCTGGCAAATGGATGGAACTAGAAAAAAAACTCTTAATGAACTAACCCAGACCCAGAAACATAAACATATTATGTACTTACTCATAAGTAGATATTAGACCTAAAGCAAGGAGAACCAGGCTACAGTCCACAAGCCCAGAGAAGCTAGGTTACAAAAACAATCCTAAAAGAGACATTCATGGATTTCCCATGGGAAATAAATAAGATCTCCTGAGTAAATTGGAAGCATTGGGGAAAGGAGGTGAGGGGAGGTGGAAAAGAACAGAAGTAAAGGGATTGTTGAGTTGGATGAGAGAGAGAAATAGAGAGCAAAAAGAAAGATATCTTGATAAAGGAGCTTTTGAGGGGTTAGGGAAACCTGGTGCTAGGGAAACTTTGTTATCCATAAGCATAACCCAATTTAAGATTATAAGCAATTGTGGAGTGGGTGCCTGAACTGACCTTCCCCTGTAATAAAATTGATTTACCACCCTAGTCATTAGAGAACCTTCTAGCAACTGATAGAAACAGATACAGAAATTCACCCCTAAGCACTGGGTCTCGCTCCCAGTCTAGTCAAATAGAGAGAAAGAAAGGACTATTTGAACAAAGTGCTCAAGATCATGATGGGGAAACCTACAGAGACTGAGCTATTGGGAGGTCACTAATTTTGGACTAACAGATGAGGATTCTACATGTAACCAAAGTAGGCCCTATAAATGTGAATGACAGTGGTATGTGGCTTGGACAGACTGTTGGTCCTCTGGCAGTGAGGCTATAATTTACCCCTAGTGCATGAACTGGCTTTTGGAGCCCATTCCCTATAGATAGATCCATTGCTCAGCCTTGATACAGGAGGGAGATACTTCGTCCTGCTTCAAGTTGATTTGCTAGACTTTATTGTCTGCCCATGGGAGGCCTTACTTTCTCTGAGGAGTAGATTTATGTGGTTAGGGAGAGAGGAGGTGAGGCATGATAGAGAGGAGGGGAAGAAGGTGAATTGCGGTTGCAATATAAAATGAAAAGAAAAAACTTTTAATAAAAATATTTAAAAATGAAATTACATTGTTTTAGGAAAATCACAGTTTTGGGCTACCCTCCTGGTTCTGAAACCTCTCCAGCCATTGATATTTGACAAGACTCTCACACGTTGAGCATCTTGAGTCTAATTAGATAGCTTTTAGTTACTCCCAATATATAAGTGCATCTATTGCGTATGTAGGGATATCTTGTCATTTTGACCATCATTGTGATGTATAGGCTTTACAGATACATAATGTTCATATTTTTTCTTCCTTGAAGGATTGCATAGTATCTTCTGATACTATGAAAGGCAGTCCTCAATGAGTTGCTGTCCAAGTCAGTTTGAGCTTGACTTTTTTTTCAAGTTCTGGAAGATACAGACTTTTTATTTCATTGGTACATTTACAACACTTTAGAGCAGTGACTGACATAGCATCATATAAGTGTATATTTGTTTATTGAATAATTAAATTTTATTCACTATTTTCTCATGGTGATTACATGAAATGCTATAAATGTATATTAATAGTGATAGAAATACTTTTCACTTTTTCATCATTTATAACTTCTACTTAGTCACTTATTTCTAATCTTTCCTAATCTCTCTTCAGTTTTTATAACAAGTACATAAAATATGCCTTGCTACAAAGAAGCATACACACTGCGAAGACAGAATGTCTATTACAAAATAATAAATTCATATATTTTACCAACTGGGAAGGACATGCAAACAAAGGTCAGGACACTAGTGAAGACTATAGAGCCTCACAATTTTAACCTAAATTTTTGAAATGCTTCATAATCTACATGAAGGCTTTCTACTTCAATATTTATTCAATTGATAGCTAAGTCTTCCTACTTCACACATAAAGTTAGGCCTATCATGTCTGAAACTCAATATGGGCCTCTTATTCTTATTGTTATATAGAAATACAAACTACGAGACCATTTTGTGTTTCTCCTATGTATTGAGAAATAGTAATAGGGCTAGAGAAGGAGTTGGAAGGGGGGCAATGGTGGTAGAAGTGATATAAATTCAGTATTCATATATGAAACTCAATTATTACAGAGAAACAAAAATTAGTGTGTTTTTGTATAGCCAGCGTTATGCTGAATACTCAAAATTGTAAAGCCTGTTAATATTTCCCTTGGTCACTTTCAGAAGTGGAACATAAGACATAAGCTTCTATTGCTGAAGTCATAATATACTTCAAACACAGGGTCTAGATGTTCCTGAACTGCAAATAACCTGATACCTTTATACCTGAGGACTAATTTTCATGATACCTGAATGGATCATGCATTTTCCAAAAAGAGGGAAACATCAAACAGTCCTACACAGCTATGATGTATATAAACTACAGCAGTGATCAATACAGAACAATAACAATAAGAGCAAGAGTGGTATGCATAAATTGGTGGTAAGCAGTGGTTCTCTAACTAGAAATACTGGGGGGAGAGTGAACTTTGACTAGAATATATCATATATTCTTTTCAATTAAAAATTAAAATGAATTCATTATTTGCTTACTAAATAACCTTTTTAAGAATATGAAACTGGAGAAGTTGGAAATGTGCAATTCATTTATGATCAGTAAAGGGAAGGTTTGGTGGATATATTTGATCAAAGAACATTGTTTTTTATGTATGAAACTTTCAATAAACTAATAAAAATATTATATAGGAAGTTAATTTATTCTTGAAAATATCCCCAGAAAATGAAACACCACATCTTGATGATGTGGGAATGTCTCTCTGTATGCTGTGAATATCAATCTTTAAATAAAGGAGCCGTTTTGGCCCATGACAGGCACCATAGAAAAAGTAGGAGGGGAAATCAGAATATGTAGGAAAGGAAGGGCAGAGTTAGAGACAGATCAAGCCAGCTGCCAGAGAAGAAACATGTAAGAAACATGGGTGAGCCATGGGCCATGTGGCAGGACAAATTAATGAAAATGGGTTCAGCCAAGAAAACAGTATTGTAACACCTTAGGCATATTCACACCCCCATGCTATTGCTGCTCTAGTTACCACAGAAAGTAAATGAAATCAGCATATCTCTCAATAAATGGAGAATGGATAATAAAATTCTGGTATATATAAAATGGAGTATTATTTAAATCTAAATAAAAAAGTAAAATCATTAATTTTGAAAGAATATTGATGGTCATTGAATCAGTCATATGAAGCAAAGTCAATAAATCTTATAAAGTAAAAATCCTGCATGTTCTTCTGTAGGTGGAAGTTTCTGACCTGCCTGCCAGTTCCTAAATAACCAACATAAAAGATTAATATTAATTATATATATTCATCTAATAGCTCAGGCTTATTACTAACTTGCTCTTGGAAATTAAATTAACTCATTTCTATTAATATACATTTTGCCATGTTGCTTTTACCTGTATTCTGTTTTTGTGTGTCTGACTCATTCTTAATCTAGCTGATGGTCTCTCTCTCTCTCTCTCTCTCTCTCTCTCTCTCTCTCTCTCTCTCTCTCTGTATGTGTTTCTCTCTCCCTCTTTTCAGCCTCTTCCATATCTGGCTGCAGGCAGAGTTTTACTTACAAGGCACCAGTCCAAGATAAATGTTTATTAGAATAAAAATCAACACTCATGATATTAGTAACAGCTTATAGTGGCACCTGAACAGGGACTGGCGTATCCAAGCAATGGATGAGCAATGGACAAGCAATGGACAATCCAGAATGGATGGATTCTGATCCTGTCTCTCCAGAAGCCAGGAACCAGGAAGAGAGCTCCCCATGTTTCATCAGCCCCTTATCAATGGGGTTGGCCACACCCCCTCCAGGAGCTCTGGACCCTGGATAAGCATCTTAGGACCTTATCAGCTGACACCTGAATCCCACTACATCTGGCTGTCCCAACTGTAGCTTCAGTCTAGCTACTGGACAGTCAGTTTTTTATTAAACCAGTCTGTGTGACAAATCTTCACAAGAACAAAAGATTATTCTACAACATTTATTTTTTCCTCTTATGTATATATGTGTGTATGCGAAGACATATAGACATAGATGTATGAACATAATTTAACACACAGAAAGGAGAACAAAGAAGGGTAATAAAAATAGGCAAAATACAAATGTCATTATATATGTTTGCTTCTTGTAAAACTTTGAATGATCTCTCAAGGTAAAACACATTTTCAATGTATAATAGGTCTTTAATTGGCACTGTTCACATGCAGGGGTGTTGCCTTATTTGAAGATCAGAATTATGTTTTTTATTGTTTATATATTTCTTTAGACCAGTAAATGAAAACAAAATTGTGGGTACTCTTTCTTTAAACAATTTTTTTTTTACTATTTAAATAACTGAGCCTGAAGATTCTTAGAACTATATCTAATAATAATAATTCTTCAAATTATGGTAATTCCTAATACAATATATCTCCATAGACTCTCAAAGTGTTACTAGGCAATAATTTAAAAACACAGTAAAAAATTTTTCATTGTAACTTGTCATTCTTGACAATTTAAAATATTTATAAAAGACATAAACACTCAGTACACTACTGGGTTTTATATTAAAAATATATGAACATTGAATATTAAATATAGTTAAACATTTCTTCTAGAAGAACAGACAAATGCAACTGCTACATACATATAGAAAATGATTTCAGAAATTAGCAGTATCTGTATGGTGATGAAAATTGATTATCTTGATGATATTTATTATATTTGTTACTTTTGAAACATCTTAATCAAATAATTATTTGAATTGGGATTTTAAAGAAGTAGTCTAAATATCAACTATAGTAAGTAGTAATAGTAAGTAAATTAACTTACTTAGTAGTAAGTAAATTTTGTGAATACTTTTAGAAACATTGGATGTGACAAATAATAGACATATATTTTCATGTGCTCTTAAGTGTACATAAAAGTGAGGAGAATAATTTTAAGAATGAGTCATGAATATTTGTGTATAAATAGTATGCAGAAAAGAGGACCCAAGGAAGTAGACAGAAGTTGAAGCAGCCAAAGGAGAATAAAAATAAACATTATCATAAGCCATGAGTGTTATATCATAAAACATAGATATGAGCATAAAGTTACATGATTGAAAAATGAATAAAAGGGACAGAAAGGATCTTAGTGGCTTAATTATAGTAGATATTCCAAAGTATCATTGGGAAAATCTTAATTGAAAATAATCAATGAAAATAATAGAAGTGTATGTCAGTAGGTATGAGTAGGATACTAACTTCACAGGGCAGCAGAGATAATTAAGTGTACTAATACATACATATTTTATAGATTTACTGAGAAACTCCAATGAGCTAACAGTTTTGAAAGGGCTATAATGTATCAAGCATTAATTACCAATGTATTATTTTAATTTTTTTCAATTATAGTGAAGATCAATCTATGTGAATGTAAAATACCCTGTTGTTAACGAATTATCTTATTTCCACATTACCTCCCAGTAATGCTAATTACATCTTCTGTTTTTGTTAAATCTTGGTGGCTGGGGACATGGTTCTGCAGTTAAGAGTATTGGCTGATCATGCAGAAGGCCTTAGTTTTGTTTATGTTTCCCACATTGCAGCTCATAAATATCAGTAACTCCAATCTTGTGAGTTTAGACACTCACTTATGAACAATAACAAGTGCACATGCACATATGTGTCATACAGACATAGAAGCAGGAAAAACACATGTAAACTTGAAATTAAAACATTATTTAATAAAAGAAATCTTTGAAAACAGCGGCAGTAACAAAAAGATTGTAGTCTTTTATATATGTATTTACCTTGTCAACTATTCTTATTCTCCTTACAGAATGAATCAGTATTAGGTCATATACTTATAATTATTGCCTTGTGCAAGATTAGTATAAATAACATCTACAATAAATATTTACTGAATGAATTATTGAATGATGTGCTGAATATTATTAGAAATATGGCTGAAAGAATGAAGACTGAGTAGACACCTTAGTATCATACTGAAGTTTTATAGTGCTTTGTTTTCTGTGATGGTATGGTATGACTATTGGCATCTTAGACAACTAGCCAATAAAAGCAAACTATGCTTTCATAATTTTGTTTGTAATAATCTCAGATGAACAGGAATTAAGTAGTGCAACTCCAAATTAGTGAAACCTGTCACAGCAAAAATTACATTGCCCCTACCTTGTATAACACAAGGTAAGTTCAACTGAGCTTTAAGGAAATATAGTATTGCATCAAGGAATAATGTCATACTTCAGATCATAACATTATACAATTTCTAGTACTATTTTTATTTGAATTCCTTTTCAAGAAGCAAACATTCTGGATTATATTCAGTTGGAATATTGGCTGTGGTTTGGGATAATATTGGTATGGTGGATTTGGACATGCTCAGAACTATTAATATAAATAATAAAATTTATTGATCAATACTGAAATTAATGGCATTTTAAGCTTTTAAACAAAGTAAATATTTAATATCAGAGAGCAAATATCAGCAATAACTTTAATAATTTTCAATGTATTTATAAATAGCTGATGTCATCTTGATTGTTCTCCTCTATTTTGGCAAATACTTTATTTCATATGAATACCTAAAAATAATTTAACCCTAAGCTTGTAGGAAAATTTCATATTCTCCATATAAAAGTGCAGGGTAAGCTGCTACACAATTTCTTTCAACAACAAATAGAAAATCATGGCTGCTTTTTCTGTGTGTGTCATTTTTGGATTCAACTGTAACTACATGTCCCTAGTTTCCTTATCATGTCAATTATTTACCCTAAGGAACAACCCAGCAGCAAAAAATCCATATTTTCTCTTAAGGTCTGGAAATATTTTCTGTGATTATTGCAGTAGGTATTACTTTATGATTTTGTTTCTTTATATCTCTTGAGTATGCCAACTGGGGAAGTTCAGCAGAGGTCTATTGAAGAGAGGATTATAAGTGAACTCAATTTGCTTCAGAAAAGATGGTGAGAAAATAATGAGTAATAGAACTGACTGTAATTTGGTAATTTGTGAAGCCAGGTTATATGTACATATGAGCTGTTCTTCCCTTTTTATATGCTTAAAATTTTTTTTCACTCCTCATAGCTAGGTGTTTATTTTTTTACCTCATTTTATTTTTTTTAATAAAAATGTCTTTTCTTAATCCATGTATCTCCCTGTCTTCCCTTCCATCCTTCCACTTTCAACTAATGTAATTTTAAATATGTAACTAGTAAATCACAATATGCAAGTTGATATGGCATTTGAGCATTTAAAATGTTCTGGATCATTTAGATACTGAGGAAAGCTAGATAAATGGATATGCCTAATCAAGAAGAGGTAATAACATTGCATGTTCAATTTTAAAAAGTCTGCAAGATCACTGGTGGAAGGATTACTATGGACCACTCCATAGTAGTATCTCTATAATATTCAAAGTAATTCAGCTGTTCATTGCTCATCATCATACACACACACACACACACACACACACACACACACACACACACACACACATACACACATACACACACATTTTCATCTTCCCCATAGTAAGTTATAGCAGAATTAGAGGAAAGGAGAACATATAATCTGACTTTAAAGAACCCTAACTGCCCTTTTAATTGGTCTGTGAAAAAACTTACAATTTTGGAATTTTTATTATAGGGAATAATAAAAATCAAAAATTTAAAATAAATTATAAACTTATTGATTTGAGTAGTTATTAACTTTGATATCTCATTTATGTGACACAATAACTATTCATTAACTTTTTATCACCATAGCAAAGATTAAAAGCATAACAATATGACATGATCTCTGCACCACTAGAATCTTGCTATACCTCGAGGGAATAAAAATCAATGAAGTATGGAATGGAACTTCTGAAACAATGACCCTTGGTGTGAATTTAATCATTTTAATGTATGCCAGGTATTTTGTGCTCAGTGATAGACATGAGCACAAATATACATGGCTAACACAATTATTTCAATATTAGAAGGACTCACAGGCAAAGGAACACACTTTAAGAAACACAAATAACCATACTGATTTGTGTTTTGCTTTTTTAAAAAATAAACTGGTATAAATGCTGTGAGAATATGTTCTTGTATGTTGCTAATATTTATCCCTCCTACTGGTTGAATAAAAAGTTAATTGGCCAGAAGGCAAACAGAAAGTGTGGACAAGGCTACCAAACTAAGCAAACTCTGGAAACTGGAAGAGCAGAGTTGAAACACCAAGAGAGATGCCAGAGAAACTCCAAGAAAGGTGCCAGAGAGACCCCAGATGAGATGCCAGCAGATACAGAGCAAAGAAATTGAAATGCTTCTCTGAGAAAAGTTATTGAGCTGCATGACTAAACAAGAAAAGAATCATGGGTTAGTTTAAGAGTAAAGAATTAGCAAACTATATGCCTGGGCTGTAGGTTAATCAGCATAAAATTAATACAAGCTTCTGTGTGTTTCTTTGCAACTTTTGGACTGCTAGTCCAGATCTTGGAGTTAGTCCAGGTCAGAAAATTTCTATTACATGTAAATCCTCAAAGTTAACAATTTTGACTAAAAAATAAAACAATATTCTCCTCATACCGACCATAAATGTTATGGAAGAAAGATAATGTTTTCAGAATGCAAAAGAAACAAATAACCTCTAATTCTTCAAGTACTTTAATAGTTTTATATATCCCCCCAAATAAGCCAAATTCCATCTACAGGAGAAAAGATAAAATCTAACAGATACTGCTATTATTATTCATGGTATTTTCTCATCTTTTAATAACCTGAACACACACCTTGGTCACTTTCAATTTATACTTATTTTTTTTGAAAAATATTTGACCTGAAGATAGTAGACTGTGCTTTCCAGCAATACACAAATCAATTCATTAAGCTGTCCTGTTCAAACTAATTCCAAACAAAACATTCATAAAGAAATAAAATCTTATGAGCTGCTTTGCAACATAACCATAACTAGAAGCACGATATTTAAAGCACTTCATTTTCTTCTTGTGGAAAATTTTATCTCACATATACACAAATAATACATGTTGCAAACATGCTCTCTGCAAGATTGCAACTCTAATATTGTTTTTAAGTATGTCAAAGAAAGAACAAATGTATGCAAAAATAGAATGATAAGATAATATTCAATTTGAGCATAAATTCTATTACATATACAATTCTTCATAAATAAGATAAAATAACTGTAAAATATAGAATCATGTGCTTTTCAGGAACAAAATATAGTCTTTCTAAAATGCTTCAATTTTCATTCCACAATAAACTATAAAAGAATTATACTCCAAAGATAATATTTGGGTATTTTAAAGTTGAATAGATTAAAACATAGTGAAAATACTGTATTAGTAAACAGTTCCTTTGTGTCCAATATTAAAAAACCAAATGGCATCTGGATAGGCAAGTTACAGTTTTATATGTCCAATGTTATAAAGCAGCTTTAAAAAAACATGGCAATATTATTTAGAATTTTTAATTTCTAAGACAAAAATGTGCCTAACTACTCTTATCCCCAGCTACAAATTTTATCACACAGAAAGAGAAAGAGAAAATGTATATAGGTAATTTTTTAAGAATGTAGAAAAGCTAGATCCAACACTAAATGTGACATACTTTAGGACCAAATATTGATTAAGTTATAAAGAATTTCTCATGGTGTAACATCCTCTGATGTGCCATTTCAGTCAATTACTGTTTCCCGTGAAAAAGTTGATTTTCTTTCTATAAGTGTTTGTATTCTATGAAATATTTCACAATTATGTATTATACATTGAGCATATTTCTCTCTTAGATTTTTGTCCTCATTTCCCTGCTTATTAATTTCCTTTAGTTCCTTGACAATTATACTTTTACATTTATCTAATAAAGACCTTTACCAGAATATCCTTGTTTTGACTTTTTTATTTTTGGAATTATAATTATAAAATTTTCAGTCTTTCATACATTTAATTTTTCCCATATATCCTTCCATGATTTCCTTCAAATTCATGCCATCTTTTCCTCTAATAGTTATCATATGCATGATGTATGTATGTGTATGAATAAACATACATATCCCCAAATATAATTTGTTCACTCTATATAATGTTACCTTTTGTCATCTTGTGTAGTAGAAGGTTTCTGGTCCAGACTCTCCGGCCTAGCCTCATGGTTTAGGCCCACAGACCCGCAGACCCACAGAGACACACAGAAGCTTACTATAGTTTTAGGCTGATCAACCTAATGCCCAGGCATATAATTTGCTAGCTCTTTACCCTTCATCTAACCCATGACTCATCCTGTTCAGCCATGGGGCTTGGTATCTTTTATCAGAGCAGCATATTTGTCCTCTGTTTCTTGTGGCTTCTCTCTGGCATTCTGCTCTGTGCTTCCTGTTCTCAGAGTTTCTTAGTCTGGTAGCCCCGCCCACACTTCCTGCCTTTGGCCAATCAGTGATTCTTATTAAACCAGTGGGTGGGACAATTATTTACAATGGAGCAACATAATCCCCCACAATCTTGGGAAAGATTTTTTAATGTATTTTTGTCTTTCATATACCTGGAATGATTTTCACTGGATTTCAAACCATCTAATCCTACAACTCACCATGTTTGGCACATTTACTACAGACCATTGTTTTAGCTCATAGTTATTTCTGACAATATTTAAATATCATTTACAATATTATTTATGTTTCATTTTCCTTTTTGTGAATACTTTGAAATTATTATAATTCATATTATGAAACTTAACAATAATGCACCTAAGTGTGATTTTGCTTGCACTTTCTAGCTAGTGTTCAGTGAGAGTTTTTATGTATTACCTAATATTTTAATAAACATAGACAGTTTTAGCCATTATCTTTTAGACATGTTTTGTGCTATTCTCTTCACTCCATTGTAACACATGACTGCTTATGTTTATATTACTTGACTATTATTTGAAGAATTTTGATTTTTTCAAGCTCATTGTTTTATAATTTGATTGCTTTTGATTTCCCTTCTTCTAATGAACCTTTTTAAATTTTCAGCAAGCTCCCAAAAAAATAACTGATGAATTTCTGTTTACATCATTTGAGAGATTTCCAAAGCCAAATTTCCAAACTGTACAACTGTCAAGAGAACAAGCTCCTAGTCTAAGATTACCTGCTTACATGTATCACAGGAATGGTGCCACTTCTCTTCATCAGTTTTCTTGATTTTTTACCCTCTTACTAAATAAAATACTTTTAAATAATCAACCAAAGAATAAAGGACTTTTTAGCCCATAGTTATAGTGTAGAGTATATCATGATGTTAATATTGAAAGAGGAATAACTTGGAAAAAAGATTACCTGAGTATTACTACTCATTTATTTTTGTTTGTAAATTTTAGATGTCATCTGACCAGATGTTTAAAGCTATTTATACCTTGACATTCCCAAAGAATTTAGCAAATCTTTTATATAATAATATTTGTTTGTAAACTGTTTTATACTTAGACCTTATTTAAATTAATTATTTCATTATTGATATCTTTAAAACATCTTTAACTATCTATGGTTTAACTCTTACTTAATAGTTAAGACAAATGAACCCCTATAATATAAAGTCGGTTTTTCATATACTTTTTAAGTACAATTTTATCTTCTATATTGCTGATTATGAATGGCATTTCAAAAATTTTCACGATGTAGGTTTGTCTACCATGTAAGTGATGTCCAAAGATATTTATAGAAAATGTATGGTTACATTTATAGATGATAATATTAGGTTAATCTAATATCTATCCCTAGGCAATGGGGCTACCCATAATAGGAGAATCTTTCCATCTATAGAACTGCCTGCCAGGTGATTATAGATTTCATCAAGATGACAGTAGATTTAATTATTAGGCTATCTGATGTGGTATGTCTTTTGTACATTGTGAATATGCTTTATTATTGCAGGGACAAAGCAAGATGATGCCCAAAGAAGCAAGATGTAAATATACTGGTAAGCCGCTAGCCATGTGTCAAGGCATAGATTAATAA
Source organism: Phyllotis vaccarum (assembly GCA_033318265.1). Taxonomy (NCBI): domain Eukaryota; kingdom Metazoa; phylum Chordata; class Mammalia; order Rodentia; family Cricetidae; genus Phyllotis; species Phyllotis vaccarum. The sequence goes on from JARWLC010000013.1 coordinate 12,288,830, forward strand.
GAATTGGTTAAGGTATGAGAGATAGTTGTTAATGACCATGAACCATAAGCCAAACAGTTAGTAATTAATATAAATTTTGTGTGATTATTTGGAACAAAGTGGCTGTGGGCAGGTCTAGACCTCCGGGCTGGGCCAGACTGAAAACTTTAGGCTACAGATATGTTTGACATGTATTCTGTTTTGAATTTTCTAAACAGTAGAATTATACTTGCTAGCATGAAATAAAAATTTGTTCTTTTAAGAGAGAGAGAGAGAAGAAAGGAGTGTAATAAAGTTGAAAGAACCTAAGTCAAGTTTGGAGAGGAGAAAAAATTCTCAAAATATATCTCATGAATTTTTTAAATTTAATTTAATTTAATTAAGCCTGGAGGTGGTGGTACAAATCCTAATATTTAATCTAAATACTCAAGAGGCAGGGGCATGTAGATCTATGAGTTCCAGGCCAACCTGATCTACAAAAAGAGTTCCAGGATAGCCAGACCTGTTACATAGACAAACATTTTCTCAAAAAAAAAAAAACAAAAAAAAACCAAAATAAACAAATAAAAATTCCAAGTAAAATTTTTATCAAAATAATATTTACTAATAATATCACTTTGTGAAAGATCTAGATATTTGAAAAGAAAGTAAAATTCACAGCCATTTGGTTAGTGCTAGAATGATTCTAGCTCCAAACACCATCACACTTCTTATAGCCACTCACCAGGGATGTGAAAATTCTAAACAAAATAATCCCCTGTTCAGCTTCAATTCAATCATGGGGAAAGGATACATTTTGATAAGAGAAATAATAATAACTTCAACTAAATAAGGCTGATTGTAACAGGTTTCTGGCCTGATTATCTCCAAGGGCTGAACCTGCCCACTGCTGCCCCCCCCCCCCAAAGTGACTCAGACCCTTATATTAACTTCATGCTGTTTGGCCTACATCTCAGCACATTGCTAACTAGATCCTTCATCTTACCCCATTTCCATTAATCTGTCCTGCCATGTGGCCCATGTCATATCTATTTTGTTACATGTTGCTTCTAAAGGAGCTGTATTGCATCTGTCTCTGACTCTGCCCTCTTTCCTCCTACTTATGCTACTGCTATGGTGTCTTCCAAGGGTCAAAATAGCTCCTTTATTTAAAGAATGATATTCACAGCATACAGAAAGACATTCTCATATCATGTGATTGCAAAGGACTCTCACATGGGAGCTCTGCAATAAATACTGTTAATGTGTGACATAGTCTTACATAGTATTGGAAGACTATATAATAAGTTGTGCATTAATCTTCTCAGTGGGAGGAGTAGCCTGTGTGTACAATAACTATCATTACATTTCAGTTCAACATAACCAGTATAGCAATACAACTTATAGTTTATTGCATTGAAATTTAAGTTTGGAATTTAATAAAATACGTTTCAAACTGAAAGTTTAATGTAGTAAATGGCTCTCCAAATAATCACTTTAACCATTATTAAGAGTTTTTTATAAATAGCAACCTTTGCCTTTACAAAGTAACTTCTTTTGGGTTCTTGTCAGATTTTTTTATAGCTATAAGAAACCTCTTTGGAACTTAATAAAGCTCTAGCTCCCATTACATGCTAATTTGCTAAAGAATATTAGAGAACTAAAAAGTTATTTCTTATGAAATTAATTATACTATATATTGCTTTAAAAAGTGTTTCTTCTCATTTTAGAAACATGGATTATTTCATTAAAATATTTTATAAACTATCAATCCTGTAACATTTAACCTAATATGAGAGATATGGCTATAAAAGATGTGTTATGAACATATGTGGCTGGAGAGAAAGAAATCTAAAAATATATGGTTTGACTGTAAAACTAATTAGTCTCACCCTAATAAAGAAAACTATAGTCTAAAAAAATCTAACTATAAAATTTAATTTTTAATGACCCACTTTAACTTAATAGATATAAAAGTGTTTGTAGGATATTCAATATATTAATAATATAGTTTTATGTATTTTTTCCTATTCAGGTAAGAAACATTATTTGATTTGAACCTAAAATGTATTTTTTGCCAAGGTAGTAGATTCTAACACAGGAAATGGAGCTAAGGTATGCTTAAAGCCTGACACTTTCTGTTTGGGATTGTGAATCTCAGTTGTACACAATAAACAATTACATGCAACATTACAGTTTTAAGAGCTAAAAAAATTGGATTCATACATATTTGTTTATCTATTTTACATCTGGACACAGTTTCCCCTCCCTCCTCTCCTCCCTATAACAGGAGGTTTTTGGCCTGACTAGCCCTATTGTCTGGATATGCCCACAGTTGCTTTACCCTGCTCAACTGACTCAGACCATTTTATTAATTTCATACTGTTCAGCCTATGGCTTAAGCATATTGCTTGCTAGCTATTTCATCTTAATTCAACCCATTTCCATTAATCTGTCCTGACACATGACCCATGGCTTACCTAGTTCATTACATCTTGCTTCCTTTGGAAAGTAGGTCCATATTTGTCTCACTCCACGCTCCTTCTCCTACCTATATTCTGATTTCCAATACTACTTCTTATATGATGCCTATCATGGCCAAAAAAGTTCTTTATTCACAGCATATAGAAAAACATTCCCACATCACCTCCAAGCCCCTTCCCTTCATCTTCTTCACCTCCCTCCCCCAATCTACTCCTTTGATGATCATGATTCCAAGAATTTTTTTCTACAAATAATATTTCTTTTTAATGTATCCTATGTGGCTTACCTTACTTTTCTTCCTACATTCTTATTTGTTCTAGTTAATTATCATACTAAAAAGAAATAATAAGTAAAATAAACAAAAACAAATATAGTAAAATATGTTTTAATTTAGTTTAATTAATAAAATTAATTTCTTTTATACATTACAAAATATTATATTTTGGATCACTGAGCCAACTATGCAGGACTCAAATGGATGTGGAGAGACTAAAGCAATAAACACAGGGTCTGAAAACATCTGCACTAGGTCCTTTGAGTACATGTTATGACTGTTAGCTTGGTGTTTTGTGGGACTTTTAACTGGGAGTGGGTACATCTCCAATTCTGTTGCCTGCTCTTGGGACACTTAATCCTATTGAGTTGCCTTTTTAAGCCTTGATACGAGGGCTTTTGTTTTGTCATATTGTATCTTGTTTTGTCCTGTTTGGCAGTTGTCTCTTGGATGCCTGCTTTTTTCTAGACAGAAATGGAGTGGGAGAGAATCTGGGAGAGATGTGGGTAAACTTGGAGGAGTGGAGGGAGAAAAAACTGTGGTTCGAATTTGTTGTGTTAAAGAAAAATTTATTTACAATTAGAAATTAATGAAAACATGTAGGGGATTGTGTTGTTTCATGGTAAATAATTGTCCCACCCACTGGTTTAATAAAAAGTGTTGATTGGTCAAAGGCAGGCAGGAAGTATGGGCGGGCTATCAGACTAAGAAAACTCTGAGAACAGGAAGCACAGAGAAGAATGCCAGAGAGAAGCCGGAAGAAGCAGAGGACAAGTATACTGCTCTAAGAAAAGGTACCAAGCCTCATGGCTGAACAGAATGAGTCATGGGTTAGATGAAGGGTAGAGAACTAGCAAGTGATATGCCTGGCCCTGAGGCTGATCAGCCTAAAACTATTGAAAGCATCTGTGTGTCTCTGTGTGACTTCGGGTCTGCGGGTCTGTGGGTCTGTGAGTCTTAAACCTTGAGGCAAGGCCTGAAAGTCAGGACAGAAACCTCTTACTACAGAAACAATGTAGTTTTTGACTCTGAAATAATAAAGATTGGCTATACTTAGAATATCACAATTAGTACCATGTTACCCTCATCATCTGGGTTTCTTCCTTTTATTAATGCTGGATAAGGCTCAATATAAGTAATGGAATTTTAAAAGTCAGTAAGAAAGTTGGAGAAAGCCCCTTTTGTAGAATATTATTTTAAGATGGGTCACATTTGTTTATGTTGTAGAACATTTGTTATACTGATGCAAAAATGTATTGTATTCTATGTTTCATTTGTTTAACTCTGAAGATATGTTACTGTGTCTTTCTAAAATACTTAATTGGTATAATAAATAGCTTAACTACAAATAACAAGGCAGGAGTAAGGATAAGTAGTGCTGGTAGGCAGAGATAATAAATAGGAGGAGAAATCTTGGAAGAAGGAGGAGCAAGCACAAGGATGGAAGGACATTATGGGCCAGACCCTCAACCACACAGCCAGATACAGATGAAGAATGAGAGTAAGATTTATAGAAGGAAAAGAAAGGAAAAATCTGAGAGGCAAGCAGTAGATGGGTATATGTGTTAATTTAAGATTTTTTAAGCTGGCAAGAAATAAGCCAAGCTAAGGCTGGACATTTACAATTAAGAATAAGAGTCTGTGTGGGATTTATTTTTGAGATGGTTCCCCCAAGAGCAAACCACAAATGAGCCAAGCATAAATAGTAAACATTATCAATGGCAACAGCCCCTGATCCCATTATTAGGAATATCACAAGAAGACCAAATACACACTGTAACATGTATGTAGAGGACCTAGGGCAGTCCCATTTAGCTTCTTGGGTTGTCTATTCAAGATCTATGAACTGTTATGAGTCAGGTTAGCTGTTTCTGTGGTTTTCTTTTCATGTCCTTGACCCTCTGGATCATACAATTCTTTCCCCTTCTCTTCAGCAGGATTCACTGAGTTTGGCCAAATGTTTTGCTGTGGGTCTTTGCATTTGTTTCTGTGTGTTAGTGGATAAAGGCTCTCTGAGGACAGTTAGGGTAGTCACCAATCTGATTACAGGTGAAGGCCAGTTCAGGCTACCTATCCACTATTGCCAAGAGTCTTAGCTGAGGTCATCGTTGTAGATTAGTGGGAATTTTCTTTGAATCAGGTTTCTACCTGACCTCAAGATACACCCATTTCCTAGCCATCTGTTTTAGTATTCACTTCCTCAGCCCACTCCCAGTTGATCCCTCGAGGTCTCATTACCACTCAACTCCAGTACATTAAGGAAATCTCTTCTATATCTTCTTCCCAGGGAACTCTGAGTGTCTTCTCTTGGGCCCTCCTTGTTACCTAGCCTCTCTGTATCTGTGAATTGTAGCATGGTTATACTTTACAGGTTATGTTCTCTTTAATGGAGTAAATGGTGATATTCAAGGCATCAGAAATGTATATGATTTAGCTGCCCAGTAAATTTAAAATCACATTTTCTTCAGTTCTCTTGCAACTTCAGCTACAACTTTCTGTTCTTTCTATACTAATTTCCTGTATCAATATTTCTTAGAATGAGACACATTATCATTGATGGATTCACATGAATATCTTGTAAATTTAAAATATTAGGAGATGCTGTAATAAAGCAGCATGTACTTGGAAATCACTGTCAAGAGAAGAAGAATACAGCTATGTACTGTATCTATTTAGCAGGGTAAGAATTTTAGGCTCTCCTCTAGAACCTAGGGTTTATTAAACCTATGATTTTCAACACAGCTGCTGATACCAGCTATAAGTTATGTCTTTTGAAGTTGTCTTTAAATACATTCAGATACTATTTAAGTCACTTCTGCACCAGTGGGCATACTTTAGCAGAATAGTTGTTACTGGAGCTCTCACAGATCATAGATGGTAATGCAATTGATTACTTTTCTTCTCCAGAAGTGTACATAGAATCTTCTAGCACTATGAAATCTAACCAGTAGAGATGAAACTAAGTTATTTTCTTTATATTCATAAGTTTACATCTTAACTTCAATCAATGTAGTTGCTTATTGTAATAGCAATTATTTTTAGCTTAATATGTTTTATTTATTTTTTACTTCCTTCTAATATTTTTAATAAAATATGTCATTTTTTTATCCATATACCCCCTTGCCCCCCCTCCATTCCCTCCTCCCAATCCCTCCAAGTCATCCTTCAGCTTCTCCCTTCCCAGTCCAACCATCCCCTTCCCCAAAAGGGCAAGAAGTCTCAAGGTGGATCAGCTCAGTGTGGCACATCCACTTCAAGGCAAGTCCGATTTCCACATCTCAAGGTCAAGACTGGGTTAGGTATTCCTCTCCAGGGAATGGGCTCCAAGGTACCAGCCCATGTACAGGAACAGAGTCTGGTCCCCACCCCCTCAAGGCTCGACATAACTGCCAATGCCAATTTACAGTTGCCTGCTGGTCCTAAGTGAGGAGGCTTTCAGGGCTAAACCACCTTGAATCTATTGAGATCAGTATTGAAAGTGTATACAATCTTTAGTAATAGGAATTTACTATCCCTCTCAGGGGAGGAGGCAACCAAGGGCAACAGAAATAGCCTATATTATTTGGGGAGTCTCTTAAACTACCATAACCAACAAATAAAAGTTTCTCATGCCTAATGTTGTTGTTAAATAGTCTACGGCCCTTATAGGGATTATTGTTAGTCCATGTGGTACAAGTTCACTTGATATATCTTGAGGCTATTTCAAGTATCCTCTTGTTATCTCTCCTCCTCTTTCCCTGCCCTTTTTTATTGATAAAGTTTTAGTCAAGTAAACATTGCACATTGAAAATATCCAACTGTTTTATTATAAATTAACATCCAGGTAATTGATATACTTCTGGACCTGTTAATGTCATTATCATAAATTTTATAATTATTGATTGTACATGAGTGAAAATACTTTTTCTAGGAACTCTTTTCATATTTAAACACACCAGCACTCACATAAATAGCTGCATCATTGAAAAATTATAGAGAAAAAAATTCTAATGACTGATTAATACTGATTATATATAGTTGAATCAGGCAAAAAATAAAAATTTAAAATTATTATGAGATATAAAATGTGGATTATGCCTTATTAGATATGAACTGCATGGGATTAATATATAATATGCAAAGAAGTTCAAATTTTCTTCTGTCATTGTGAGTCATATTCAAGCATAAAATTTGGCTCCAGATATTAATTTGGAAAGAAAAATAAATTCTCATTTAAATTGGGATATAAGTTATCCTTGAAACTAACTTTTTTCCCAAGTAAGAATGTCTATGTTTCCTTCTTAAATCATATTAGCCATGAAGTTTTTTATGAACTGAAATATCTCTTGATATCAAAAAGCATTGTGTGCGAAACATTTTTCTAGGCAATGAACTGCAGTTTTGACCTTCATTTGGGTAAACAACTATATGCAATAATTTCATTTAAAAACCACTGATGCTAGACCTAGGATTTCTTTTTTTTTAAATCTTTATGTAGGTCTTTTTTCATAATCCAGGCAAGAAATTCTGTACAATTTTTTGCCATAAATTAAGTTTCTCAGTGAGAATGATGTTCTATATACTCCGATAATTGGCATAGATGTATAATTCCATAAAAATATATTTTATACATTATTATTTTTAGTCATTTCTCATGAAAACCACAGTGATAAGCATCTGCACCATTTGTTCAAAATAATCACCATTGTTATGACTCCTCTGCAAAAGTTACTATAAAACTATTCTGTTCCTGCACTGTCACATATTAATAACATTAAATGGCATTTTCAAATGTACATGATATGAGAAGGGCAACTTAATCATCTTGTCCTTTCTATTGACATGTATTTTGTGTAAGACAGTAGTGATCATACAAAATATCAGGAATGTTTAGAAATAATGATTATTTTATCTCACTCAACAATGATTTGTAAAAATGGCAAGGGCTCTGTGTGGGTTATTGAAATATGTATAATAACTTAATTTATTATTTTTCTGTTGATGTGATAAAATATGATTATTAAAGGAAATTAGAAAATGAAGAGTTTATTTGGGCTTATTGTTCAAAATGGATAATTTTTCATAATGGTAAATCTGAGGCATCACATGACAGGCACAGCATAGCAACTGAAGCAGAAACTGAGGCCACACATCTTGAATGGCAAGAACAAAGTAGAAAGAAAATTCAAAACAAAAGGAGAAAAGTCTCAAAGACAACCCCAGTGACACAATTTCTCCAAAAAGACTACTCCTAAATTTTTCAAACTGTTCTACCAACAGAGCACAATATACAAATTACTGAGAATATAAAGGATTTTTAATTTAAACCACTGCATTTCATATCACTATGTTTTTATGCACATTTATGTGCATCACAATCTATATATGTATACATTTTTAACTACTCAATATATAATATAAAGCTGGAAAGAATTGTTCTCTTTAAACATGGTATAAAACTTCTTCATTTTTTTTTACAATGAAGCAATTAGGAAGCACATTTATCTTTTAAGGGAAGAAATATAGTATCTCACTCAAGGTTAAATTTATCATAAACATTATTAAGCAGTAGGGGAAAGAGAAACTGAAGAATGAATGAATAGATCAAGTTGACTCACCTTGTGATTTCCTGCCCTCTCTGGGGAATGGATGAGGGGTTGGTGTGGGCAGGTGGGCTGGTGGATAACTGAGATGGTGGAGGCGAAGCACTGGTGGGTATAGAAAAAATTGTTGATAAAAATAATAAATAATAATAAATGAATATGTAAACAGACAGATAGGTAGAAGAAAGCCAGACAGACAGACAGGCAGGCAGGCAGGCAGGCAGGCAGGCAGACAGACAGACAGACAGACAGACAGACAGATAGATAGATAGATAGATAGATAGATAGATAGATAGATAGATAGTTAAATTATAGCTGGAAAATACTAGGGCCTGTGACAGGGAAGCTTATTGTTATCATTTAGCTAAATTTACACATTGTCAGATTGTCTTCTCAATATCTATGTTACTTATCCTTACTGACTCAAGAGTCCAAGAATTTTGACTTTGAGTAAATTTGCATGAAACTGAGACTGTCAGAGAGTTAGTTGCCTCGTTCCCATCTCATATTAAACACAGATAAAATACAGCCATGATTTAATGAAGATACCTGTGATTATCTTCGGTTAATATCTACAATGATGAAGTTCTATCATTGAGAAAACCTATTTTGATGGAATCAGTGTTAGAATCTGGGCTCTAGTAATTCTGTGTGATATTTGAGACATCATTTATCTTCTATAATGTTATAATGTTAAGTTTGAAATTGAGATAGTATCATTGGGACAATTACCTCATGAAATTGTTCTAAAGAACAAACAAAATTATTAGGTTTAATCATCTTGCAAACTACCGAGTGTTATATGAAAGCAGGGAAGCATAACTTGTAACAATCCCTACTGAAACAAGGAAGGAAGGTGGTGTTACTGTTGTTTTTCTTTTGTGGGTTTTTTTGTTTTGTTTTCTGAGTTAATACAGAACCGGTGATCCAGCTCTGTTTTTTTGCAGTCTAGTCTTTCAGATGTGGAGTCCTGTAAACAAATCACTTAACACAGCTGCTGTAATCATTTGTAGTCACTCAAAGAGATTCAAATGTCCCTTTTCTAATAATAATGTATTAACTTAGCCTGATGACCAAATTTTAGTCTTCTTCCCCACTATTCATTAGTGTGTTAATTAGTTGTGCGGCAAATACTAAAATATTTAATGGAAGGAGTCTACCAAGACAAAATCTAAATGTAAACCTTTGGCGAATTGTTAGATATGTAGTAATTATGATGAGCTGAAGGACTGACAATTTTCATTAATAGTCATTTAACATATCAAAATTAATTTAAAAAAAAGGTTGTAGTACTTTTATTATCAGTAACAACTGATTATACTTTAAATTTTAGATGTCATTTTAAATAAATAAGTCTTAAACTGTCAAGACAATGAATACTTCTAAACATAATGAATGTTAATACACTCTTTTGAATTAAAATAAATTGTTAGAAAGGCAGTGTCACTATTTTTAGCAACTTAAATAAAAAGTTATACTATGTTCCTGGTTGAGTTTAACATTGAGATAGCATTTTCAGTTTTGATCTGGCATATTATAGCAACAGTTTTTCTTCCACATTCTACACTGATTCATTTATTGAAAGTTATACATGTAAATAATATCATAAATAGCTATTTAGAAATAGTGTTTTATATTTTAAATTTTAATATAGATTTTTGTTCATTTTAGATACATTTATTAAAGGTAAAACATAAGATTCTATTGGAAAAATGTAAAAATGTTAAGTATTGAATGACAAAATTAAGGAAAATTAGTATATGAATATTTCAGAAAATCTCAATTGCCTCTAGGAAAAATATTTCATTGTAGGATAACTTACATTTTTTTAATTACTTGACACCACACTTACAAACATATTATCATATTTCATGTAACATCAAAGACAGATTATGAGAAAAGTATTGGTAGGCATATTTGACATATGTTAACATATTATAGGATATTTAATTTTTTGGAAGATAGTAAAGGTAAAATCCCAAGATTATAGGATATATCCTATTATATTAACATACTATATAAAATATTATAGGCTAATTTAAAAAAATAAGCATTAGTATTTATAAACATGGAAATATATAAAATGTAAAAACACTGTGTAAAATGTAAGGTATACCTACAGATATCTATGACCATTACAGGAGCTTATAAGACTGCATATTGTTCTAGCTGACTAGGTGAGAGAATAAGAAAATCAGTTATTACTATACATTGTTTTATACTTCATTAAAAACTGCCGTTAGGCAACAGTTAATCTACTTAAATAATTATATTTATTCAGTAATGAATCAATATAAGTTTAGGTCAAAAAACCAAAAAGTTGAAGTTTTAGAAGTTTATAAAGCAAGCATTGCAGTTAAATTTTATCCAGAACTAACACATACACACACACACACACACACACACACACACACACACACACACAGAGAGAGAGAGAGAGAGAGAGAGAGAGAGAGAGAGAGAGAGAGAGAGAGAGAGAGAGAGAGACTTGACTCTATACATGGTGAGGAATGTAGCTATATATAACCATCTTCTATGTCTCATCTCTTTACATTGGACCTTCTTCAGAATGAAACACATGTCATGCTGTCATGTCCTGTTATGGCATAACAGCATAACACCTGAGGATCTGCCTGAAGCTACTACTGAGCAGATGCCACTGTCTGGAAAAAGTCACTTTCTTTATTTTCTTTGTCATTATACATTTGCTTGTAAATTTACAATAAATAATGAGAATATATTTTTCTTGATTGAGAAGATTCTGTTGAGATGTATGTTTGAAAACTTTGTAGGGGGCTTGTTAAAGTCTGAGAGAACTTCTGATAACTAATTTTTCTATAGGTCCTTCTTTATATTTTTCTGGAGATCTCTTTTATCTTGTCCCTCATTCACTTATGTTTCCTCTCCATATTCCAATAACTCCTTAAGTCTGTAGGAAACATGTTCAGGAAATTCTTAATTGAAATTTTTTACACAACCAGGCTATTCTTGTTTACCATCTCACTCACATTGTTGAATTCATATACTTCTATCCCTTGAAAAAGTCATTTGAACTTCTAAAAATCTGTGTTACCCCCAGATGCCCTTTATGTATTTCTCAGTGACAGTATTCCCTTCTTCTGTAACATTATTGAGGTAATAATTGGTATTTAAATCTATTAAAAGTTATATAATTGACTTCCCATTTCTTTTCAACTGAATAAATAATATGGAAAAATTTAGTTTTCCTATAGTATACTATAAAGGTTTATATGCTGGTCAGGTTATGCATACCTTTAGCCTGAACACTTCAGAAGCTGAAGCAAAAAGTTGAAAGTCAATCCCATCTAAAAGAAAGTAAAGTATAATTACTTGATTAATTGATTAGATAAAATAATGTTTGTAGAGTTTAAAGGGAGAAAAAAAACTTTGATATGCATATAAAAATAACTAACCAAAAGGAAGTATGTTCCTAAGCATTGTAAACAATATGAAAAACTGAAAAACAAATGTTACTCTGCAGTTCACTCATATAGTAGTAAAAAAAGGCATTTTGGAAGAAACTCTCCATCCTATTTGCCTTTTAGTTCTGCCTATAATATGTTAACAGTGGGTACTTTCTGAGAGCCTTGAATTCTCAGAGGTTCTCTGTGTGTCAATCACATAATGTTTCAAGTTTTAATATGCAAATTGCCATTCAAACTAGATTATATTTGGTCTTTTATGGATGAACATCCTATGACGTCCAGGAGTTTTATAGGTTATTAATCTACCCTGAAGTTTTGCCCTGGTAATTTTCATTTACACTATGTCCATTTTTAACTGACATATATATGATGCTAAAAATTGGAGATTCATATTCACAATTTCATATTATATATTATTAAAAACACAAACTACAAATATAAACACACATGACAGACACATTTTTTTTAGACAGCTAACATGTTTTTGTCCCGTTAAAATGAAAACAAGTTGTCAGAAAGTATATACTTCCTTTTATCTTTCTTTTATTTTCATTTTGGTGTTCAATCGAAATAATTGGATATTTTTCGTCACGTGATTTAAAACACTTATTTTGTTTATTCTCATTGTCCTCAGTATCATACATCTTTTGCCAGCTTATGCTATTTCTGTTTGAATTCTTAAGGAGGTATCAATGGAGCAACTTGATATTACCTCTTAAGAATTATAAGGTATAAACTCAGAATTCACACTACATATTTTTGTAGAGAAAATACATCATCAAAATAGAACATTTTTACACCCACATAATAATGCAGTATACACTATTGTAGGTACCATAGTTCTATACAACAGAGAACACAATAGGTTTGCATAAACATCCATCATGAAAAATATATGTGATGTATTGTGCTACCCTAGAATTTCTAATATGTCTCTGAATTTATAATAGGAATCTTTCATTCCCATTAAAACTTCATTGAACTACATTGATATATGTAGATTCTGCTCTTGATCAAAACATTCTTATATGACACATATTTGTACCTCCTTATTTATCTTTAAATGAGTAATATATGTAGGCATAACTTTTTCAGTCCTATACAGCTGGTCCTAAAAGCATTTAGCTCCAAATAATCACAAAAAGGCTTATAATAATTATAAGCTGTTTGGCCTACATGTTTAGCTACATGGCTTGGTAACATTTTCTCAGTGCAGTATACTTGTCTTCCTTTCTCTGCATCTCACTGACATCTGCTCTGCTCTTCTTCTTCCCAGAATTATTCTTGTCTAGTTGTTCTTTCTCTACTTCCTGTCTGCCTAGTTTCTGGCCAATCAGTAGTTTATTAAACCAATATTTACAGTGACCAATATTTACAGTGCACAATAGCATAATCTCATAGCATGTACCCTTTATTTTTCTTTAAAAAATGACTCCAAATCTAATCTCTTTTTTAAATTTTTTCTTTACCATTATTTATAACAACTTTTAACCAACACTATAGCAATGACAAACATCCATAATTTATTTTTAGTGGATGTGTGCATAGTTCTCTAGATTACTTTCTTCTTATTGGGGTTCTGGTAATTTTATGGGATCCTGAGAAAATTCAGGTTTATGTCATGACTGGAATATTCTGTGGTTCTGGATCATCTCAATCAGTCTCTTTGAAGTTGCTCTGGATGCAGCTTTCAGATAAAACTGCCACAAAGGTGTTCTGAAATGTTGGAAAATCTGGGCCGTGCATTTCCATCAGTGACTTTTCAGTGGGTCTTCCTCTATCAGACCTTTTTTTCTTTAACTCTTTAACTCAGAATAAATCCACATCCTCCCATTTTTCCTGGAAATAAAAGCAGTACCTCTTCTCCAAAGTAGTATATTTTTTAACTTCAATTTTGAAGTCAAAGCATTTCCACACTGCCACCAAGTGGAGCACAACCAGCCATGGCTCATAAACTTCATTTATGCTTTTGGTAGCAGGGCCTCATAAAGAGCCTCACGTTTTTTGCAGCTAATGCTGAGTCAGAAAGCCTCTCTTAAAGCACCTGCCAGAGAACATAGCTAACCTTAGAAAATGCTGCTACCAAGAAGCCATGCTTGGCACTATTCACCTTAGGTCTGTATGATCAATAACCATGTGCTTGTACTGAGACATCTGCGAGACTTCAGGAAGCTGCCATGTTGTATCTCAGGCCTTCATGCCACTGCATCTCTGTACCTAGGCCCACAAGAGACACAACTAGGAAGCTGTTTTTGACAGTTTCTCTTTTCTAAAATTATTTTTATGCTTTATCAGGCTTTATGTTGGTATATGCACCATATTGGAACCCCATTTGTAGCCAGAAGATTTTCTCTCCTGCCCAGAAGGTACCAAAGCCATTTAGTCCAAAAATAATTACACAAAGGCATATATTAATTATAAACTGTCTTGCCTATGGATCAGGTTTATTACTTGCTCACTCTTACTCTTAAACTAACATGATTTTTACTCATGTGTAACCCTGTGGCTTGGTACCTTTTTCTTAGTGAAGCATTCTTGACTTTCTTCCTCTTCATCTCTCTAGTGTCTACACTGCTCTTCATCTTCTCAGAAATTTCCTTGTCTGAGTACTCTACCTATACTTTCTATCTGCCTGGCTTCTGGACAATAATCCTTGTATTAAACCAATATTTATAGTGACAAATATTTACATTGTGGAACAGCATAACACCACAGCAGACATATTTAAACAATATTATATAGGTTTCTAGGTTATTGCTTCTTATATGTTAGTAATAATGACACTGTAATTTTAAGAAGAAAATAGCTAATTGAATGTCAGAAAAGATGCTTATTTTGTGTACTTTAACACAATATTTTGATAAATTTCAAAAACTATGTTATAGTTATATGGTAATAAAACTATGTAAATTAAAATGCTAACTACATTTTCAGTAACGTTAGAGACATAGTTATTTTATAAAATCATTTTAGAAGAAGGAATATTGATATTTAACATGAGATAAAATTTCCCTAGAAGCACTAAATTCCAAGAATTTTCTTATGTAATACCTGATGTGGGAATGTGTTTATGTTTGCTGTGAATCTCAATCTTTAAATAAAGGAGCTGTTTTGGGCCACTACAGGCACCATAGAAGAAGTAGGAGGAGGAATCAGAATAGGTAGGAAAGGAAGGGTGGAGTCAGAGGCAGATCAAGCTGAAGCCACCCAAGGAGCAACATGTAGGAGCACAGGTGAGCCATGGGCCATGTGGCAGACAGATTAATAGAAATGGGTTGATTTAAGATATAAGAGCTAGCTAGCAAAGTGCCTGAGCCATAGGCAAAATAGCATGAAGTTAATATAAGCATCTGAGTCATTTCTGGGGACCTGGGTGGCTGGGCAGCTGAGGGGTCTGGCACGGCATGTCTGTGGGTCTCGGACCTCTGGCCGCCCGGGACCAAGAAACCCCACTATGACAGATGGTGCATCCAATGTGGGGCGATTATCCACTTAATGCCTGAGAAAGTTTAAAGAGGGTTTCAGCAGAAACTGAGCAAAGGCAGCTTCCAAATTGTATAAATGAAATGTGTCATTGTACAAAGAAAGCCTGGCTTCCAGGTCACATTCAAAATGGTGCCAGCGGACTGGCAGCAGGCAGTGTAAGCTGCAATCAGGCGGGTCCAGAAATCTCACAGAAGACTCAGTAGCATGTGATTGATTTTAGATTTCTGTTTCTTTTGAACAAAAAGGAAACAAAGAGGGTTTCTTAGTAGCAGCATTTTCTTGGGTATACTCTGTTTGCTGGCCACGAACAGAGACACAGTCCCTTTAAGAGAACTTAGTGATTCAGCCTAATCTGCAAAAACTATGCTGCTTTCTCAGAGAGTGTATTTTAAAAGCTCTTATGGTTAAAAGATGATTAAGGATTCACAATAAAACAGATTCAGATGAAAAGAAAAACCTGTAAATGGGTTACAATAGGCTTCAGAGAGAATAGAAAGAAGATAAAGTCTTTAAAAAGAGAAATAGAGTTATAAAAATATAAAAAGCCATGTAAAGATGGAAAATAGACACAAAATCTGGATTTTGGCTGTTATTGTGTTTTCTTTTAATTTTTTAAATGTTAATGAGCTAACTGCAGAAAGACAGTGGATTGCAAATGCAAAGGCTACTAAGTTAAACAAGAATATATATTTTAAAGGTATTTTGATTTTGAAATTTGAGTCTAAGGATTTATTGCTTTGGAAGAGATCTGCTTTTGTTTCCACAGAAGATGAGAACCTGTGGATTACTTCCAGGCAAATATGGTTTCATCAACCGAGACCACCTGAAAAAATCTCTGATGGGAAGAGAAGGCTGTATCAGCTTCAGAGCTGCAGACTGATCCAGTCTCAACAACCTTGAGATATCCAACGCCCCTTAATCAGCAGGAAGTAGTAATGGAAAACTACGCCCAAATTCCCAAAATATTGTTTCTAAATGTTTGTTTTCATTATAAATGGCTAATAGTCATAGTCAATCTCTTTTTAAGAAGAAAAAGGGGATATAGTATATGAATGATTTTTTTAAAAGGTTAGATTATTGAATTTACTTAGATCAGGAAATCAGCTGTTAATCTCAAAATGCTTTATGCTGGTATAGATTTTGGTTTATTGATACAAATTTAAGGTCAATTTTGTTATGCTGTATGTGTTTTTCTATTCTTGTTTAAGGTATGATGTTCATGTAATTGATTTAAAATTGTAATGTGTAATTAAGAAATGAAGGTTAATAGTCACCTTTGATAATCAAAATTATAGTTAGGTTAGTTAGGATTTTTTAGTTATACAAAGATATATTTCAATTAGGTAGGTAATCTTCAAATACTTCTAAGACCTACAGAATATGGCATTTAAAATGTTTTAAGAACTTAGACTTTTCTGGACAGTGAGACAGATTTGTTCCTGGCTGCACCAATCTTCTTCAAGAGAAAAATGGGCATCGAAGAAACTCCATATGGAGTCTACACTCTTTGTGGTAATGGTTAGCCACTGGACGTGAACTTCTTCTTATATTGACTGCTTGACAGTATGCTGTTTAAACTGGACATGCAGGTTCCATAAGAAGATGACCTCTGAACTTTGGCAGAACAAGCCGAGGCGGTCGTTCAGGTTCCTGCTTTGCAGAGAAAACTGTCAGACATTCTTCAAGACTCAAGGAGAAGCAACTGATGAACTGTGCCAGATTGGGCAGAGAAGAATTTCTGCTTCACTGAAATGAAAAGACACTCTGGGCCTGTAGGCTGAAGATGATAGCCCCAACTTTATAAAGGAACTTTGGGTGACTGTCCAGGCAGATAGGTGTCATCTCTGTCATTTCTAGATTTTAGAAGTCACTTGCACTTCTGGTTTACTTGAGTAAATATATCCTTCTGTGGTCTTTGACATAGTTGAAGATTAGATAGTTATAAGTACAATTTTTCTTAGTCATTTGAAAGGTATATTGGATATGAAACTATAGATTCATAAAGATAAAGTAGATGATAGAATATTTTCTTTAATTTTGTTAAATACAAATAGACTAGATATTGTAACTGTAATTTTTGCTTGATAACTATTTTGTTATATATAATTTTGCTATGTTAAAATTGCAACATTCCTTTTTGATTAGACAGAAAGGGGGAAGTGATGTGGGAATGCCTTTCCGTATGCTGTGAATCTCAATCTTTAAATAAAGGAGCTGTTTTGGGCCATGACAGGCACCATAGAAGAAGTAGGAGGAGGAATCAGAATAGGTAGGAAAGGAAGGGTAGAGTTAGAGGCAGATTGAGCTGAAGCCTGCCCAAGGAGCAACATGTAGGAGCACAGGTGAGCCACAGGCCACGTGGCAGACAGTTTAATAGAAATGGGTTGATTTAAGATGTAAGAGCTAGGTAGCAAAGTGCCTGAGCCATAGACCAAACAGCAAGAAGTTAATATAAGCTTATGAGTCATTTCTGGGGGTCTGAGAGGCGGGCGGCTAAGGGGTATGGCGCGGCAGGTCTGTGGGTCAAGGTCTCTGGTCGCCCGAGATCAAGAAACCACACCATTGCTACAAATACCTTATTTAGAAGATCTGAGTAATATAAATAAATAATGCTAAAGTTATATATGGGAAATTGGCATTAAAATTTATGTAGCTGTTACTCTAGGCACAGAAGTAGTGAAGTTATATCAAATCACATCATCGACTTTACTGATTGTTCCACTTGTTCCACATCAAAAACCAAGTGAAATACACATGAAATCTATGATCCGTTGAAGGTGGAAGTTCTCTTAGAATACACCAATCCATGATTAATATTTATTAAAATATAAGCCAATGCTCACGATACAGGTAACAGGTTATATAGGTGCCCAATAGATTGGATTATCCATGCCATAGACAATCGATGCTGAACCAGTCTCTCCAGCAGTCAGGAACCCAAAAACAGGGCCTCCCAAGAACCCAGTAGCCCCTATTGAATGGGGTGTGCCACTCCCCTTTCAGGAGCCTGGGACCCTGGATAAGCATCTTCAAACCTTATCAGCTGACACCTGAATCCCACCACATCTCTCCCTTTTGTCTAATTAAGAAGGTTCTAAACTAAGACTATATACAATAGGAATTATTATGAGGTAGTATCTAGGAGAAGATAAGGCACAAACTACAACCAAAACCTAACACATATAAAGTACACCGTATATTTCTGGAGTATTGGTAGATGTTAGGGTATATAAATTACTTCATAATTGTTCATCTGGGATAGTGAAAATCCAACATCTGAATGTTCCTCACTAAGGGATAATAGGGTAGTAACCTTAAATACCTATTCGTCAACCCCTTCAAGACCTGAGAAGGAAAATATATCACCAGAAAGTCAGAAACACATGAAAGTGGTAGCTTCCAAATTTGGGAGACACAGAAACACAGCTAACTGGACAATCACCTATGGTTTTGTTGGCTGTTGGAGCATACATCATATTGGCTACAGGCTATGGTATCTGACAGATCTTTTCACAAGAAGGGCAATTTTGGAGGGGCTGTCTTATCCTGTCTAGGCAGGTTTCATCAGTCTCCATCTGTCATCTTGTTCATTCAGCTTGGACATCCTTTGTGTACTGTCAGCAAACAAGGTAAGGACAGTTCTTTACCCAACCGGCCATTCTCTGCCAGAAGGACAAACTCCAAAGGAGTGTCCTTGATGCTCAACACCATCTCGGGAAAGGAATAGTGACACCAGGAGTCGGTGCATCTCTTGTGGCCAAATTCTGAATAATAAATGTTAAATGCCATATTCTCTGGCTCTATGAATTGGCTGAAGACTCCTTTATATTTGTGATATTCAAACCTGTATCTGAGATGACTGTGACATGGCAACTTAAGTAACATTGACTTCAGTTTTTATCATCCTAAGGATTAAAACCTGTACTATAAAATTAGGTTACCTATATTGGGATGTATAATCTCTGAACAATGACTTTTAGTATGACTATCAAACATTAGCCAGAGGTATATATACCATGTAAAATGGCAACAGTATTTTAGACATATATATATATATATATATATATATATATATATATATATATATATATATGATGATCATCTAAACAGAGGTATATAAAACATCTTGTGCAAATATCATAACTAGTGAAATCATACATTATGTCTAGTATAGTTAAGTGGAGGTAGTAATTGTATGGTGGACATGAAAATAATGTGCAAATATTTTAAACAAAGGTGAAGTATATATAAAATATAATAGCTACAGACTCAATTTTACATAACAGTTACAGATTCATTTTTATATTGATGTACAAGTTGCTTTGGTCATATAAAACAACTTCTGTAGGAGTATTGTATTGTTTCATGGTAAATAATTGTCCCACCCACTGGTTTAATAAAAAGAGCTAATTGGCCAAAGGCAGGCAGGAAGTGTAGGCAGGGCTACCAGACTAAGAAAATCTCTGTGAGCAGAATGCCAGAAGAGCACCAGAGAGAAGCTGCAGGATGCAGAGGACAACCATGCAGCTTTAAAGAAAGGTACCAAGCCGCATGGCTGAACAAGAGACATGGGATAGCTTAAGGGTAGAGAGCTAGCAAGCTATATGCCTGGGCCTAAGGCTGATCAGCCTAAAACTATTGGAAGCATCTGTGTGTCTCTGTGGGACTGTGGGACTGCGGGTCTGTGGGCCTAGACCTTGAGGTTAGGCAGGAAAGTCCGGGCCAGAAACTTCATACCACAAACTTCAGATTTAACTTTGTGCCAATGTACAAATTGTCTCAACAAACATATAAAATGATTTCACATTTGTATCAATATACAAATAACTATGCCAGTAAAAATTGTTTTTAGTTCAGCCCATATATACAGCTAAAAATTGTTTACAGGTAGGTAGAACAATCTACCTTTATCTATCCTATCTATTCCCATTTCTCTTCTTTAAAAAAGATCTTTGGGGCTATATTATTGTTCCATCCTCAACCCAATTTTAACTTATAACTATTCTATCAGAATAATAATTACCCACAACCCTCAGAGCACAAAACTTATTGGGAGAGGGGGCATAGTTTTTCATAAGGTTTCTTCCTGCTGAACTTAGACTTTTCTGGACAGGTTTGCTCCTGGTAGCAGCAATTTACTTCAAAAGAAAAAATGGGGCATTGAAGAAACTCCATATGTAGATTAGTTTCTTTGTGGAAATGGTTAGCCTCTGGACATGAATCTGTTCTTATATTGACTGCTTGACTGTATGCTGTTAAAACTGGACATGCAGGCTTCATAGGAAGGTGACCTCTGAACTTTGACAGAACAAGTCGAGATAGTCATTCAGGTTCCTGCTTTGCAGAGAAAACTGTCAGACATTCTTCAGGACTTGAGGAGAAGTGACTGATGAATGGGCAGAACAGATTTTCTGCTTCACTGAAATGAAAAGAGACTGTGGGCTTGTAGGCTGAAGATGAATGCCCCACATTGGGCACCAGATGAAGGTGGAAGTTCTCTTAAAATACACCATCCAAGATTAATATTTATTAAAATATAAGCCAACACTCACGATACAGGTAACAGCTTTTACAGGTACCTGATAGATTGGATTATCTACGTTATGGACAATGAATGTGGAACCGGTCTCTTCAGCAGTCAGTAACCCAAAAATGAGGACTCCCAAGATCCCAGTAGCCCCTTTTGAATGGAGTTGGCCACTCCCCTTTCAGGAGCCCAGGACCCTGGATAAGCATCTTTGAACCTTATCAGCTGACACCTGAATCCCACCACAATCCTTTAAATGCATTGCCAGGATACAACATTTAGCACAAGATACATATTTAATGGTTTTGATAAATTAAATGTAGCATTTTTAACAATAATAAGCAAACACTAAGTACATGTAAAATATACATGGAACTACCAAATTCAATTTAAAATACCAAAAAGGAAGCATATATGCATTTTCTAAGTGAAATATTCTTATAAAGAGCTATAAAAGGTGGACATGAGAATCAAAAGAACACTCAACCTACCTTGAACTGGTACCCATTAAGCCAATGAAAAGTTGTCAGTTTTTACTGTATTTCATTTCTCATATCCAACTCACGTTGTAAATTTACTCATTCCTTTACTGCAAAAAATAAATTGTTGTTAATAAGGGACCACATGTTCTCTCTTTTGCTAAATCAGTGAATACTTTAACTTCCATCAGGCTTACTTCATATGGTCAGCAAATAATTTTTTACTAATTAGCCATATTCCATGTATTAAGTTCATGGTTAACAAAACAGACATGAATTAATATAACTAAAATAGTAATAAGTATATTGACTAAGCAGTGTGTGCTATAAGAGTGAATAATAAAGTCTGTCAAATATACTCAGCTTTTTCATCAGTGTTCATTCTCTGTAGCACTAAAGGCCCTACTTTCTTTTTCACTGAATAATCTGTTCTATGAGGTGACATACTATAGAGTCAATAAAAATAGTTTGGAATATCAGAGAACAGAACCAGCTACAGAACCAAACTGTAAATGTCAGGAAGTGGTCACTCATACCTTTAATCCTATCACTTGAGAGTACAAGGCCTAACAGTGAGGCAATGGTAGCATACACCTTTAATCCTAGCTATAGGAAAATGAACTGAGAAGACAGGACTGTGGATTTGTCAAGATGAGAAGTGCCTGTGTTTTGTTCTATATCTCTCTGATATTTCAACTTTTGCCCAATATCTGGCTCTGGGCTTTTATTATAACACCAAATAATATTTGTGCAATAGTTCTTTGTTTATTTGCAGAAAATATCTACTGTGTTTAAATGTTTTACAAGGGCAAACAAGGTTTTCATTTTTGTTTATACTTGTCATCCTAGAATAATTATTAATAAATCCACATAGAAATGTTTAAAACTCTCCAGGTATGGACCATAAATGATACTTATTACTCAAGGTAACATTTAATTGACATAGTAGTGTGTGTGTGTGTGTGTGTGTGTGTGTGTGTGTGTGTGTTTATTACTAATTTCTCAATTTTTTTACTTGACACTATTTTTGAGTCTAAATGTATAAATATCTTCCAAGTACATCTAATTTTATCAAATTGTAGTAGTTTAGGGTTTTTATTATCAAGAGTAAATCTCATTTATACTGCCTATAACATACCAACGCATCAAAATGATTTAGCAAATTTAAATGTTTTCTGTAGAGAAATCCTTATTGTCAATTAAACACTAAAATCTCTACTTTTAATTTTAAATTTATATTAAAGTGGGCTGCCTGAGCCTATCCAACCAACTTGTCTCAGAAGAATTGTGTCAATGATTTCCTTAGTTGTTATTATCATTTTTATACATGGGTCAGTTCCTCTTCCACAAAATAAGCAGTATAATATTTATCATCATTATTGTCATTGTCTTATTAAAATATTCAGTGGCTATTCATTGAGATGATTAAAGTCTTTGCATATTTTTCCAAGTGAAAAATATGCAATAGGTATTGATAAATGGTAGAAAGAAGAAAAGATGAATAAAAACAGGTATTTTACATGGTTATGTGTGTGTGTATATATATATATATGTGTGTGTGTGTGTGTGTGTGTGTGTGTGTGTGTGTGTGTGTGTGTGCAAAATGCCTTTGGAGATTTTAAGAAGCGAAGGTCAAATAAAAACAATTTATCCAATTGTACTAATTTTTGCTTATTTAAAAGTAAATGTATGTTATATTGGCTACTATTTAGGTTCAAAGTTTGCTGTACTTGGATAATTCCTTCACCATGAAAGCAGAGTTTAAATTGTTAGTCAATTGACAATTCTTTAATTAGACTTAAAGTACATAAAATGGCAAAATCCCAAATTTAACAAAATCGTGTAATGGTATAAAATGTTTGTTTCTCCAGCAAATTTAAAATTTTTTACTCTATCAGACTCCCCAATAACTTTTATGAGGTCACTTAGCTAGAACTTACAGTGAGTTTCTGTTTCTTTACACCACACTGAGAAAGTTCACAACACGTAGAGCAGCAAACTGAGTTTCTTTGAAACTTACATGTCAATACATGATTTCAACTGTGAACCTTCATTCTGAACCTTCAATAAGAAATTAATTCCTATGACTATGGACAATAAATA
Organism: Phyllotis vaccarum; assembly: GCA_033318265.1. NCBI lineage: Eukaryota > Metazoa > Chordata > Mammalia > Rodentia > Cricetidae > Phyllotis > Phyllotis vaccarum. Next base: position 12,312,169 of record JARWLC010000013.1, read on the forward strand.
TTTGACTCTTTGCTAAGTTGATGTGGGAATGTGTTTATGTATACTGTGAATCTCAATCTTTAAATAAAGGAGCTGTTTTCGGCCATGGCAGGCATCATAGAAGAATTAGGAGAAATCAGAGCATAGGTAGGAGAAGCAGGGCGGAGCCAGGGAGACTGAGCTGAAGCCACCCAAGGAGCAACATGTAAGGAACATAGGTGAGCCATGGGCCATGTGGCAGACAGATTAATAGAAATGGTTTGATTTAAGATGTAAGAGCTAGCTAGCAATGTGCCTGAGCCATAGGCCAAACAGCATAAAGTTAATATAAGCGTCTGAGTCATTTTTGGGGGCCTGGGCAGCTGGGCGGCTAAGCGGGCTTGGGGGGCAGGTCTGTGGGTGTCGGCCACCCGGGACCCGAGAAACTGCCCTACTACACTAAGTTGATAAAACAAGATAATAATAGCAACCTATTTACAAATTAGTTCACCATAGCAAAAACTTTGAATTTAGTACTAAATATCTAAAGACACAAGAAGCATAGGCTAAAGATCCATACTTTAGACCAGTATACAATGCCAAACACGCAGAAGCTAATAATTTTCGTGGACTGGATTTTGATGTAAGATAAACAGCCAACAACCCTGTGTTCAAAATCACATGGCAAACTATATTTCAACATGAACAAATGTTGTTATGCAATTAGATGAACACATCAATATGTGAGATAATGCTCTTGTACATTGCAAAGATTTGTTTCTTATGTATGTCAGTTTAATAAAACATTGATTGACCAGTATCTAGGCTGGAAGTATAGGCAGAGTAACCAGACTAGGAGAGTTCTGGGAGGAGTAAAGGTAGAGTAGCACTTTACAGCCAGATACAGAAGAAGCAAGATAAGAAAGCTGGACTGAGCAAAAAGGGACTAAGCCAAACTAGTTAAACATAGATAACAATTATGTACTAACTTAAGCAAAAGAGCTAGTGTAAAATACTCCTGAACTACTGTCCCAGCATTTACTATAATACTAAGCATCAAGCCAATTATTTGGAAAGCAGCTGCTAGGTATTTGAGAGTTTAGTGGGGCAGAAAAATTTCATGATTGCATGCTGGTGTTTTATTAGTTTTACATGACCTATCTGTTGTAAAAAAGTCAAGATATTTTTTAAAATTATAGAGGGTGGGAGCTCTCCAAAGCATTGAAAATGAATTTCATCTTAGGTGTAATTCAAACTGTTTCCAGATGTTTCCAGAAATGACTTGATTTTTTTTTTTTACAAAACCACACCAACACTGGGGCTCAAATAACTAATTATTAGCATTTGCCATAGGTTGACAGGATGAGAAATGGACATGAAAAATATTTTTACAGCTGTGGAAGCACAATACTTAAAAATAGAAAGTTCTATTTGTAAAAATGTCACTCACAATCTCCAAAAGAAACAAATTTTAATTCAAAGTCCAATTTTTAGTGTTACACTCTAGGTATGTTGCACAAACTAGAGAGAATTTATATAATAATTACATTTAATTTGTATAGTTCAAAATAAAAAAAAAGTAATCACAAGCAGAAGCTCAATGATGCTAAGGAAAATAAAATTTTTACATTTTTCCATGATCAAACTAAGTCTCAATTTCTACGTCATTCATAGTGATGTACCTAAAATATTTAAATGATCAAAAACACCTATGTTCCTTTCCTTGAGGGCAGAAGAAGGTTCTTGGCATATCATCTCATCTTGTCAGTGATGTGGGATGGTTCAGATTGTGTTGGATTCCATTTCTCGCCAGGATAAATTGGCCACTATCCTAGCTGATAGAACTGTTAGTCCTTAACTGAGGACAAGCTGCTGTCAGAACCTGTGCCAAAATAAGAGGAGAGGGGTGTCATGCATTTTACTTGCTTGACACATTGATAGCAATTTTAAAACAAATAAGATGAAATTATATAAAGCATTCAAAAATAATTTTTAAAGCAACCCTGAGCTCATTACTTCAAAAACTTTAGCAACAGCAACAAGACTAGTCTATACTACATGGTTTAGAAGCAACATTTTTGACTTTAGCCTTTTTATTCCTTCCTTTATTTTTTTAAGAATATAACATAATTAAATAATTCCCCCTGCTCTTTTCTCCACTTACACCATTTTACATACCTCGCTTCCTTTTATTCCAATTCAAGGCCTATTTTTCATAAATTGTTCATACACACACATGGACACATATGTGTGTCTGTTTTATTTAATCTATTTTGTTTACTGTATTTATGCAAAGAACAAGTGAAATAAGGATACTTTGGCATAATCCTAGTAAATAATAGAAACTTGTCTAGAGAAAGAAAGTCTGGCACACAAGCTGCTCTCCTACTAAATGTTTTCAGTACCAGAGGCAAGAATATACTCAACACTAAAATTTCAGTGTACAAAAAACATGGATTGGTAGTTTTAATCATGTTGTTGCCACATATGATGGCTCATCTTGTTTGATAACTTGATCATCTGTAATAAACTAAAACATAAACTTCAGGGCACTCCTGTAAGTATTTTCTTGTCAGATTACTTGTAGCAGGAACATCCAATATAAACCATGGTGATAGCTTCAATGAAAAAATTGAACAAAAAAGCTTTGATTGTTTGTGGTTGCTGCTTGCAAAGACAATAGCAAATTCATCTACTGTTTGGAATTAATTTTTAAGGGTATTGCAACTAACTTCTTCAAAATTTTAATGTTGACTGAGGTTATCCTCTAGACCTTAATTGACAAATCAAGATTTTTGCATTGCCCAGACCTGTGGTATAAAAAAAAAAAAACCCAATGGATTTTTGTCCCTCTGATGTTAGACAACTATTTTAGAATTACCAGAGGGATATCCTATAAACCAACCTGGAAAATCCCACATCCATAGAGATTTAATACTAGAAACAGAAAGAATGAAACTTGAAAAATAAAGTGACAAAATTATTAATTATTAAAGAAATAACCCATTTATTTATATAAAATATATATTACATCTATTTACATATGGCTATTCAGTTCACCTATTCTGTTCCTTTAGATAATCCTGACTAAAATACTATATTTTTTAATTCTCATGACACAAATACACATAAATATTATCTCCTTTTATAAATATGAGGTTAAAGTAGTTAAATAGCATATGAGACATTACACTATTAGGCAACAATGGTTTAGATAGAAATATTGTTGTTTTATGGCAATGATCTCAGGCTTCTTACTCTTGTTGAGACTAGTAGTGGTGAAAAAGATAGAAATTTAGAAAATCTCTGATTGATTTAATAGTGAACAGTGATGGAGGCTACATTGATTTCATGGTATCCTCATGATCACCCTCCGTTCCCTCTTCCCAATCTCTCCCAGGCAGCCCATCACTGTGGTAATTTTCCTCATAATTCATAACCCCTTGCTTATATAAACTCTTCTCCCCTTGTCTGAGTTAGACCAGGAGCTTAGCCCAGTGCTCATCCATGGATCTCTACTTCCAACTCTATTCACTCTTATATGTAGGTTCTGTGATAACACTTAGGGTGGTTATTCATTTGATTATAGGGGAAGTCTTGTTTAGAATACCCATCCACTATTGGTTGGAGACCTAGCCAGGGATATCCTGTGAGTTCGTGTATGTTTCTCTAGAACCCAGTCTCTTTCTGACCTCATTTTGCTTCCTCTTAAGATCTTTACTATTGGTAGTGGGAAGAAGAGAGTGTGGCAGTATAATTTACTGCTCATGAAATTTCTAAACAAAAAGAAGAGAGTACAAATGGATAAAGAGTAGTATAGGATTCTGAATTGAATTTGCTTCTTTTGACTTAGTGTAGACAGAGTTTTACTTTCAAGGCACCAGTCCAAAATTAATATTTATTAGAATATAAATTAACACTCACGATATTAGTAACAGCTTATAGTGGCACCTGAATAAGGACTGGCGTATCCAAGCCATGGACGAGCAATGGATGCGTGATTGAAGGATGATGGATTCCGATACTGTCCCTCCAGCAGCCAGCAACCAGCAGCCAGGAACCAGGAAGAGAGTGTCCTCATGTCCCAGCAGCCACTTATCAATTGGGTTGGCCATACCCCCTCCAAGTTGGCCACACTCCCTCCAAGGTCCCGGAAGCGTCTTCTGACCTTATTGGCTGACACCTTAATCCCGCCACATCTCCCCCTTTTGTCTAACTAAGAAGGTTCTAAAGTAAGACTATGTACAATAGGAATTATTATGAGTTAGTAACCATAAATACCTATTCTTCAACCCCTTCAAGACCTGAGAAGGAAGATATATCACTTGAAAGTCAGAAGTACATGGAAGTACTGGCTTCCAAAATTTGGGAGAGGACAGCAACACAGCTACCTGGCCAATCACCTCTGGTTTTGTGTGCCTATGGAGCATCTATCATATTGGCTACAGGCCTATGGTATCTGACAGATCTTCTTACAAGCAGGGCAATTTTGGAGGGACTGTCTTATCCTGTCCAGGCAGGTTTCGTCAGTCTCCATCCATTAACCCACAAAAAGCTATCGAAAGCTTAAAAAATGGTCTCAAGCCCAAATCAGCCTCTGAATTGTATCTCCCACGTGAGCTGTGGTACAGAGACACCCTGGTGAAGCATGTGGGCTTGAGATACAATGGCGGGCTTTTGGAATGCAGTTTAAGGTGTAAAATGGCTGGTTTCTGAAGTCTCACAGGACCCTCAATATAAGTAAAATGTTGTAAATGATTTCTTTAAGGTTTCTGTTCATAAGGAGAAAAAGGGAACAGAATAAAAGATGGCTTTCTGGTGTTGATGTTTTCATGGATCAGCTCTGTTTGCCTGAGGCAAACTGAGGCTTGGCTTCTTGAAGCTAAGCTTCCTGATTCAGGCTTAAAGGCAAAATACTTGTGAGTCTTTTAAAATGCCCTGCTGCCTAATACTTAAATAGAGTTAATGAGCAGCACATGGCAGTTTGACTTGGTCATTATATGGACCCTAAAATTCCCCAGAGTACCTACCTGGGTTAAAAAGATAAATTCTATGAAATTAGACTAGGAGCTGGGTGGAGCCATCCACCTATCATTCCAGCCTTTAATCCTGGCAGATTAAAGATGTGTTCAGAAACAGAAATAAATAGAAGAATCTTGGTGGAGTCAATCACCCTAGACAAGCAAAGGTGTGGTCAGAGACAGAAAAAATTAAGAAATAAATATATAGTAAAGACAGTTTAAAAAAAAAAGTCTAAGTGGTAAAGAATGTTTTGAAAATATATATACATAGGCATAAAGAAAGAAAAAAGAGGTAGAGAAAGCCCTTAAAGAAATAGAATAAATAAATAAATAAATAAATAAATAAATAAATAAATAAATAAATAAATAAATTTTTAAAAAGCCAAGTAAAGATGGAAAATACAAAGAATGTCTGGATACTGTATATTACTGTCTTATCTTTAAGCTTCTTGACTGAAAATGACTTAGTAAAAGCTGCTAAAAGACAGTTGATTATAAACATTGTTGGAGTAATTCAACCTATATATTTTGTAAATGAGTTTACTTTAAAATTGAAATGCAAAGATACGCTACTTTGGAGAAGAGGTTTTCCTTTTATTTTCACAGAAAATGAAAGACTGCGGATTTATTCATGGATAAAGAACATGAAGTTTGATAGAGGAAGACCCCCTGAAAAATCTCCAATGGAAATGGATGGACCAGATGATTCAGCATTTCAGAGCACCTCTGTTGAAGTTCCAGAGCTCTGAATCCAAAACAATTTCAAGGAGACTGGCTGAGATGACCCAGCCTTAGAGACTACTCCACTAAAGACTTGTCCATAATCCTACATTTTTCTTTGGATTCCCATGAGATTGTCAGGGTCCCCATTCAGCAGGAAGTAGCCTAGAGAATGACGCCCACATTCCCAAAACATGGATTATGGATGTTTGTGTTTATTTACAGTGTTTCTTATAAGCTGTTAGAGATAAGGGGGGAAAAGAATTTTAGAATTGGAGTTCCTTTTGTTTTAAAGAGAAAAGGGGATATGTGTTGTTTCATGGTAAATAATTGTCCCACCCACTGGTTTAATAAAAAGAGCTGATTGGCCAAAGGCAGGCAGGAAGTGTAGGCAGGGCTACCAGACTAAGAAAATCTCTGAGAGCAGAATGCCAGAAGAGCACCAGAGAGAAACCAGAGGAAGCCGAGCACAACTATGCAGCTCTAAAGAAAGGTACCGAGCCACATGGCTGAACAAGAGACATGGGTTACATGAAGGATAGAGAGCTAGCATGTGATATGCCTGGGCCTGAGGCTAATCAGCCAAAAACTAATGAAAGGATCTGTGTGTCTCTGTAGGACTGTGGGACTGTGGGACTGCGGGACTGCGGGACTGCAGGACTGCAGGTTTGTGGTCTGTGGACCTAGACCTTGAGGTTAGGCCGCAAAGTCCGGGCCAGAAACCTCATACTACAACTTAGAAAGCAAACAGCTCAAGCAGAGATGAAATTCTATGAAGACAAAAGAATGACTACTTGAGAAATAAAATACAAAGAATCAAATGATCACAAACATGTAAAGAATATCTAAATCAAGAGCAAAGGAGGCAGATAATACTCATTGTGGATTCTGGGTGACTAAAAAAATATAAAATTTATACAAATAAACATGGAAATCAATATGATCTACTTAGATGCAATGTAACAATATCCAAATAAAGACTGAACACTCATTGGTAGATTTCTTCCTTGACTTGATTGTGAGCCTCAATTTAATTGAAAGTATCATCTCCCCAAATACCAAAGAATACATGATGCTATAAAATTTTTGAAACTCTATATATTTTTATTTTTCTATTAAAATGACCCATCAGATGTACAAAAGTTAACAGTGTAGTGAGATTCAGGCATTGTTGAGGGAAACCTAGAGGTGTAGCTTTGGGGTTTTAAGACCCTGAGTGGATTATGGCCAGCCTCCACTGAAGTCTTATGGCACACTGTCTTTTCTTCCTTTTTTGTTCCTCCTGAGTTCTCAGTAAGGGGATTGGACCATGCTGTGTGGGACAGTTCTACTTTCCAAAAATTGTCTTAAGGTTCAATTTATAACAGTGAGTATTCATATAACCACTTAATAAATATTAATCATTTATATGATATATACAAATAAATAATTCTACAATATAATAGTTTTTATTTGCTGTATATCAAAGGCATGAATGGTGTGTTCTAGTGAGGTTTCTTGGTCCGAGGCGGCCAGAGGCCCAGACCCACAGATCTGAAGTCCCAGACCCATTAGCTTCCCACTGCTGCTCAGGCCCCCAGAAATGTTTCAGACGTTTATATTAAGTTCATGCTGTTTGGCCTATGGCTCAGGCACATTGCTAGCTTGCTTTTTCATCTTAACTCAACCCATTTCCATTAATCTGTCTGCCACCTGGCCTGTGGCTCACCTGTGTTCCTTACATGTTGGTCCTTTGGGCTTCTGGCTCAGTCTGTCTGCCTCCGCCCTGCTTCTCCTACCTATGTTCTGATTTCTCCTCCTACTTTTTCTATGGTGCCTGTCACGGACCAAACCAGCTTCTTTATTTAAAGACTGAAATTCACAGCATACAGAAAGGCATTCCCACATCAAATGTGTCAAATTTTTAAGAAATTCCCAGTGGGTATAAAGAGAATTGAGCAAAATGATGACATTTCAATGTAATGTGTCCTGATACAGAATAATGCATTGTTAGAAACAGTAAGAGAGGAAAAAAAATGTATGTATACATATCTTGATTTATAAGGTGAGAAAGAAATGAACATGAGGAGAATCTGTTTAGCTCTAAAAGTGTAACATGCTAGAATGTGACTTTGCTTTCATGAACTCTACTTGCAAAATAAGTTGGTAAAAACTTACATGCTATATGTGCTGTGCATTATATTATAGAAGTTGAGGAGCACCTTTTATAGAAACTAATATTAAAAAATTTACCAGTAAAGATTCTATATTTAGAAATCGGGATAACACTAAGGAGGAAATTAAGCTAAACTCTATAAAAGATAATTCAAGATACAGGCAATCGTTGGAAGAGAAAAAAGTGAAATATAAGCAGCCCTAGTATTTTTGAGGAATAGTAAAAAGGCTGAAATAAAATAAGCAAGAGAGTTGTAGGTACAATGCAATAGAGACACAGTTACATCATATCTTATTAGGTCATGTTAAGACTGTCTTTTACTATGAGTGAAATGGAATAGAGCTGGAAATATGTGAACAGTGTAGAGACATGATCAGGTTTTAAGACTTTGAGAATTTTTTCCTCATAAATGTCATAAGCTGTGCCATGAGACACTGTGGGCCATGACACAAATTCAACAGATACCATCTGATATTTTAGATGTCAATCAACAAGTTGAATGATTCTCTGAAACTGTTGCTGCTGTCTATACTTTCACATGTGCAGAAACAGCCGTGGTATTTCCACAATATGGACACTAATTTTATATGGCATGTATATGTAATCTCATAATTGTATCTCAAACTTATGGACACCTATATTTGTGAATGATCAGGAAGATAAGTTCTGATCAAGCTGTATCATTTTGATGAATAGAAATATACTAGAATATACTTTATAGCTAGATCTACTGTTCCATGTGGACTATAAGATATTTAGAAACCTATTCTCTATAATTAGCTTTACTGACAGTGAAATTTGGCCAGATTAAGTGTATTTGTGGACAGAATCACAAGGAGGATCTTCACAGATTTTTATTTGATGGTGGAATTTCAGGTCTCTGGTCTTATTATAGCCAAGTCCTTTGGAGAGTAGTAAGGATCTAGGATAGACTTGGAGATATATGACCTCATAGAATGAATTCCCTTCAGAGTTTAATAGTGACCTAAATTGCTCTAAGCTTCCCCCACCAGGCTCTGCCCATATCAGGACCTGCTGCACCTCCCTGCATTGACTCAAAAAACAATTCACTCTTTGTATATACTTCTGAACTCATTTTGAAGCAAGATTTTAGGCTCAGTATACTGTTTATGTTTAGGTCCTACAATTCAGGTGATTAACAAGAATAGGCTGTTAACTGACTAACCATGTCCAAAGAGAAATAACTTTGTTGCCCACTTATCATGGGAGGAGACGCTATAGCTGACTAGAATCATAGGTAGATTGTCCAGTCTTTCAGGCTTAAATAAAAAAGTTACTAGGTCACTTTGTTCTCAGATTACTATAAGGCATAAAAATGTATTTTTAAATGTGAGATGTAGATTGGCACATGAAATCTTTGCCTCTTCTTTAGAATTCTCAATGGTTTTGTATCTTTCCTTTAAAATCTTTGTAGCTGGGCTCCTGGTCCAGCTGAGAGCAGGGGAGAAGAGTCTTATGAGCAAGGGGTTAGGTATGATGAGGAAAATTTCCACAAATTATGGCTAGCTGGAGCTCTGGGGAGCTCACTGAATCAAGAACAGCCACTGAAGATCCATTGGGAAAATTATATAGGTCCTGCAAGCAACCATTGACTGGCATGATCAGTATGTGGAGCCACGAGGGGTGAGATCAGACTGGCACCTCGGAGCCCATTCCCTGCTGAGAAACACCTACCCAACTTTGACTTTGTGATAAGTTAATCGACTTGCCTGGTGTGGATGTGCCATGTTGAGATGACCCACCTTGGGATTTCGTCCCCTTTTGAGGGAGTTGATAGGTGGATGGGGAAGGAAGGACAAGACTGAAGACTAATTGGGAGGGATTGGGAGGAGGGAAGGTAAAGCGAACAGGGGATACATTGATAAGACTGACATTTTTAAAAATAAAAAATTATAGCAAAAATCCTTTTAGCTACCAGTTTAGGAAATATGATTATTGTATTCGGTGTTCAATCACCCATTACCTTGGGCTATCTGACCCCATACAGGTGGTGGTGCTTCTGGCCTGCTAAAAGAAAATAATAGAGGGGTTACAAGCTCTGCTTGTTTAATTGGACACTAGTAGCCAGATGCATTCCCTACTAGGCAGAATAGAGGAAGACTGTAGCTGTTCACTCAGTTCTATATTTCTGAGTGTATTTATAACTTAATAAATTGCAATTACCCATTAAATAGAATAGCATGGATTGCTCATAACAGGATACTTTTACAACCACAGCTGCTGCCAGCTGACAAGATTTTTCTATGTGTAATTCTTATTGTACCTACAAAGAATGCTTCATGACCCTGAAGAAGAAATCTTGTAACCTTTTTATTGCTATGAAGTTATTAATGTATGTATTGTACACACACACACACACACACACACACACACACACACACACACACACACACACACACACATGCTTGGATATTTTAAATAAGAAGTGTATAGTGCCACACAGAGAAGAGAAGCTAGTAAATGGGCAGAGCTGAAAAGAAGCTAAAAAATTATAGATAAAAATGGTGTAGAATGAGAACTGGAAAAAACAGAAGAATATAAAGCATTAATCCATACACATTTGTGGAACTGTGTGGAATGGAATTATTGTAGAAATCTTTAGATATCTGTAACTGAGAAGTCTTTCTCTGAGTAACCCTTGGTAGTGGCACTGAGGTCTTAACCAGTAGGCTGCTAAAGCTGAAGAAATTAATTTAATGCCTTGACTGATAAAAGTAAATAACTGAAAAATGGAAAAATAATTTTAAAAATCAGATGAATTAAAGTGAACATTGCGTTAAACTAAATTACAGAATTGGTTGAAACATTTTCAAGAATATGACTATAAGAATGAGCATGGTAGTATATGACTATATTTCAGTATTTGGCAAGATATCACAAGTTTAAAGTCATCCTCAGCTACATAGTGTTAAGGTAATCCTATTTTACATGAGATTATATATCAAATTTATGACAATATATGAATAAGTAAGTAAGTGTAATTTGAACCCATTTATAAATTTGATGTTTTATTTTTAAAATGTTAAAAATAATCTATTATTGGTTAGAGTTCTTAATTCATTGGCAATAAATATAGATATATTATAAATTTCAATGTATAATGCATTTTCCAAATGCATATTACATTTATGTTATTTTTACTCTTCTCACTCATACTTTGTACCATTCCTCTCATTTTCACATCTATTTAATTTCATCTTTAATTATTAATGCTAACATAAAACTTAAATTATTACTTATTATGATATACTATGAAATGCTTTCAAGACAAAGGTTAATATTAAAAATAAATAAACAATCACACTATTACAAGTTTCTGAGAACACTGCAGGAGAGGAGGTAGATATATTTTAAGAGAGAAATATTTAGGAGTATTGCTGAAAGATTATGTATTCTGAAAATAAGGTCATTGAGTCCTTGAACTAATACTGACTGTGGTTGCCTACATAAGATCTGAAAAGATCAGGCCAGGCAGAATTTCACCACATATAAAAAGTTGTTTATGAGGTTCTACCCCTAGTGGAAGAGCTATTTGTTATTGACAGCTGTTGGGATAGAGAAGTAATTTTTAACTCTCTCTTTATTAATCCTGTTGAAAAATTTTATACCTGCACATTATGCTCTCTGATGAATTCCCATTTCCCTCCTAATTCTTCTCTTATCTCCACTACCATAATTTAATAATATATTTGTGTATCTGATTTTTTTAATCTAGTTGTTTTTTACTCCGTTCTGCCTATTGCACCTGGTATTTGGGTCACCTACTGAACTATGGATAGAAAAATCATTTTACTTCAGGGATGAGGACCCTGGTAAGTTACCCATGCTCCTGTGAGTTTAAAACAAAACAAAAGTAGACACTGTTAGGTACAAACAGAGCTGTGTAAATTACATGTCCAATAACAATGTCTGAAATGACAATCTGGGCTCCATTCAAGTTGAACGTAAGCAGAAGTATTACTTAAACAGAAACTTATGTATTGGATAAACAGAAACTTAGCAGTCTTCAGAAATCTCATGAAGTCAGTTTCTCTTTGTCAGGTAAACCCATCACTGCCCTTATCCACCACCAACTACTTCTGACAAAGGGCATCTCCTTCCTCACTAACCCATGTTTCCTGCATTAACACTCATGCTGGCTCTTCTGTTCTGCAGCCCTCTTCATGCCACTGTCTCCAAAATTCTGACAAGGTTTTTCTTTCTAAATTGTTCTCAGACCCCCATCCCAAACCTTGCCCACGGACAGCTCATCAGTATGATTTCTCAAATAAACTTATCTTTCTACCTATGGAGTGGTCTAATTCAGTGCTTTCACTATACTAGGTTTGGTGGTGATTTGGAAAATTTGAAATTGGTAGTGAAGGTTGTATAAGATAATATGTATGCATGCATAAAAATCTCAAATACTAAATTTAAAATACTATAATTTAAAATAAATTATTTCATTTTTATTTATTCAATGTGTATTTGTATGTGTTTTTTGAGAATTATATATGTGAATATTATATGCATTTATAAAATCTGGAATCATAGGCTTGAAATTTAGCTATATTTTGGTAATCATTTTACAGAGTATATATCAACTCATATTTTATATGCTAATTATATATAATTTTATGTAATTATGCAAAAATAAAGCAAAAATAATCCAAAACCCAATAAAAAGTATCTTGTAAGAATGTGGGAGGGGACTGGAGAAATGGCTAGGTAGTTAAAACATTTACTTTGTAAGCAGCAAGCAAGATTACCATTCCTCAAGTTCTCAGAACCCAAGAAAATATCATTTTAGCGCTCACAAGTTACAGATACTGTAATTCGCCAAGTATTCTGGGTAACTACAATAGCAGTATGAGAGGGATTGGGTTACAGTGGGAAGACCCTTCCTACATGAATAATATGGACAGAAATAAAAAAATAAATCTCTTGATGTCAGCCAGCCACAGGCCCCAATGTGCACACAAACAAGCATTCACTATCACACATGTGTTCCTATATACATGGACATATTAAAGGGGCAAAAATGTCTAAAATCCTGTTACATTTCTTAGGAAAAGAAAAATATTCTGAGTTTCTCATGTGTTTAATCCTATAATGAGCACTTTATTGATGTGGGAATGTCTTTCTGCATGCTGTGAATATCAATCTCTAAATAAAGGAGCTGTTCTGGCTGATGATAGGTACCATAGAAAAAGTAGGAGGAGAAATCAGAGCATAGGTAGGAGAAGCAGGGTGGAGTCAGACAGACCGAGCCAGAAGCCCAAAGAAGCAACATGTAAGGAACACAGGTGAGCCACGGGCCATGTGGCAGACAGATTAATGAGAATGGGTTGAGTTAAGATGTAAGAGCTAGCTAGCAATGTGCTTGAGCCATAGGCCAAACAGCATGAAGCTAATATAAGCATCTGAGTCATTTCTGGGGTCCTGAGCAGTGGCAGGTGGCTAAGGGGTCTGGGGCTGCAGGTCTGTGGGTCTGGACCTCTGACTGCCTGGGACCAAGAAACATTAATGCTACACTTTATGATGAAGAAATATATAAAAATAAATATGATTACAAGCAAGAGTTAGGCTGAACTGACCCACCTTGGGACTTCTTGCCCTTTTGGGGGTAGGGATGGGAGGATGGGGAGGGGATAGGCTGAAGGCTGAATGGGAGACATTGGGAGGAGGGAAGGGAGGGGGAACAGGGGGATACATTGATAAAAATGACAATTTTTATAAAAGAAATAAAAATGAAAAATAAGTCCCAAACCCAAACATGAGAGATACAGAACTATATGCAACCAAAACAATCATTTACATCAATAAAATACATAGTTCATAATGAAAATTTTAAATTGTGAAGTTTTATTTTCTGTCATTACATCAAAGCATAATAAGAGGACAAGAGTTAGAAAAATTATATGTACTATTATATAAAATGTAGTAAGCAGGTGCACAATAAACATTTTTGTATAGGCGAAAGGTTATAAATATATAAGTACACAGTTACTATATCTGACTACAAATAGCATACTTATTATACAAGATGCTATGAGTATATATTATTAACAGTAAGTAAATTCTACTGAATATTATATATATATATACAACATTAACGATTATACTCAATAAACATAAAAATGCAAATAATTTGTTGACCTTCATGGAAGAAAATCATGTATGTATATTTGCATCAAGCAAATCAGTGATTAGAGTTTGCTTTATTCTATTTATATTTACATATCTGCCAGAATTTATAAAAATTCACTGATACTGCATTTAGCTAGATAAATAAAGTTATTAAAAATTGATAGTGATATCTGGTATAAAAATGTTCTTATAAATGTTCCATGGCTTATACTCAAAGCAGAAATAGTAAATCGAACACATATTGATGGAGAAAACTTTTTCTGAAAGAGGCCACTAAAATAACATCATCAAGTTTTATCATTTACATTTATTTCATTTGATTATAGTAGTCATCTGGAACTACACTTGAGAAAGGTTGTCTGGCAATATACAAAATCTATGGTTTAGATTACAATAAAGGTTTTTCTATGTCCATGTTTGAGTTCAAGAGAGTGATAGTGTGCTTGAGACCCTGGATTTACTGAATTACTAAAATAATCCATTTAATAATTCATTGCAAAATATATTATCTAAGAGAAGTATTTAGGGTGATATTTTTGTACATTATGATAGGTGCATAATCCTTATAAAATCTCAAAATTAGATATCAGTATTGCCACTTGGTTGCATATTAGTTAAGGCATACTTCAAATGCTCATAGATAGGTTTAGAAAAGTTGGACTTATTTTAACTTACAAATGTTTGAAAGCACAGACAAATGAAAACCAAGTCGCAATACAAAGACAAAAACTAAAAGATTATACAATCTAAAAATGGCTAAAAATACAGCGTGGAAAGAAGACAAATGAGGAGAGATGATTATGCTTGATAGGTCTGAGTGTAGGAAGGAATAAAGGAGATTAAAAACCTACCAGATGTTTAGTAAATGAAGATGAACAGTATGCTGGGCTCAGTAACAATCTGACATGAAGCAAATAGAAAAATGAGAGCATTTTGCTGAACTGTTTGAAAGATTCTACCTCTGACAATACAAAACAAAAAGGGATATTAGACTACCTAAGCTCACTGGGTGGAAATAATTAATGAAATATGGTTCACAATGTCCTCAACATTAGTAAGTAGAAACCCCTTAGTCTCATAATGTCATAGTAGGAGAAAACTGGGAAATAATCATCTCTGCCATTTGGTGCATATCACTGCCAGAGTGGTTTAGCAAATTTCACCAGTTATTAAAGGTTGGCAGATCTTTCAGTACCCAATATTTTAAGCAGAACAGCATTGAAGAATAAACTGTTCATATTTTTTCATATAGTGATCAGCTTTGAAAATGAGGTTCTTGTGAGTAGATCTCATCCAGTGGCATGTGTATTTTCTTGAGGCTTGGCAAAAACTAAAGATGACAGCATTGAATACTGATGAAATTATTGCTTCAGAATCTTACCAGCAGCATAAAAAAAATAGGAGTCATATTTGAAATACTATATTGTCATTTTGGCATCAAATGTTGCCTTTTGAAAGTTTTATTCCCCCCATTAACAAATATTTTTCAGAATCCAACTAATGAAGATATACCTGTTTTAGTATAAATTTTAAAAACTTTTTAAAATTTTTTTAAATGTACTCTCCACAGTTCCCTCTCCATCTCTTCTTACTAGTCCTCTCCTGCTTTGCCTCACCCCAATCTCCCATCCATTCCTCAGAGATGGTAAAGACTCCAAGAGTGAGTCAATGAAGTCTGGCCTATACAGTTGAGGTACAACCAAATCCCCCCTACCTTACCCAATATCAAGGCTGAGTAAGATGCTCCTCTGTAGGTAATGGGCTCCAAGAAGCCAGTTCTTTCTCTAGAAATAACTCTGATTCTACTTCCATAAACTGCCCAAGCCATTCAACTATCATTCACATTCAGAGGATTTAGTTCAGTTCCATGAAGGTCCCCCAACTGTCATTTCAGAATCAGTGACCTCCCAATAGCTGGGACCAGTCTCTGTGTATTTCTTCATCATATTCTTGACCCCTTTGGTCATATAATCTCTCCTCCCTCCCTTCACCTTGACGGGTAGCTTGTCCCAATGCTTAGCTGTGGATCTCTGCATCTGCTTATATCATTTACTAGATGAAGGTTTTATAATGACAATTAGGGTGGTCATCAATTTGATTATAGGGGAAGGTCAGTTTAGACACCCTCTCCACTACTGCCTGGAGTCTTAGCTGGAGTCCTCATTGTAGGTTCTTGGGTATTTTTCTAGACTCCCTCTATCAAGGTAACTATTTCATAGTTCCCCCTCTCTGTTACACCCCTAACTCCAGTATCCCATTCCCTAATATTCTCTCCCTACCTCCACTTACCCCAATTCTGATTAACATTTTAAAATTAATAAGGCCAGTATCACATGAATTTTAAATTTTTAATCCTTATAATATAAATTTGAAACTCAAAAACACCGAAAATGATATACATACAGTCCATCTAAACTTGACAAATTTTCAGGTATTGCAAAAATATGCCAAGTATGAATACCTGCTATATTTTCTGATAGTGGTGTATTAATATTATTTGTAGGAAAGAAAAAACTGACTACATCTTCATCAGAGAAACTAATACTATCTGCTGAGTACAATAATAACCTTACCCTTTAAAAAAGAACAATCAAATCTCATTTGTATATTTATTATAAATATAATTTTTGTTACTTTATTTATTAAATAAATAAATGGATATTTTGAATTATTATTTTGTAGACTAAAAGAAATTAATTTCAAGAGTCATTAATATTTAAATTCAATTGACAGTATTACTGTTAATTGTTAAGATGAAAGATTTGTCAAAGGTTCTAATTAAATTTAGCAGAACTATTTTTAGAATGTATAACAAATTCAAAGAATTATAAATTCTTTATTGTACTAGTTGTTTAGCCTCTAGGAGGGAGAAAAATAATTCTGCTACCTATTTAATATTTAACTAAAGTTCTATAACTAAATCCAAGAAAATAAGAGTTTATTTGTGAGATCTACGATATAATCACATTGAAGTATAAGGAAAAACAATAAAGTTTAACAACTTTACAAGTGCAAAATAAAAAAACACTGGATAATATTAGAATAAATAATTAAATAGCAACAGTGCACTAATATATATACTTTATATACAAAATATATAATAAGTACACTAATATATATACATGTTATATATGTATAAAACATGTAAACAAATCATAAACATTATCTCTGTAAGATTAAACATCTGTCTTAATTATAATAAAACAATAGGAGCATTAATCTCTAATTATTAGAATTAGATATAAAAGAGAGAACTGTAGTGACATATTGTATATTTTATAAAAATAGTATAAAATATCAGATGAACAGAGTGCCCCACATAACCAAGACATGAAGGTCAGGGAGTGGTGATGCATGCCTTTAATCCCATCACTTGGGAGACAGAGATCCTATCTCTGTGAGTTCAAGGCAACAGCCAGGCATTGGTGGCAGACACCTTTAATCTTAGCTCTAGGAAAGTTGAACTTGGAAGTAAAATATTTGGGTAGAGAAAGAAATATAAGGCAGTTGAAGGCAGATCAGCCATTTTGCCTCTGCATCTGTTTAGTCTGAGGACTAATGGAATTAGAACCTACCCCATTAAGCCTGAAGAGTTGACTGGATGAGAATTGGCTATGGTTTGTTTCCTGTCTCTCTGATATTTCAGCTTCCCCCTGTTACAATAAGGTTTCTTCTGGTCCCGAGTACCCAGAGGTCCAGACCCACAGACCTGCCACATCAGACCCCTTAGCTGCCTCCGCAGCTTAGTCCCTCCAAAATGATTCAGATGCTTATATCAACTTCATATTGCTTGGCCTATGGCTCAGGCACATTGTTAGCTAGCTCCTTCATCTTAACTCAACCCATTTTCATTAATCTGTCTGCCACGTAGCTCATGGCTCACCTGTTCCTTATATGTTTCTTCTTTGGGTGTCTGGCTCGATCTCTTCTGCCTCTGCCCTTCCTTTTCTACTTATTTTGATTCCCCACCTACTTCTTCTATGGTGCCTGCCATGGGCCAAAACAGGTCCTTTATTTAAAGATTGATATTCACAGCATACGGAAAGACATTCCTACATCATTAGCCCATTTTATGGTTCTGGTTTTATTATATTAATAAAACTCATGAAATAGAAAACATTTGAAGTCAACAAATAATTTGTTTATACAAAATAGATTAATAATAATAATTATTATAATAATAGACATATAAAGTTAGGGCACTTACCAGAAGAGTGTTGGTAAGAGTGTTGGTTATAGATAATATCAACACATTATAGAGCAGATATTGTGCCATTTCTGAAGTACTTTTAAATTTTTGCAAGTAAAGATAAATTATAAAATAAAACATTAAATAAGATTGAAGTAACAGAAATCTACAGCTTAATTTAATAAAAAGCTAATACAGACAAATTTCCAAGTAGTTTCACACTTGTGAAATCAAAGAACTACAATATTTAAACTACTCCAAAGACTTGTTTTGTATCATAACCTTGCTAACAAAATCTGCTTAAATAGACAACAAGGATGATGAAACAATCTCTTAAAAATATATTATTTCTGATATCACAGCATATACCTATTAAACCAGCATTTAGAAGGCTGACACTGGAAGATTAACAGACATTTGGCTAACCTGCTCTAAATAGTGAGTACCATGTAAGCCATTACCATACAGAAAAAAATTGTCTTGAAATAAGTAAAAGAAGAAAAGAAGTAAAAATACTGCATGAAGTAATCCTTTGAAATTCTAAATGGTATTTAATTTAAAGTCATAAGTAAATCTTTGATTTATTTTCTTTTTATAGCTATTTTATATATTTTTAAAAGCTTTTTACCATATATACTGTTGCTCCCTCTTCCTTCCCACCTCCTAATCTCTCCCAGTCCTCCCTCATCCTCCCCCACTCTATCCACCATTCATTCCCCAAGGAGCACAAGAAGTCCCACTAAGAGTCAGTTCAGTCTGACCTTACCCTGTTGAGGTTGGTCTAAGTCACTCATTCCAGTTTTACAGCTGGTTTAGGGGTTCATGGTTTGTATGTAGGACAGTCTGATTCTACTTCAAGAGGCTCCACAAACTTCTCAGGCCATTTGACAGTCCTTTGCCATTGGAGGATTTAGTTCCTTTCCCTAAAGTTTCCTCAGTGGTTGATTCTAATTTAGTTAGCTCCCAATAGCTTGGATCAGCTGTCTCTGTGGATCTTTTCCTCATGATCCTGATCCCTTTGTTCATATACTCTCTCCTTTTATTCCCTTAGCTGGTCTTGGAGCTCAATCCGGTATATAGTTATGGATCTCTGCTTCTGCCTTTATCCATTGGTGGATGAAGGTTCTATAATGACAATTAGAGTGGTCATTCTTTTGATTATAGAGGAAGTCTCAAACAATGGGTTTCAAAGCTAAAAAGGGATTTCTCAACAGAAGAATTACAAATGGCTGAAAGACACTTAAAGAATTGATCAACGTTTTTAACCATCAGAGAAATGCAAATTGAAACAACTTTGAGATACCACCTTACACCTGTCAGTATGGCTAAGACCAAAAACACAGGTGACAGCCTATGTTGGAGAGAATGTGGAGAAAGAGGAACCTCTTCCATTCCCAGTGGGAGTATAAATTTGTACAGCCACTTTGGAAAGCAGTGTGGCACTTCCTCAGAAAACTGGGAATCAATCTCCCCAGTGACACAGCCATACCACTATTGAGAATATACTACATGCTATCAAATGAAACAAAATACTTTAAATTCAGGGGTCATGTAGGTGCTTGAAGGCCACACTGTTGCTAGGGCCATGGTGATCTGAATGATCTCTTGTCTCCACCTGGAACCGTTGTGACATTCAGACCCAGCTACAGTTGAGGATCATGTCTGGGTCTGTGGTTCTGCTGTAGCTGTAATATGCATTAATATGGTTCATGTTACTACAGGAGTCTACAAGAACCATACATGATTAAACACAAAGGGGCAACCCTGAGCCAGCCATGTCCTTCATTGGCCTTAGAAAAACTGGTCCTGCCTCACATTGGACACTGCAGCAAAAGAGCTGGCATAAATCCTCATGCAAGAGCTGGCACAAATGACCCAGCATAGAGGAATTGATCCTCAGCACTCTTAATAGATAGTCCCATCACTCATTATTGATATGAGAGAGCTGTCCCTAAGGGCATGTGCCCTCACTTAAGGGGCATAATATTAAAAAAAAAGTAGGTTAGTAGTTGAAAAAGCAATTGCATAAGCCAAGCTAAAGAGTAAGTAATACTGGTGTTATAGTTTGGAATTCATCACTATTCTCTCAACATTTACTCATTGTGCCAACTTAAGTTTGGACTTTGATTGTAATGTAAATTTTTTTGAGATCTCTAGGTTTCATCTTCCACTCCAGAAACAACACTACAACATTACAAAAATGGCTGTAAAGGGACTTTTGACATTATTACTTTAAATAAACTGCATTGCTTAAATAAAGCAAGCAAGAATCCCTACAAACTCTGACTTCACAGTGTATCTCAGGTCAGATCTATTAATTTACAGGAGGTTTTTTTCCTATTTGAATGGTGAGATGTGAAAAGAAAAATGTATAACCTAGACTGATCAGAATCTTTCTCTTTCCATGAAATGAGCTCAGTTCTAGTCTTTATTAAATTTCTTGTCATTTGATGAATTAAATATAATTATAATGAACTTACTTAGGATTTGATTATAATCCGTTGAGCTCTTATTCCAATTATATAGCTTTTTAATAACTATCACTTGTAAATGTGTAACCTTTCTAAAAAAGACTAGAGTCGCATCTCAGTGACAACTTTACAGAATTTATTATCTTAAAACATCTTGAAGACTGATAAAAATGCTCTCATTAAATTTGAATATATTGCTCAGAGGCAGGTAAGTTACCCCTATTGTGATTTCTTTTTATAAGTTGGCATTTTCAAATCAAAGTTAGTTATGGACATTCAAGGGGATGATGTATTTTAGCTTTATTTTTGTTCGAATGCAACTATTGGTCAGTTGAAAGCCTATTATCACTTTCCATTTTCCAGAAGCTCCTCCCTGCCTATAAAATGTGGGAACATGGTCATAAAACATATTTCAAAAACTTGAATCTAACATACTACCAGTTATTTGTTAATAATGAAAACATCTAGAGTTAGAATAAGGTCATGAAGACAAAAGCAAGAAAATACTACTTAAAAACTTGGATATAAGAAGGTTTATGACATAGTAACTGAATGAGAAGTTAGCTATTTGGAAACATATGAAGATTCAAAGGGAATTGAGTATCCCATCTCCTGAAATGAGAAGGGAAGGCTGATGTTACAATAACAATAAATAATACAAAATATCATGATAAGAAAGAACACAATATATAAGTGCCTGTGAATATGGATTTCAGTATTCATAGACTTAAATAAAAGTGGGAAATCATGTGTATCAGGCTAAAAATTAGACATTAAAGCTCATAATCCAACAACAAAGGAAACCATCGAAGGGATTAATAGCAAAATTGTGATCATTTCATGTTTGTCTATTGGCTGTATGGAGATTAAATGAGTTGAACAAGAAAAAGTTCAAATACTATGCATAAGAGATATGAGGTATAAATAAATATTGGATTCAATCCCAGCCTATACCAATCTTAATCTTACTCTATTGTATGACTATTACTTTTGAAACCATACTTCCTTCTTTCATAAAAGACACTTAAAAATTCTACATGCTAATAAAAAAGTGAAATAAAATGTATTAGCTCCTTCCCCTCCAAATTAACTCAGATGTTACCTACTTACCCTTCCTAGGGGAGTCCATGCAAGGGGCCTACCTTGTTACCTATCTTCTCTGGGGTTGTGAGTTGTAGCCAGGTTTTTCTCTGCTTTAAATCTAATATCTACTTATGAGTGTACATATTATGTATGTCTTTCTGGGACTGGGTTTCCTTACTCAAAATGTGTTATTCCTAGGTCTTTCCATCTGCCTGTGAATTTCAAGATGTCATTGCTTTTTTTCTGCTGCTTAATAAATACTCCATTGTGTTGACATACCATATATATTTTTTAATCCATTCTTTGGTTGAAGGGCATCAAGGTTGTTTCCATGTTCTGGATATGATGAATAATGCTGCTATGAACATGGTTGAGCAAATCTCCTTGTGGCATATATGTGCAACTTTTGGGTCTATGCCCCAGAGTGGTATTGCTGGATCATTAGGTAGACTGATGAATTTTTATTTAAAAATATTTTTGATTTTTGTATGTTCATTTTATTATTTTTTATTTTAAAAAGTCTTTTATATCCATGTACTCCTTCTCCCCCTCACTTCCCTCCTCCTAATCCTTCCCAGTCACCGTTTAGCCTCTCTCCGCTCCTTCCCCTATCCCCTCTCTCTAAAAGGTCAAGAAGTCCCAGGGTGGGTCAGCTCAGTGTGGCACATCCACTCCAGGCAATTCAGATTTCATTATCCCAAAATCAAGACTGGGTTAGGTGTTCCTCTGTAGAGAATGGGCTCCAAGGTGTCAGCCCATGCACAGGAACACAGTCTGATCCCACCCCTCAAAGTTTCACATACTTCAATATATTGTAACAGGCTTTCTTTTGGGCCACCAATCAGCTTCTAAATCATGACAGGAGATTTATTATCGGTTATGAATGCTCAGTATCTCAACCTTATCTTGTGATTCCTGTACTAGCTCTTAAAATTAACCTATTTCTCTTTCTCTACATTTTGTCTTGGGCTTTTTATATTTTTTTACTTCTCTATGTCCAATTCTATGTCTGCCTGGCTTATGACTGCCTGGCTGACAGCTGCCTGCTGGTGACTCAGAGCATCCTCCATTCCTTCTCCCTTTTTATTCCCCTCAGACCTTTATTGCCCTGCTTACTTATTCCCTGTACCAACCAGCCTATCCTTCCATTGTGTAGCTACTGGCCATTTAGATTTTTTTTAAGACTAATTAGGTGCCTTAGGTAGGCAAAGAAACATATGTTTATATTGTTAAACAAATGCAGCATAAACAAATGTAATATATCTTTGTCTAGTTAAATATTTTATAATACTTTTTATCATATTTCCGCTCTTCAATATTCTCACATACCCTTTCCACCTTCCTACACACATTGTTAGGATTTCTGGCCTGTGGTAGCTACCTGATAAATGCATTATTTGAACATGGTACTGCCAAAGCATGCCCCTTTTACTCATATGCATGATCAGGCTGGCTATATAAACTTGTACCCACCTGCACCCTTATAACTCAAAGACCCCGCATGGCTCATTCCCTTTTCTTCCATCTCCATCTTCTCTTCCTACAAGCTTTCTAAATAGACTCTAGCATGAGTTACTAGTATAATGGTTTACTCCTAGAGTACATTAACACTTGGTGCTGTGACCCTCATTTAGGCTCTCTCCTGGGCCTAGATGTGCATTGGTGCCAGGGGACTCTAAGCTTACCTTCCATCTGCCCAGATGAAATATATTTGCATTCCATGGACTTTTATTTGTAAGTCTTCCCTTTCCAGTTGGCATAGATGTGAACTATTGTCTCCATTAAAGACTGTTGATTGTCTAAAGATAGAGGCCCCAAAAAGTACAAAAAAAAAACATATTTGAGTAACTATTCAGACAGCCAAATGTCATCTCTGTCATTTCTAGATTTTAGAAGCTGCTTGCACTACCTGCTTACTAAAATAATACTATATCCTTCTGTGGCCTTTGATGTAGTTAAAGTTTAGTTATAAACATAATTTTTCTTAGTTATTGTAAAAGATATATTAGATATAAAACTTTAAACTCACAAAGATAAAAATAGGTAAAATATTTTGTAAATTTTGCTAAATACAAATAGAATAAATATTATAACAATAAATCTTGCTCAATAGCTATTTTGTTATACATAATTTTGCTATGTTAAAATTAAAACCTTCCTTCTGCTTAGACAGCAAAGGGCAAGTGATGTGAAATGTCTTTCTGTATGCTATAAATATAATTTGTTAATATAAAACTGTCTTGGCCTATGGCAGGCATCTTAAAAATAGGCAAAAATAATCATAACATAGATAAGAGAAATAGGGTAGAGTCAAAGGAGATGTGATCTGGCCACCTAAGAAACAAGATAGAAAAAATAAATATGCCATGGGCCATGTGGCAAGAAAATTAATAAAAATGAGTTAAATTAAGATGCAATACCTAGCTAGCAATACGCCTGAGCCACAGGCCAACAGCATAAAACTAATATAAGTTTCTGAGTCATTTTAGGGGCCTAAGTAGCTATGGACAGGTCCAGACCTTGAGACCAGGCAGAGCCAAAAACTTCATGTTACAACCTCCTACTAAAGTTATCCAACCAGCTCCTTCACCTTCTCTGGAAGCTAGGAGAATTCCCAACGTATGTTTTAAATGTGGTCATGAGGGTTGCACTCTTGTCTGGCTCCATGTGGTCATGAGGTAAATTTATCGTAACTCTCTTTCTTTTTGAATGGATTGTGTATCAGCATGATTGTATCTTCATAACAAGAATTTGGCAATGTTTCTTTGGTTTCTAATGCATGAAACAGTTTGATATCCCATGCTCCTGGATAGGTAGGATCAACATAGTAAAATGGTAACCTTACCAAAAGCAGTTTTTTGGTTCAATGCAATCTCCTTCAAAATCTCAACACAAGTTTTTCTGACCTTAAAAGATAATATTCAACTTCATATTGAATAATAGGAAATCCATGAGTGCCAAAACAATTATGTTCAATAACAGAACTTGAACAGGTGTCATCATCCCTCACTTCAAGCTATAATATAGGGCTACAGTAATAAAAACACCCTGGTACTGGCAGAAAAATTGACCTGTGGATCAATGGAAACAAATCAAAGACCCGTACCTAATCCCCACACCTATAAACACCTGATTTCTGTCAATGAGGCCAAAAATATACAATGTAAAAAAGATAGTATATCCAACAAATGGGGCTAGGATAACTGGATGGTAGTATATAGAAGAATGTAATTACATCTATATCTATCACTGTGTACAAAACTTAAGTCAAAGTGGATTAAAGACCTCAACATAAATCCAGCTACATTACACTTGATAGCAATAAGAGAATTCCCTTGAATGCACTGGCACAGGTGAACACTTCAAAAATGTAACACCAGTAGCTCAGATACTAACAACAATTATTGAGACATCTTGAAACTTAGAAGCTTTTGTAAGGCAAAGGACACAGTCAATAAGACAAAATGACAGTTACAGAATGGGAAAATAACTTTGCTAAACCCGACATCTCACACAGGACTTATCTCTAAAATTTTTAGAGAAATCAAAAAAAAAAATAGAGATCAAAAAACCCAAATAATCCCATTAAAAAATGGGTTTCAGAGATAAAAAGTTAACTCTCAACAGAAGAATTAGAATTGACTGAAAGTCACTTAAAGAATTGCACAACACCCTTAGCCATCAGAAAATTCAAATTAAAACAGTTCTGACATATTATGTTACACCTGTCAGAATGGCAAAGACCAAAAACACAGATGACAACCTTTGTCGAAGATATTAAGCAAGGGAAACACTTCTCCATTGAGGTTGGGAGTTTGAACTTGTACTACCTCTTTGGAAATCAATATGTTGGGTCCTCAGAGAACTGGGAAGCAATATCCACAATGATCCAGCAATACCACTATGAGGCATATATCCAAAGGACCCACATTCTTACCCACAAGACATTAGCACAACCATGTTTATAGCAGCATTATTCATAATAGCCAGAACATGGAAGCAACCTAGATGCCCCTCAACTGAAGAATAGACTGACAAATTTTGGTACATTTACACAGTAGAGTTCTGTTGCAGTGGGGTTTCTTGGTCTCACGCGGCCAGAGGCCCAGACCCACAGACCTGCACAAGAGACTCATTAGTTGCCTGCTACTGCTGCTCAGGCCCCCAGAAATGACTCAGATGCTTATATTAACTTTATGTTGTTTGGCCTATGGATCAGGTACATTGCTAGCTAGCCCTTACATCAACCCATTTCTATTAATCTGTCTGCCATATGGCCAGTGGCTCACCTGTGTTCCTTACATGTTTCTCCTTGGGTGGCTTGCTCAATCTACCCCTGACTCCGCCCTTCGTTTCCTACCTATTCTGATTTTTCTGCCTACCTTTTCTATGGTGCCTGTCAAGGGCCAAAACTGTTGCAATGGGGATTCTTGGTCCCAGGTGTCCAGAGGAGCAGACCCTGCCACACCAGACCCCTTAGCTGCCAGCCGCTGCTGCTCAAGCCCTTAGAAATGACTCAGACATTTATATAAACTTCATGCTGTTTGGCTTATGGCTCAGGCACATTGATAGCTAGCTCTTACATCTTAAATCAACCCATTTCCATTAATCTGTCTGCCACGTGGCCCATGGCTCACCTGTGTTCCTTATATGTTGCTCCTTGGGCAGCTTGCTCGATCTTCCTGACTCCACCCTGCTTCTCCTACCTATGCTCTGATTCCTCCTCCTACTTCTTCTATGGTGCCTGTCATGGCCCAAAACAGCTCCTTTATTTAAAGATTGAGATTCACAGCATACAGAAAGGCATTCCCACATCACTTCTCCCTTTCTGTCTAATCAAAAAGGAAGGTTTCAATTTTAACATAGCAAAATGACATATAACAAAATAGCCATCAAGCAAGAATTACAGTTATAATATCTAGTCTATTTGTATTCAGAAAAATTAAAGAAAATACTCTTATCATCTATTTTATCTTTATGAATATAAAGTTTCATATCCAATATATCTTTCAAATGACTAAGAAAAACTGTACTTATAACTATCTAATCTTCAACTAAACCAAAGACCATAGAAGGATATATTTACCCAAGTAAGCCAGAAGTGCAAGCAACTTCTAAAATCTAGAAAGGACACAGATGACACCTATCTGCCTGGACAGTCACCCAAAGTTCCTTTACAAAGTTGGGGCATCCATCTTCAGCCTACAGGCCCAGAGTCTCTTTTCATTTCAGTGAAGCAGGAAATCTGCTCTGCCCATTCTGACACAGTTTATCAGTTGCTTCTCCTCGAGTCCTGAAGAATATCTGACAGTGTTCTCTGTAAAGCAGGAACCTGAATGACCACCTCAGCTTGTTCTGTCAAAGTTCAGAGGTCATCTTCCTATGGAACCTTCATGTCCAGTTTAAACAGCATCCTGTCAAGCAGTCAATATAAGAACAGGTTCTTGTCCACTGGCTAACCAGTACCACAAATAGACTCCATATGGAGTTTCTATGATGCCCATTTTTCTCTTGAAGTAAATTAATGCTGCCAGGAGCAGACCTGTCTCACTGTCCAGAAAAGTCTAAGTTCTTAAAACATTTTAAATGCCATATTCTGTAGGATTCAGAAGTGTTTGAAGATTAGCTATCTAATTGAATTATATCTTTGTATACCTAAAAATCTAACTAACCTGCATTTATTAATTATACATTACAATTTTAAATCAGTTACATAAACATCATATCTTAAACAAGAGTAGAAAAATACATATTGTTACAATGTGGTTTCTTGGTCCCAGGCAGCCAAAAGCCCAGACACACAGACCTGTAGCCCCAGACCCCTTAGCCAACCATCACTGCTCAGGCCCCAGAAATGTCTCAGACACTTATACTAACTTCATGCTCTTTGGCTTATGGTTCAGGCACATTGCTAGCTAGCTCTTACATCTTAACTCAACCCATTTCATTAATCTGTCTTCCACATGGTCCATGGCTCACCTGTGTTCCTTACATGTTGTTCTTTTGGGCTTTTGGTTCTGTCTGTCTCTCTTTACATGTTGCTCCTTTGAGCTTTTGGCTCTTGTCCTCCTTATATGTTGTTCTTTTGGGCTTTTGGCTCCTTCTGTCTCTCCTTACATGTTGCTCCTTTGAGCTTTTGGCTCCTTTTGTCTCTGACTCTGCCCTGCTTTTCCTACCTATTCTGATTCATCCTCTTACCTTTTGTATGGTGCCTGTCATGGGCCTGTCATGTAAGCTAGCTCTTACATCTTAAATCAACCCATTTGTATTAATCTGTCTGCAACGTGGCCTGTGGCTCACCTGTGCTCCTTACATGTTGTTCCTTGGGCGGCTCCAGCTTGGTCTGCCTCTGACTCTGCCCTTCCTTTCCTACCTATTCTGATTCCTCCTCCTACTTCTTCTATGGTGCCTGTCATGGGCCAAAACAGCTCCTTTATTTAAAGATTGCTATTCATTCACAGCATACAGAAAGGCATTCCCCCATCACTTCCCCCTTTTTGTCTAATAAAAAAAAAGGAAGGCTTCAATTTTAACAAAGCAAAATTATATACAACAGAACAGCTAACAAGCAAGAATTATAGTTATAACATATAGTCTATTTGTATTTAGCTCACCTGTGTTCCTTACATGTTGCTCCTTTGGGCTTTTGGCTCTATCTGTCTCTCCTTACATGTTGTTCTTTTAGGCTTCTGGCTCTGTCTATCTCTCCTTACATGTTGCTCCTTTGGGCTTTTGGCTCCTTTTGTCTCTGACTCTGCCCCTGCTTCTCCTACCTATTTTGATTCCTCCTCTTACTTTTTCTATGGTGCCTGTCATGGGCCAAAACAACTCCTTTATTTAAAGATTACTATTCACAACATACAAAAAGACATTCCCACATCAACATAT